>CALQYR020007432.1:181088-250808 GCA_943334845.2 Auanema sp. JU1783 | reverse complement strand
CAACATCTCAAAGAAACTCTGAAAGCCTACCGTCCCAATTCATCATTCATCTTCGTCTATGAAGTGAGAACATTTCGGTTGTTGAAGCTATGATCGTACTAGGGAGGACTTGAAGTCTTAATTCACAGAATAACATTATTGGATGAGTCCTACCAAGCTTCCAACCGTAACCTTCTCTTCCCTATAACCAGTTGATGTCACGTGTCTGCTCAATCGAAACAACATTGTGGCAACACGAACTCAATCAAAAAAACGTTTTCCTGAATATACACAGCCATGAAAGTTCCAACTGTCCACAGTCGTTGTCTTGAGAACAACCTATGCATGAGCTAAACAAAATAAAACTCAGCATTTACAAACTAACGAACTATCCGACTCACCCAAAATCTATTATGGACTATGTAACAAACACATTTAGGAAATAAATTGCTGGAAGTACTATGAGTGAAGTAGGACAGATCGTGAAAAGCCATACCTTCAACATACAACTTCTGAACTTATTTCAGAACGTTTGGAATGAACTGGAGATATCTGAAACCACGGCTACCACGTCAAGACTCCTAGCGAACGTCTTTCTCAGAATTCCATAATCGTCGTTGTTATACCTATAAACAAACTGAAAAAATAAATAAAATAAAACGAAATGAAATTAGCATAATCAAATTAATTTCGAAAACATGGAGCGCGTGATCGAAAAGCTGTGTTCAATTACAGTAACCTAGGAGAGATTACGTATATCTGTTATCATTAGAGCAGAGGTGGTTGAGATCATTTATCACCGGGTCAACCATAATTTACTTAAGGATTGCTTGTAATCATGAAAATGTAGTTCATAATGTTATAAGAAATTCTAAGAAAAAAAAAGTTTTCGGATGAAGAGACTCTCCTGAATTTGGAAGATGGACTATCATGCATGCATCTCCAGTGCTCTCTACTGTGAGATGCACACACACATAGAACATTTGCTTTGAATTTTCTGAAATCAGTAGAATGAATTATCCTGTTCTCTTAAGTACCCTCAGACGATCACTTGGTTCCTAGGATGACCTTATAATGACACTAGATCGTGGAAAACGAGACGAAAGAGTTCCGGAAAGAAAAAAGATAACAAATTGCAAAACTTCATCTTTGAACTAGTGGATACCCGTTCAACAAGTAACAAATACAACAAAGCAGATAAGGTGAGTATGAAACTAATCTAAATCTAACATAACGAAGTCTTCTATTCTTTTATAACGGTTATCCTCTCATATAATGGTCGATGAGCGTAGAGAACGCTGCGAAACCAGCAGCTCCCCACATTGCTGGCTTTATCCCGGCTCTCAATCCAAGCACAGCTCCCACAATCCCTTCAACAGCATCAGTTAGGTCAAAACAAAAACGCAACATACCTCCTGAGTAAGTGCCATTCCTCCAGTCACTCTTGGCTCTTACGGTTTCCAGTATGCATTCGGTTCCTGATTAAAATAAGAAAACGAAGACTTCATCTAGCTTACCAGAGAACATCAGACCGATGGAACCAAAGTTTTTTCCGTAAGAGAACATTCGTCCTCTCATCTCTCTCCAGGTCTCTTTGAAACCCAACTGAAATTATATGAATAAATGTATTTTTGTCGTTTCACAATACCTGTTTGGTGGGATCTCCTCCTACCATACTTAGAGAAGGATCAACTGATGCTGTGAACAAACCGAACGCCATACCTAACAGAATCACATCACAATCACTCATATGAAGCTAGAGAAGTAACGCACCCACTCCATAACCAAGAACTCCTGAGATTGTCGCTTTGACAACACAATTCTCCATAGCTCTCGAAATGAGCATCTCTTCCTTGGTCATCTCTGGTAGTGATAACATCTTAAGTAACTATATCAATGGATTTGGGAAACTCTCAGACCTGTTTGGGCTTGATGGGAGTTCGCTCTGGATTCCATGGTCTTGTTCGTGACCCAATCATTTCATCAATCAGTAACACATACGAGGAAGGTATGTATTCAAACGGCTGAAGCTAAGTATGTTCACGAAGGAAGCAATTGAAACTCACTTGCTCTGCTTTTCTTTCTTTCTTTGTGTGGAAAGGATTACCGAATAGCTCCTCAAGAGGAATGCCTTCTCCTGGTAGAGGTACACTCATAACTTCTAAAAGAAACATCCATAAACTATCAACGAGAACCTGGCAGGTAGGATCGAATTAACGAAATCTTCCGAGGATAACAAATAGGAAAAAAATTTATGACTAGAACGGAACTATCCACAGTGATTGGTATGTAAAGACCAGAGAACCCCGATAGTTAGTAAGAGTATCCAATAGACACGTAACAGATAAGGAATATAAATTATCATTATTAAAGATTGTGACTAATTACTAGTTGAACTATTTACACTAGAGATCATCGAACAAGTTAGTAGGAGACGGATGTTGCTTGAAAGGACTGCGCTCTTGACTTCTGAAGTTGGACTCATCGTTATAATCTAATAATAATCCAGTCTCCAAGTCCTCGTCGGCCGCTGCTGCTACAATTGGAATACGGTCGTCATCGATACGATCTCTACGAACTCCTGAAAATATTGTTTCAAAATAAAAATAATGCATATTCTTACGATTGAAAGGAGATTTAGGATCCCGTCGTTGATCTTCTCTCGATTGGCGATTAACAGCTCGTTGCATACTGTTCCTCTCAAGCTGGACCAATGCTCTTCCAGCACTCATCATATCCTTGAAGTTAACATGAACAAACAATCTTCGATCTTGAGAATATACCTGGGTGAACTCATTATCAGTAATGAATTGATCGAAACCCAAATTATGCATTATATAGCTCGTGAGTCTGAAGAAATAATCTTATTGATGTAAGCACTTCCCTTCTAACCTGTAATAGTTGGCGGCACAGAATATGAGAATGCATATCGGGAGATAGATGTTGATTCCTTTCGCTAAAATTGGAATGACGTCCAGATGTCCCATCAACTGAAAAGAAACATAAACAATGATAGGAAAGCTTCACCGATGCACCTTGGTGAACTGTGTCTCAACCCCGTAATCTTTGACCATAGTTATGTGCGAATCGAGGTGAACCATACCAAGGAAGTTCAAACAAATTGGTGGAGTTAAACGACAAAGCAAGCTGAACACACATTTTGAACCGAATAAAGGAAGGAGCGCACATTGCACTGAATAGCAAACTGTTCTCATCCGTGTTCTTATGCGAATCCAAGTGGTAGTACTTGTAAATTTTGAGACGGAAAACTGTGAAGTAAGCACAGAAACACAGATAACAGATAATTCCCATCGCAACAAACTGAAAACAAGCATGAGAAAAGCTATTACAGATCATACTACCTGAGTGTATTTGTAGTGATAATGCTCAGCAGCGTATTCCATGATGAGAGCAGCCGGAGACAGAGTAGGGTGAATGATGAAGAAAGTACATTCTGACAAAAGAATGAAACCTGTCATGAGAGAAAGGATGAAAGCGAAAACCTGTGAAAAAAATGATACTTAAAAGCTATATTGTGCTTGCACACTCACCCTCATCAGTGGCTTTCGGAACTGGATGTACCATATATGTTGAAGAGGGGATGGTATAACAGATTTGGAACTAGGCTGTAATCTTCCTCCTAATTGAGCTTTCGCAATGTCTTCAATGAATAAAGCTTTGCTAACAAGAGACTCCCACTGCGTTTTCGTTCGATGATGTGTTTGAACGGCAGCAATGACCTGCTTATGGAGAGATACCTTGAAAAACATATATCCATTGAAAGAGTTCAACAAGGAAAAATACCAAATACTTATCACTGGCCACTGAACCAACGTCAGCTACGCCAGAGAACTCTGAAGCACTTCTCACAGGATATATTTCATCTAACACCTGAACGTAACAATGGAAGAAAAGCAACATTATGATGTTCTACCTCTGAAGAGAATTTAGAGAGAATTATTTGAGCTTTTTCTCGTTTTCCATGTTCGTTTTGTAACGAGTTTAAAACTTTCCTAGATTCCCTATAATAGCATCACGAGTTATGAGACATATTAACTCAGAAATCCAACCTGTACAAACGTTTCAGATTATCTTCAGCTTCACTCTTCTCTGATGACAACTTATCAATGTTGAAGTAAGTCCTGTTGAGTCGATAAACTGTTGAACAACATAAATAATACCCAGAGGAATGAAAATGTCAAACCTGTGTTCCCTTTATGCCATAAGCTTCTAGGTAGCTCAACAAGTCCATAACCCAGCAGAAGAACTAACAGGAACAATCCCCAAGTATTGGATGCAGATACTAAAATTACTTTCAAATGTTCGCTGTAAAAGAGAATTTCACAAGTCCAAATCGAAGTGATTCAAACCTATTGATCACTACTCCTTTTATCATTGCATAAAACAGAAGCATAATAAATATGAAAGCATAGATCCCATAATAAATTATATTGTTCAAGAGTGCTGATCTAAAGCGAGCACCACTTGTGAATTCTCCGACATTTGAATAAGATTGTAGCAAAGGAAGCACGATCCTAAACGTGATTATTATTCTGATCAATGGGAATTATTAATCTGACCAGGTCAGAGCTTGTGCAGTCCAGTACACAACTCTCCAGAGACGTAAGAGAACATCGTCCGGTACAAATCCGTCCGGTTGTTCACACGTGTCGGTAAAATTAGAGATTTTTTGATTCAGTTCGCATTTATTATAAAAAGTCTGTAAAATATTAACGTGTGGAAGTTCCGAGGGAAATTAGAATGAAGGCTCTTTTTGCTCACGTGATAACGTGAACTTGCATGAGCTTTTCATTTTTAAAAAATTGCGGACGAAGACCGGTTGCTCCAACATTTTCCAGAAAACAAAATAACTAACTATGGCAACATCGAGAGGTAGAACGAATATAATTGTGAACGAAAAAAACCACCCAATAAACGTTGATAAGGTAACAACTATATGCTGCTTTCGCCAGTTTCCATACTTAAAGAGAGGACTGAACATGAGGAAGCGATGAGCGAAGAGAACATACCTTGTTAAGCAAGTACGAAGTAAGAATGAAAACTAAAAAAAGCTCGAACGTTAGGAGAAATGCACCCATTTTTTCACAAGAACATCCGCATCACAATACTTGAAAAAGAAATATAAAATGCTTTTGGTGGAATACAAGATAGCTACTGCTGAGTTCATAACACCATTGGGGATATGGTTAACTAAATTGAAATGCTATTTATTACAGGGTGGTCACAATGACAATCAAATTATACAAAGATCAGATAACTGCAGAGATCACAAGCGATGCACCATACAGTTTTGCCAATATCAAAATAAAATAAAAACAAGTAGCATTAAATTAGCAAATGTTTCAAAATTTAACCATCTACCCGAACCTCCTGATCACTAAATAAAGACTAAAATGACATACGTAACGAGCTAAAATAGAGGTAAACGAAGGAATGAGAAACAACAATCTTCTGGAAAGTTTTTTCTAGTTAGTTTTGTCAGTCTCAGCTTCTTTCTGTATTCCAGCTGGAATATCTATAGAAGCTTCTTTACTTTCGCTTTCTTTATTTTCGCTTTTTTTATCTGAAATGACAACTCTTAAGCCATCCCACTAACTTCTTCGATACCTTCATCTTCATCCTTTTGTAACAAAAGTTTTCCCAGACATTCAGCAGCTTTATCTGTTGCAATTCCAAGCTTCTCTTCCTGAACGAATTTTCCGAACTCGTCCATAACGTCATTCATGTCAATGTTGGGTTCATCCGACTTGCCTTAATGAATCAAAATGATACTGGGCAGAAGAAGATATCACACCTTTATCCATATCAGCAAACTGTTGTTCCAAGAATAGTCTCTCTTCCTCAGTGAAGTCAATAACCTTTCCATCAGGGCCAACGAAAGATCCTGGTGGAGCAGAAACACATGACGAGGTTGAAGAGCCGGTACCGGACTGGAAAAATAAAGAAAAATATCAGAGTAACAGCTTGAAACATACTCGGCCCTTGTTCCATCCGCGCTGACGAGTATCAATTACATCAGAAATTCTGGCTTTTATAGTTTCACTCAACTGACGATGTCCATTTACAAATCCATTAAGTTTAGTGAGAATTTGATTCATCTTTTCTTGACCTTCATCAATAGTATCCAGTTCACTACCAGAAAGTTTCAAAACTTGAATAATAACCGACATGGTTTCGTTACAGACGGAATCCTAGAAACTAAAATGAGAACGATAGGATAGGTAGACCAACTTTTATTATTTCTTCCATCTGTCCGAAAACTGCAAGACCAAGAGGTTTCACAGCAGTTCCTTTGTTCTGGGAATTGGGATAAGTGAGTTTGCTCTCCTCCATAAACTAACTGTTTTTAGATTGACGAAAAGCTCAGCGAAGAACATCAAGAGAACTCCTTTTCCTGCGATATCTCGAGAGTATCTGCTTGAATGCAACGATTCTACTGTGGGAAGGATGCATTTGGCTATGAAATCGGGAATCTGCAAGAAATCATCATTAAAACATCTTCGTAAAGCAATTACTTCATCGGCAAGATAAGCAAGTAAACGTGCAAACGTGTACTGAGGAGCTGCACCTCTGGTCATTTCAGGAGAAACAGCAGTGGCCTACAAAGAGATTTGAAAAACGAAAAGTTACAAAATAAAAAAAACCATTTCACACGCAATTTTTATTGCTAAAATCCGGCTTTCGTTGGTCATGTTGGCACAGGTCATCCTCTCTTTGATGGCTCCACTCCAAGACTCAAAATCATCATCAGAAATCAATTGCTCCAAGCCGACTTGAATCTGGAACAAAAAAGAATCTTGAAGAAAATGGTAGAAGCATAATACCTCGTTCAACTCCATGGAGTTTTTGCTCTCACGTATGAAATACTGGAGATCGTGAGAAGGAACGAAAAGAGCGGAGGAAACATCGCATCCGAACTAAAAATTTGGATATTTATAAAAATAAAATAAAAGAAAATACCTGTCCATACATAGCCTCATAAGCTGCTTCCTCACTGTCGTAATTGGTCATGTTATTAGAGGACTGAAAACATTCAGTAAAAAATCAATTTCAATAAAACATGAGCGAGTGTTCGCCGAACAAAAAGAGAGGAGAACAAGTGAAAATATGATGGCTAGTCGGAGAAATTAACTATCCACCGATTCTATCGATTTCCAACAGTTTGCATTAGAGAGCAAATCAACATCGGAACAATCTATCATAATATTTCTTTCAACTGATATTTCCTCAAATAAATGTGGAAATACGTGGTGAACAACAAATGAGCACAACCGAGCGCAGCATCCGCAGAAGAAAAAAATGAAAAATCCTGCACTGAATCAATCGATAAACTTATCAGGAGGTTTCTAGTAACGTTAACGAACTTTGTAAAACAGCTTGCAACTCATTTCGCATGCTAACAAGTTGTTTGAATATAAATGGAAAATCGTAACTGAATGTTTTCGAGAAAATATGTAGTTCAAATGACAATTGTACGATTGACTGTGAGAAATTTGAGCGCTTCGTTAAACATTGCGGAGAAGGACACGTTCACACAAGTTTACATCGAAGGATTAACAGACAAACTTACATAGTTTTGAAAATAGTTGGGCTGATTATTCCCATATGTCTGCTGGCCATTGTTAGAGTAGTAATCATTGTACTGAAAACATGAAGTTTTGCTTCTCGCCAAGACTTTTCATCTATTTTCTTTTCTTCTGTCATCTCTTCTTCACGTACCTGCGTTTGTTGTTGATAATTTCCGCGTGGAACGAAGACTTCAGCATTCGGATTGAGTTGAATACTATTACATCCTTGATAAGCTGAACATGGTTATCAGTTGCCGAAAGATAGGAAGTGATTTACGTTGATTACGAATTTGTTGTTGCGACATATAAGGCATATGTTGCTGATTATGCTGGGCATGATGATTGTGATTGTATGCATGATGGTTCTGATTTGGATGAACTTGACGATGCTCCATCGGATTATAAGAACTTCCATAAGAGGAGCCCCACTCTATAAAAGCTTATCATTTCAGAACACGTTTTAACAAATTACCTTTTCCACCGTTGAGATCATTAGAATTCATCTTATCGCTTCTGTACTTCTTCGAGTCGGAAAAATTAAACATTACAACAAATAATAACAAAAAAATGATTTTAGTATAAGGATCAGATGATGTTGAATGGGCGGAGCTAGGGCGCACATGGTCCTACCAAGAGCGCAGTTGCTTTGTAAATAGCATGCACATCGTTTCCATAACTCATAGACTAGTGATGAAGGAATAACGAATGCAGTAAGCATTTCTCAAGTCCTTCAAGGCTCGAATTGAGAATATTAGTTAATGAGAACATAGAAGCATATATATACATATATAGCTTTACATGAGGGTTTTCATAATCAATACTCTTGCCGAATAGAAACCAGTTCAACAACTGGTTACTGGTTATTGCACTTAGAAGGTTGTATAGAACCTTGAAGAAGAAGGCCAATGGCACTCTGTCGAATGAGTTGCAAGCTTTAATAGAATAGGTTGGGCTGACTAGGACAGCAACTGAATGATGTCAAGTAATTGCGTGAACCCAGACAGATGACTTATCATTCTGCGAAGAAAGCTATTTTTGGTCATTTTACAATGTGAGTTTAAATAGAACCGGAAAAAGACATCAGAAGTTGAAGAACACGCGTGAAGGAACATAAATGAAAGACGAAGAATATCATAAACCTAGTGTTAACCAAATGATTTCCAGTTTCCGTTTGATCTTCTCATACTTGGGAAATGACTTCTACAGAGTAGCGATCAGAGGTGCGCACCTTTTCGATCGTCAAGAAATAAAAAGCTATCTGTCTCTTTCAGTGAAATAATGTTCAAGAAGCCATTGATATCATTTGATCAGTGCCCGGTCAAACTCTTCCCGACTATATAAGGTATCTATTTGATCGAAACGATATCTGGTTCACCACTTCAAAACTTTTCAACATGTCCAAAGTTCTAATCGTCTTCCTCCTCTGTATGATCCTATCTGTATATGGACAATGGTTCTTCAGCCCTTTCAACTTCAACTTCCAACAACCTACGACAGCAGCTCCATCTCCTCCTTCTTATGTAGATCATTATAAGGTGAACATTGAATCTGCTTTACATATAACTAATTGGTTTTTTTTCAGAGACATGGATATGACACTGACGACAAGGGAAATGTTTGGCTGGGAAATGATCACGCTAAACTCTTATTGATAGCCAGATCATCATATCCTTAGAGCATAGATGCTACCTCTCAATGATCTCCTATGTACCGATGATACTTCTACTTGTACACAATGAACTGAATAAACACTTTCAATTTCAAATCATGCATTCCACACAGAAAAAAACATTGGAATCAGTCAGCGATCTGAAGTATTAGAATCTCTCATACTGTTCAAGAAGTTGAGATAAAGCAGAAGATCTTCATCTACAGCTTTTCAAGTAAGACAGAAGACCATTGATGGCATCTGCACTTCTGATTATCTCTTCTTGATCAACCTTTAAACATCTTTCTTTATAAAAGTTGTTGACAGATGAACGGATCAAAAAGACTCAGAAAGTGGCAAACGATCTTGGTTTGAATGATCTTGGTAGTTTTTAGATCAAAAAGAAGATCAAAGTTTGGCGCCTTGATAGTAAGGATATAACTTTATATGGCAGTGTTCTATATGTTCCTCATTCATTCAAGCACATATCTCATTGTTCTATGCTTGTTTTATCTTTGTTATAACAACTCAGTTCTTCTCTCAGTCAATCACACCTTTCAGCTTTACTACTAACATGTCTGAGAAACTGCTTATGATCCCTTCCAAGAAGACTGAGTTTGATAAGTTGACCGAGTCAATGTATGAGATGGATGACCAAATGAACCAAACATGCCCTCCAGATTTGATTGGAGGATTTGATCAGGTTTCGTTTTTTCAAGTTCAAGATTCAGGTAGAATAAAAAGTTATAGCAATTCATTCATTCCCTCTCACTCCGTGATGTAATGTTCCAAAAGGAATTCGATCGCTCAGTCACAAGCGCTATTATTGCCCAGGATCCTTGCACATTGGCTGATGATGAAAGAGAGATCCTTTTAAGAAAGAAAAGAAAAGTAGAGTTTGAATCTTGAGGATGAATGGACTCATTTGGTTTCAGGAAGATGCCTTCAAAACAGCTTTGTGCGAGTCTTATAGACGCACAGGAGAATGCTCTTATGCTACTGGCTGCAGGTTTGCCCATGGAGTTGATGAATTACGTCTTCCAACCCAAGTATGTTCTACACGTTTGATTTCTTGATTTCATTGCTTTTTAGCCTCGTGGACGCAATCACCCAAAATACAAGACAGTTTTGTGTGACAAATTTTCCAGTACCGGCCATTGCAAGTATGGTGCTAGGTCAGTTGATATTGTATTTTGGATTTGTTCATTGATTTCGTTCAGATGCCAATTTATCCATAAAATAACTAATCCTGTTATTTTGCAACAGAAAGGAAGAATCAGAGATTTTGGAAATGATAAGGTAATCTCGAAGTTGTAGATGCTTTGATGTATTGACATGTTCAGGAGAATATGTCCTCAGATTGTGGAGGCTCTACCCGTTTCCGTTCATATGCAGTTTCTGGACGCGGATTTAATCTAAATCAGAGGTGAGGTTGATGATTGAAGATGAAGAAGTTGAATGTTGATTTCTAGTATGCCAATGGAAGTTTTCGACCAATCCGATATTAATAGAGCTTTTACCCGTGCTGCCGAATCTAGTCAACTGCCTCGGCTGAATGAAAAGCCAATTGAAGGAGTAACCTTCACTCGAAACTTCTTACAAAATATGCATATTTAAAATATTGTTTGTAATAGATTGATCTCAAACTATAGACTCACTTCCTAACAGCTAAATTGATCAGATTACCTATTGTAGTGTATTTAAACCATTCGCATGTTTTACGAAAATGTAGGTTGGATTTTATAATATTAGTGAGTTTGACTCTTTCGTGTATTTGCATGTATGATAGATTGAAGTGGATTGATAAACGTTTCAAAACGATAGTTTGACTTGTCTTCTTTGATTACTTGAAGGAATGGGATTATGACGTTTTGATGTTGAGTATTGATTCTGACGGAGGATTCTGAAGGTTGTGATATTTCAATTGAGAGACTTGGATGAGTTGTGGTTATGACCTTGTTCACGTGAAATCCATGACAGTGAGTCATTTGGTTGGTTTGATAGAGCTTGAGCGGTTGTTGATGTCCTGATGAGGTTTAGAAGTTGATTTGTCCCTCCGCTAAGATAAACGAAAATCTATTTTACCCTCAGAAAAGAGAAGAAGAAGAAATGAATGTTTACGTAGTTAACAAATGACAGTTAGTAGAGGAAAATATTTCGTTTTGTCTGAGAATTTATATGAAGTTTGTGTGGTGGAAAGTGATTTGTGACATAGCGGATTAGACAACGTGGCGCTGCTTTGAGAAGATTCCCAGTGAGTTTAAAGACAGACAGAAGCCATAAACTTCTGATGATCTAGATGAAGGAGAGAAGAGACGAAATGGCAAATTGCTAAATAGCTAATCAATCGACAACAACTTTATGGATGAGTGAGTGTATCTGTGTGTGTGTGAAAATAATTTGTCGGAAAAGTAATTAACAAATATAAAAATCTATGTAAACCATATGAAATTGTAGTTTTATGGGAATGTAGGTGTCAGCTGATGAGTGTAATGACGGATTTTTAAGGCTTTATAATGGACTTCTATTCTATTATAATTCTAATTTGATTACATATCTTGCTCAATTGACTACGGTAGATTAAAGTGCGAGGTTTGATAGGAGGATGCTCCGAGATGTCTTTTTTTTATTTGAGAACTCTCCTATCCCTACTCATAAACTTCAAATCTCATTCTTCCCTTTCAAACTACAAGCTATACATCTGTGATTGGCATGAGAATGGTTTCGCATACAACATCATTGAATAGAACAGTTCGGGAAAGATAGATAGCAGAGCCAGCAAGTTGGTCAGGATAATCACATTGAAATCAACCTGAGCAGAATGAAACACTTGAATGAAGCAACAAGTCCTTATTAGGAAGTACAACATCCCCCCAAATGTATTGGCTGTGAGATATTATATAATATTTATAATGTTATAAATAGTTTATGATGATTTATTAAAGTTTACTTTTTGCTCGTTGCGTATTGCTTCTTATCATTTTGACAGTTTTACAATTTCATTTTATCAATTAAACAATGTTATAACGGAATTTAAAAGATCTCACAACGATGCAACAGTAGCTAGTGATCAGCTGAACAATCATCATTGGTTTGAAGCATTGAATGAAGATTTGAATTGTTATTCTAACAATTGATACTTGTTACTCAGTTTCTAATGAGTTGATGCACATGAAATGATTAGGTCCGATGTATGTTGCACAGTAGCATTCAGCTTCTGTTTATCAATTGATAGCATACATTCACATCCTTCAACATTTAATGACTTCTTTTTATGGCTTACTATGCAAATATTTAATTAGAATTCAAACATTATATGACATATCCATATCAGAACCATTCCCCTTCTACTCTTTCAACACGTTTTAACCGTTTCGGTTATTTTGACACAACCGCTCTTCACGTTCATTCACATTCGAAATGCTTCTTCTCCGTCATTTCCACGTGAAATTTGAATACGTAAGAAATATATGATTTGTGTAGAACCCTCATATACTATCCAATGGTATTGTAGTTTGATCATCTTGAACGAACAATACAATAACCTGCTGCTAGATGGATCTCCCCCCCCCCCTCCGTTTATGTCAGTTACACTTATGTTTTTACAATTTATTAACAACTAATTGTGACCTTTCGAACTTTATGTTCAATCTTACAATATTACAATTTGCTAATTATATATCAAAGAATCCGAAACGGAATTTGCGCAATTTGTCTCATCAACAGGTGTGAAGACAACTTACCACTTGCAGCAGTTGCTCAGTCGGTAAGCTTTGTCGACGATGTATAAAACTTGTCGGATGAGCTTTCTGTCACAGAGTTCAATAGTGTCAAACGGCCACCACAACTACAAATTGCTTCAATGATTTATGATTTACTTTTTCTTCTCTTTTTTTGAATTCTCATATAGTCTGCTGGTTTTTTTGTGTAGCACAGGTGTCCACCTTCCCATGCCCACAGATATATGATGATGAAAGTTGAAAGAGAGTTTAGAGAGTTGGTCATGTCATTCACAAAATGAAAAGGAGTGTTATGGACGGAGGAAGTGTGTGTGTGTGTGTTGTGAATGGCAATGTATAGATGAGCCGTTCAGCTGATAATCTAATGAACCGTTCAAACGCATTCATCGGCCAATTATCGATGAGATAAAGAACCATTTTACCATATATGTGTGTCTCATTGCAGTTTTTGAATTAAAAAAATTAAGAAATTATCGGTTTTGAATCGAATTCTGTGTTTGTTAAGAGAGTAAGAAGACTTAAGGAGAAGAAAAAAAAAGATTTTAAACAGGATTTTTGGTTGAATACTGTGTGGGTATCGTAGGTTCATCAATGTCCAACCGTGTTCACATCAGATGTTATCTCTCATCTGTTGTGTTGACTACAGTTTCGTTATATAGGAAGAAGCTGTTTCATTTTAACTTTTTGAATATATTTCTTCTGCCATCTTCAATTAACAATTCAAATATGAGAATGAAAGACATTCATAGCATTTCCATATAAAGACATGGCAAGCTAAAGAGCTTTATTAAGTAAGTGGCTGCGACTGATGTGGGTGGTCGTGTGCAGATAGTTAAAACATCGTCTGTTGCTCATCCTTCAACTGTCCATCTGCTCTAACATTTTCTTTACTTCTCCCATTTTTCATTCATCTTTTCAATTTCATCAGTCATCGACTGTTAATTCTATTGAAGCTTTGCTTGTTACAGCAAAATATAAACTTCTGTGTGGATTATCGGTTGACAAATTAAAATTGATTGCATTGGAAAGCAATTCGACAGATGCTTGTCCACCCTCGGTTCTTTATAATCTACCTCCACCTTCTTCTCTACATCTTGCTCTCTCTCTCTCTCTCTCTCTTTCTGTGTTCTACAACAACGTGTAGTTCATTCGATTGTCTTCATTCGGAGTTTCGGACCAGACATTCAGGCTCTCAATCACATCAATTTATCTTAAGAACGACAGCGGCATTGCTATTTGATTCCATATAACACTATAAACAGTGAAATGAATGTTTCAAATGAATCTCGTGATCAATTGGAAAGCTAACATCATACACTATCTCTTCACTTCCTTATGTATTACAGAAGAATTCTTTTTCTTTTGTAAAAAAGTATTTTGAGAATGTCCAGATGACGAATCTTAACCCTCTCCTGGCAACTCTCGAGAGTGTCATCTAGAAATTTCTTGTCACAAACGATTTGTCCATCTTATATTGAGACCTACCATATTAGGGATAGTCGGATAGATACGGTAGCTCATATGAACAGACGTGTGGATGCATATGGAGAGAGAAGAGGAGAAAAAAAAGGCAATGAACTCCTCAAGATATTTCTATAGAGGAAATAGAAGAAGACGAAGGAGATGATGATGATGATGATGATGAGCAAGTGCGAGATGTAGAGAAGAGAGCGGAAATAACCCAAAAGATGGAACATAGTATCATATGTTATAAGAACATCCACAAATTTGATTTGACAGGCAGAAAATAGGCCGTTGAGCCGGAAAGAGGAAGACTGTTCACCCCTTACACACGTGAAGATGACTAGAGCTGTCCATCGAATGGAGTTCATCGTAGTCTCACACACGATCCCCCCAAATGAACTTCCAAACACTTTTTTTTTTGTCGGAAATATATTTAATTGACAATTATTTTTATTTTCGTCATGAACTTGAGCTAAAAACGAAACTTTCGAAACCCCCCTTCCTCTCTCTCTCTTCTAATTGAATTAGTGTCTGACAAACGGTGTTTGAAGTGAATATTTAGATTTAATTAGATCAAAACCTTCTTTCTACTCCCTTTCACGGCATGTTTTACATATATTTGTATTTGTATATTATAAATAATACAGTTTAAAAAGAAAATGTTTTAAAAGCAGATCACGTAAACTTGTTCTTAATTTGTTATTGATTCTCTCTTATCTTACGGTAATTAAGAACATTGTCTTCTCTTCTCTCTCTCAACCTCTAACTTCTGACATGAGCTTCATAGATGTCTCTTCTTCACCCCCTCTCTCTCTCTTATTGTTTTTCAATCCCTTTGATATGTTTCCAAGCTGTTCTTCATACGTATAAGGTAATAGAGTCTTCTGGCAACAACTCTATCGTTGGATAGGGATCATCGTTTTTCTCGCTTCATTGAGCACACTACGTCTGACGATCCTGTCCTCGCTTCTTAGCCTTCGATATGATCTTTTCAATCTGAATATTGTAGATTGCATAGTTTAGTTTTGAATACATGAAAAAACAGTTTCTGCTTCTATGGGACTTCTTGATGACACACATGAAGATAGAGAAGGAGGGCAAGATAGGGGATGAGGTGACTTCATCTAAGACGATTCTTCGAAACATGCACAAGGCATTGTCTTTCTCAATGTGAGAGAACTAATCAAATTATTCTTCATCTTCACCCATCAATGAACAAAACGATGAAAAACTAGAAATGTTGAAATAATCTTCAACTATTTGTGTAAATGTTTATGGAAATTAAGTACACACTTGTAGAGATGTGAGGTAGAAGAGAGAGATCTAACGATCTCTCTGACCCCCCCTCTTCCTTTCCTTTACTCATGTCTGTCACAACTTCCTTTACTCATTGACCCTAACTATTCTATTAGTGAACTTCTCGATATGATATAGATTCAGAAACTTTACTGAATTCTTTGACTGTCATTGTCTGTCACAATGTCTATCTGTATATTGTCAAATCGTCATAGGTATACGGTAGATTCCTTCTCCATATGCTTATCGCAGAATATGAGACCAAGTTCCAATAAGAAACTTTAAGATTAAAAGCTGAGAATCTGATAAGAGACGTGAAAAAGAACAAAAAATACGAAACATAACAGAAGAAGATTGAAATCGAGAACGGAAGAAGCCTGACATCATCTGAAGTTTGAAGTGGAATTTCCGATGTGGGCAGTGGCTGTTAACACTCTTTGCACCCCCTCTCTAATTATTATTCGACATATTAGTATTATAGTAAATAGTTCATGTATCTGTCGGTTAATCCGATGAGGTCCGCTCAATTACAGTGTCCAACTCATCTGATGACGTAATCTTTATAAGGTATTATAGACTTGAAGAGGCTAAGGATAAGGGGTTAAGAGACTTAGATTCTTGCTACTGATACTCATCCTCATTTGCTGGATGTAGTACATAAACCTTTTCAAATGGAAATAGATGATGGCGTAATCGTTAGTACTAGCACCTCTCATGCTATAACCTTCTTGCTCTGTTCACAAGTGAGAAAAGAACAACTGAATGTGAGAGAATCAGAGAGTATACATTCAACCGAACACATCTTGTTGAGCCCAAAAGATATAGTCTTCAAGTATGTTTTAGTGAACCAAATAAAAAAAAACTTTGATTATGCCGATATGAATAGTTCCTTCAGTATACTGTAGTCTCATAATGGTTTTTCGATTTTCCAAATGTTGATATACTGTATACACACACATGGATAGAGAGAGAGAGAGAGTGCTACATGTACCCGACACACACATGTAGCTGAGAAGAGAAGAGAGACAGAGGACGAGATTGTTATGGTTTATTAGCAACTTTCAATGAATTCAATATATATATTGTTGATAGTTTTAATTATAATAAGAAGAAGGAGAAGGAGAGAAGTATAAGAATCTTTTAACAAATAAATATTTCTCTTTGTCATTCCACTAATTAGATTAACATTTAGTATCCTGATTTGTCGTAACAATGCAATAAGAATGACATACAAGACCCAATGTAGCATCTATAGCATTGTTTTGAATATCATAGAGAGAGAGGAAGAGAGAGAGAGAGAGAGAAAACTTATTTTAAAAAATCATTTTACTACTCAAACACTCTTAGTTACTTCAGTGGGACACAACCGTACTGTACGTCTAACAAGAGATGTAAATGACAGTTGACGTGAGCATCCACGTGAACATTCACATATATGTTAATGAAGTTTACGTGAGGATGGTTCACTCTATCATTCCCTCACTCACTCTCTCTCTCTATCTTACCTCTCATGTACTGTATCATATAGATAATAAAGAAGTAGAATAATCAATTTCTAATTATTCACACTAAGGAGAATGGGTGAGAAAATGAGAATGAAAGGTTTTTTTAGTTGCTCATTAGTGATTGTCAGCTGCTGAACAAACAGTTGATATAATGATAAGAGTTGTGATGTCTTAAGACCAGCTGCTTTGTGTATATAACCGATTGACCGGAATTCCTTCTTTCATCTGGACCGCTGATAATGTATGAAGACAGTCAAAAGCTTAATATGGAGTCAAGACGGCTAATTTGGTTAATGATTATTCTCAGACAGCTTCTGTTGGTAGAGAGAGAGTCGGAATGATGAAAAACATTCTGAATCCTATCATTTCTTAATCTGTTTTATCAACAAAAGGCGATTATGGAAAAATTATTTTTTGTAGGGGTTTCTACTTCATCTCACCCTCTCTCTCTCTTTTCCTTCCTTCCTCTCTATCTCACACATAGTATTGCATAGTTAAGAAAGCACCTACTAATACATATAATTATATAGTTAATAACCGCATTTTATGTTTATTTTAATGGGCACAACCATCAAAAACACTTTTTATCCAGAAAGAGCAGCTCATAGGCAAGTCTCTATCTTTGCCTAACATCAGTTGTCATTGCCTTTTATCTCAACCGACATGGGCCAGACCTTGTCATCATCAAAATGTAGAAAAGAACAGATAGTAAATCAATTTATTGTCAGTCGTGTTATAATATGAAAATGGTCAAAGAATAAGATGAAGAAGAAGGAGAAGAAGGAGAAGAAGGAACTTATGGAATGGAATGAGTAAGAAGTTGAAGGTGATGATGATGATGATGGCAACGGTAGTTATGTGTTTACGTGTGTATGTAGTTGTATGTGTATGTGTATGTGTGTGTACCTGTCTGAATGAAGTATCACACTCACTTACTCTTCCAATATTATCAAAAATATATATGAAACAGACATTTATACATATATTTATAATATATATAAGTATACGGTACCAACGAGAAAAACTTGGAAGAGAAATTGAAGGAAACGAACAATATATAACCGGAACACAAGTGGAAAGAAGCAAAGACTGAGGAAGAATATGAAGCTCTGGATTGTTTTCAATTGTTTTTCTGTTTTTTTGTGAGTGAGATATAACCTTGAAGCTCAAAGCTTCAACTCATACATGAGAAACACAGTATGTGTGAACGAGAAAAGCTAAATGAAGTTTGGTATTTGACATAAATATATATAATACGAAGAGCTATGTATAGATGATTATAATATAACTTTTAAAAAGAAAAAAAGAAAAAAACCAATGTCAGATCATTCGAAATACACGTGTTGTTCAGGGAGGGTAGGAGGGGATAGGGTCGGAGGAAATTATGAAGAGAAGATGCTTGGTTTCAATCAATTAGCATAAATATATCTATTATTGCACTTCAGAGTTTACTCCAAGCCGTTTTTAGCGAACCTGGCCAATTCCTATTGACTGATAATGAATTATGGTAATACATTAGGAGGGAGAAGATGGGAAACTGCGGAGAGAGAAAGAGAATCATCAAATGATAATGTTGTCTTGACAGATCAAATATCATTTCATAATTATATTAAGCAGCTTTTGAATCAGACAAGCTTACTGAGGAAGCTTCATTCAGGTCTGATGATGATAGGGATGCTGTTGGAGCTGATGGATGTTGCTGCATTCGTGCCATAGCAGCTAGGAATTCTTGCGGATCCATGGGGTTAACCATGGGGAAAAAGAAGGGGAGATGTCGAGGACCAAGACCTCCGATGGCCATAGCAGCAGCTGCAGTTGGTCCATTTGCTGATGCTGGATTAATTGGTTGTAATGGTGGTGACAAGTTTGTGCTTATGCTTGATGGTACAACAGGCAAAATTGGCCGCATGATGGGCACACGTGGCGCCGAAGCTGCAGCTGCAACCATAGCGGCTGGCATTCCTGGCAAGAAGTTGCCAAACTGTAATCCTTGTAAATCACCATTCTCAGGTTGTCGCTTGAAACTGAAAAAGAAACGAATTAGCATTTGAAGAAAGTTATTTATCCATCAGAGCCGATCTCTCTCTCTAGTCTCTCTCTGTTTGACATACTCCCTCTCCCAAATATTATATTATAATTTCCCTAAGAATTTATTGAAAACAAAAATAAAAGATTTCTCAATGAACTATTTTGGAAATGTTATGAGAGAATCAAATGCACAACCGTCTTCATGCGTCAACACGTATCAAGAATGATGAGAATCAGAAAATATGCAAATGAGGCAGTTGCCACGTGGGTCTTGAGTGGATTTAAAGCCAAAACTAACATTTATTTTAAAATTGAAAATAAAAAAAAGTATTGCATGTTGTCAGGACATATTGAAATGGATTAAGCTTAGTCTAACATATGTTATTTGATTAAGAGAGAAAAGGGAAAAGACGAGAATATGTGTGGCTGTTGTTCCATCCGATAGAATGGTATACGGTAGCTCGAATCAACAATCATTCACACCTTTAAGCCAAAGTCAGTACTATTATAGTTGAAGTTATGATATTGTATTGAAAAAGGAAAGAGGATTAGCCAAGGATTATCATCCATCATAGCCGGGGTAGTAAAAAGAAATTAAAAGAAGTCAATTTTCATTAAATAGACCAACACAGAGAGAGAGAGAGATCGAGAAGTCTCTCTCTCTTTCTCTCTCTCACAGTCTTGATTACGGTAAATAGACTGAGAAATTATCTGCATTTACATGTTGTGGTTGATATAGTAATGATAAAAGGTCATCATAGATTATATTAGAGAATAGTTTTTATCATTAGGCTAACTATATGCAAACTAGCAGTTTGTAAACTTCTATTTACATTACAACTCGCTCTCTCTCGTTGCCTGTTACTCGCTATGCATGGATGGGTGGAGGGGGGGGGATGGAGACGGATAGAACTTGATGGAAATGGTTGAAAAAGGAAAAAAAAAAGATTTTTGATAGAAGTCACACGCCGAAATGATGAAATAATGTTTTTTTATCTAATTTCTTTCGCTAATCAAATAAGAATTATGGGAAAAAATCATTTACCGTTTTCGTCGTCGAAGGAATGATCCGTTATCAAACATTCCTTCTGATTTGGGATCCAGTCCCCAATAGTTACCTTTACCTGGATTTCCAGGTTCACGTGGAATCTGAAAATAAGTTTTTCGTTATCATTTCAGTATTGGAATGTGTATCCTATATTTGGATATTGAATTAGAACTAAGCTTTACCTTCATGAAACAATCGTTCAGACTCAGATTATGACGTATGGAGTTCTGCCATGCTGGAAACTTATCTCTGGAAAAAAACATTCAATCAGTAAAGCCATACAACAAGTTATGATTAGAATTATGATGTTTTGAGTTCGAAAAGCAATATGGAAAGGCAGACAGCTAGAACTTACCGATAATAAGGAAAGCGATTGATGATAAAATCACATATTTGACTTAAAGTCAGCTTCTTCTCTGGAGAATTGAGTATAGCCATAGCTATTAAAGCTATATAACTATATGGTGGCTTGGAACCATCTGATTTGGAACGATGAGATGACATTCCACCGGATTTTCTATCAGAATTTGATGTCATTTGACCTGTTGGATCAGCTCCAGAAGCACTATTAGCTGGCGACGTTACTGTACATGGACTGTAATAATTATAATAAGTGTAATATAAAAGACTTTGTTCATATTTGGAAAAAAAAAATGAAAGAAAGTATTACCTGGACGACTCATCATCTGACAGTCCTCCAGATGGATCATGTCTTTCATCCGTAACAGAAGACTCTTCGCCATTCAAATCTTCTTTGAAGTCTTCAGAATTTACAAAATCAGCTGTAGGAATTTCTTCTTCTTCATCTAAGTCATCGTCGAGATCATCTTCTTCATCCTCTTCATGATCTGGCTTAACATCTTCAGTTGAAGACGTTGAAGGCTCACGAGAATAGCTTACTTCTCGTGAGCTAGCAGAAAAGGAATCGGATCCAAAATCTCCTCGAGCAACACGTTTATGAACAACTTCTTCATCATCATCCAATTGTAAAGATAAATGTCTTTTACGTGACTGAGGATCTTTTGTCGCGGATAATATAGAATCCATGGAGAAACGGACTTGTGTCGTCATTTCTATAAAAATGTTTATAAGGTATTGTGTATGTAAAGAGAAATCAAGAAGGAAGAAGGAAGAGATGAACGTTTGGTTTAAGAGATTGAAGAAAGAATAATAAATTTCAAGTTCTGATAGTTTAAGACAAAGACTTGTCAGATTGTTCAAGAGTAAGGCCAATTGTTGGATGTCTTGTTTGTTTATTTGATCCATCAAACTCATTGGTTGAAAAAACGTCTGTTGGAAAGTAGAGACGGTAGTTGCTTTCTCTAATATGATTATAAGATTGAAGAAGAAGAAGTAGAAGTTAGAAGGGTAGCTTCAGAAGTAGCTTAATTGGTTGTTTCCATGTATCTTTCTCAATATGTTAGATTAGCACTATACTTGAATAGGACAAACTAACATACCTGGGCTCATTCATAACTGATAAGAACAAATGAAAAAGATTGAAAAAGCATACTTCAACACATATATAAATCTTTGAAACAATAAAAAATTTAAAATAATAAATGAATGATCGTAGTTGATAGAGAGAAGAGCTTTCCGGGTGGAATACGACGAACACAGAGAGAGAGAGAGAGAGAGAGAGAGAGAGAGAGAGAGAATGATGATGAATGAATGCGAATCAAAGAAAGCTCTTTGATATTCGAATTGAGTAAAAGTATTGTAAATGAAATATAGAATGAAGACATATACATTGAGAAGTAACATGAGTATACATATATGGAAACAGAAGCAATCACAACGAATCAAGCAGCTTACAACGACATTATCAATTCAATGTTACAGCTATAAGCTTTCAGACATAACTTATACTTGTATTACCGTAATCACACATAAATATTTATTTAACAAAATAGATGTTGTCAATCTGTTAATCGAAACATAGAAGAAAGAAGAAGATATCTGCTGCTCTTCCGACGTACAACCTTATGGGGCGTGGCCAAGAACGTCTATTGGTGGGACGCGACCATTTGGCCACGCCCACAAAGCATGGAGTACCGCCCCTTCTGGGGTGGCGCCAGCAACATCACCAACATCACAAGCCAGCTATCGTCTTGGACTTTTCTAGCATTGATTTACAAGGCAATGAAAGAGCAATCAATTATTTCTATTTTCATAATGAAATCAAATATAAAAAAATATTTCATTTTACTAACATTTTTTAATATTTTTATATTAGTTTATGATTAGGAATGCTAAGCGTGCTGCTGCTACTGCTGCTGCTGCTGCCGTCCGCAAGTCATTTCAGTATCAGAGACGAGTGGGAAAGATGTGTTTTCGGAATTTTTTTCCCATTAATTTGATAAGACTTGTGTGTTTCTTAATTGAATTTTCTTCCGTTTGTTTGCTTTTATAAGATAAATTAGCTTCTCATACTTGGAAACTGTTTCTATGTAATCGACCTGAATGTCTTCTGATTGTCTTGTCGACATCGTTGGTTATCGAATTCACCAATCGCTTCTTGTCATCTTGGTAAAATCAACAGAAGCCGGTCACACTTTCCATAGAAAGAGAGAGAGAGAGAAAGACAGACAGCATACCTTCTATAAGACATGCAAGACTCTCAGAATTTTTAAAAATTATTTTCTACAAAGGAAAGGAGGGAGGCGGAGGCGGAGGATGGCATATCGCTTTTCTTCTTTGTTTGATCAAACGGAAATAGTATTATGAGATTGACTAAGATCTATTATTGAGTGAACTTCATAATTAAAATGACCTAGTTGAAGATAATCTGTAGGAGTTACAAGATGACGTAAAGATGTCTTCAGAATAGATTTGTCGACGTCAACGCTGTCACGAAAATCTAGCGATGAGATGAAAATGATGAGGATTGTCGACGTTGATTGTCAGCAGTATTAGGTAAAGGTGGTGATATGATAGAGAAGAAACATCAACTTGAATACATTCAATCGACTCTTCCTAATAAGATTTTCTTTTTTGGGAGATACAGAAAGGGGATGATGATGTAGTGGGTTAGAGGGGTTGTGTAGAAAGGGGGGGGGGAAGAAGGGTGTAGATAGCAAGAGATGGGTATACGGTAGATGAGAAAACGTATTATTGTTTGAAATGACAAAAAATAATAATAATAATTTAATGCAAAATATGGAAAATGGGTTGAAGAAGAAGACGATGATGATGACGAGGAGGAGGAGGAGAACATGTCATTACAGTAATTTGAAATTAAAAATATTTGAATTGAATCATCAAAAGAAGCTTTTGAAGATGAAGAAGAGAGGTGATTAGAGATGTAAAATATCAGTTGGTGAAGACAAAACATTTATCCAGTAGATTTGTTAGAACAATCACTTCGTTTCTCTTTCATATCATTGTCTTCTTCAACATCCCGCAATGTGAAAGCAAAATAATTGAAACTATGAGAGGAGAAGCATCTTTCACTTCATCATCTAACATCTTCTATACGATTACTGGATAGCAGCAATAGACAACTCATTATGAGATATGTTCTTACAATGCCTCAAAAACGTTTTTATGAAAAGAGAGAGAGAGAGAGAGATGAGAGAGAGGTGGTGAGAAAGAGAAATGAAGAAAAGAGTTTTTCAAAAACGTTTACATGTAGATCATTCTAGTTTTAATCTAATCGCGTGGGTGCTGATGTACGTGAAATGCGTGGGTTCACGTGAGCTTTACGTCGGTACATCATTGGCTACTGTCCAGACGTATAAACCGGTTGCATCTTCCAACTTATTACAAAAAATGATTTTGAATGAAAAAAAAATGGTGTGAAAGCAGTTTCATCTAGGTAGTTCGCATTGCATCAGCTAGGATAATCAGTGAAAATTAAAATTGAAAATGATTTTGCTTATTAATATGATTTGAGATAGATGTGATTGGTGAGACGTATTGTTTACTGTGGTTGAATGTCATCTAGCGCACTGATCAACGTAATTGGCAACATGGCTGATTGATTCTGATAATGAGATCAGACGGTACGAAGCAAGTCAGAAAATGGAGGAGGTCTGACCGATAGTTGAAGCAAATGATTCGATGAATAAGACTGAAATAGAATAGAAAAACGATGATATGTGATGTGACAGTCAGCCAGTTTTCCTTGTGAGTCTTGTCATTCTCCGGACAACTGTGAGTTTTTCATTTGTTTTAAAAAGAGAAAAATAAAAGTTATTTCATTTTGTGTGTTTTGCTTTGCATAGGTCAATGACTGAGTGCAGAGTATTCTGAATCTGTTGGAATGTAAGTATGTTCGAACTTCAGAAAAATAACAAAAGTTGTGTTTTGTTCGTTTAGAGCTGAAGACAAATTGAAGACAGATGAATGCTGCTGCTGATGCTGATGATGATGATGACCGTTCTCGAGACGACGATTGATGACAGTTTTTTTAAGAATTGAGAATCTCTGAAGATTGTGTCTTCAAACATCTATCTGTTAGGTGATGATATGAATTTTGAATATTCAACAACTGTTGCCAAAATAATTGAGCTTATTGTAAAATGTAAATGAACGAGATTATCTAAAGACAGTCTGGTTGATAGAGAATGGGATTAGGAGAGAGAGATAGGCTGAGAGAGAGAAGGACAGACTTCTTGAGAAGAAGATTCAACCAGGCTGGAGCAATAGGGAGAGCATCTGAGTTGCTCATTCATCATCTAATCACCGTGACACGACAAATCGGTTTTGCTCGAATATTGCATCTTCATTTCCCTCTGTGGAGATTGTGCTACCGGGCATCCGTACACTATATCCCTCATTATATCTGGCTAACTCTCCATCTCTTAACATTCTATTGTTCAAAAATAAATGATGTTGTTTGGAAAGATGATGATGACGCTGAAGATGACAGTATTCAGACGGCAATGGAATTATAAGATGGACAGATATTGACGGATGACTATATGACCCTCAGGTGCATAACTAATCGTTCACATTTCGGTCAAGTTTCCGGAAATAACGGTTTAACGGAAAGTGATGAAACAGTTCAATAGATAGATAGATCTATGTAGATTACAGGAAATGGTAAGGTAAGAGAGAAAGAGAGGGAAAGTTCAAGGAGTTGTTGGATAAGAGAATCATCTACACAGAGAGGAGGGTGAGAGATTAGTTTCAAGGGAATGAATATGGAATTGTATATATATATAGTTATATAGTTATATAAATGTATGTAAAGAGGTTAAAGCTTGCAAAGGAAGAGGATGGAAACAGCTGAGAAGCTTGAAGATGAAGAAAGCTTGAAGAAGCTTCTCTTCTTCTTCAAATTTCCAAAAACTCAACTTTCATTTGAATCGAAGAATGATAGATGTGGGATACTATTGAAAGATGAAAATATTTATCCAAAATGAAATAAAAAAACCTTTTGTCAAAAGAATACTATTATAACGACTAATAATTGAAATAAAAATCTTTTTTTCGTATAGACAAGGCAGTCACAAGAAATTTTCATTTTTACATTTTGTTATTTACAGTCAGTTTTATAATAATTTCTTATTTTAATATATGTAAATGTGAACCATAATTGGATATGGATAACCATATATGGCCATATCTAATCTGTAAATAGTTAAATTGATAACATCATTAGATTCCGAAAAAGGACTTTCAACCAAAACACCTTTATTGCTTTTACATACGTATACGCACACACATAGAGAGAGAAAGAGAGAGTGAGAAGCTGTTTTTTTGGAAGCTGAAGATTCGAATCTTAAAGTTGCAAGCTTACAACCTAACAGCTGTATAAACAATGTTTTGGATTGTAACCGAATTCACACAAAGCACTTTTTCAACTTTCGGTCAGATAAAAGAGTTCTTCCTTGGCACTACTTTGTCTATCTTACCTTACTCTTCTTTCTCTCTCTCTCTTTCTCTCTCTCTCTCTCTTCCTGTCCTTCTTTCACATCCCTTGTATTGTTTCTCCTTAGCCTGTCTATACTCTACAGATACCGAATTATAGATTATGTCTTAGGACACACCTCATCGAAACTCTTCTCACTTGCATGCAGTGATCATTATGATCGAAGAGGTATAAGACTAAATTGATTTGCTTGACAGTGCCTGTCATGTCGGCGCTAATCTAACACAAGCTCATCTATTTCACATCCAAGATTACCATCTTTGGTTAGAAGTCGGTAAGAAAATGAAGTAAAGAGTTGGATAGATAAAGAAAATGACAGAGATTCAGACAAACGGTCGGGAGCTCTTTACCGGATTTCCGTTTATCACAAATTTCCGGTCAAGAGTTTTGAAGTCTGGGAATTATGGATGAGTGCACATGCCGCTCATCAAGGATCGGTTTGATTAAAAAACAACATGAAGAGAGGGAGAAGAAATTAGAATAACAGTTGACGTGAGAATTGACGTGAACAGCATAGTCACGCATCATAAACTCATATTGAATATAGGAATAGAGAGGGAACGGTTGATATCTCAAATACTATAAATCATTCGAATTTTCATTTTCAGAGAAGATTGAAATATAAAGATAGACAAATACATATTCAAACGACAGAAACAAGATTGATCAGAGGACAGGTGAAACTAATTTGATGTCAAGATCGCCTGGTATCCAGATCTCATTATGGAATTTAGCTTAGAAGATACTAATTAGATAAGCAATAATATCAAACAAAAACAAAATTATCTTATTTCATTTAAGAAGCAGCCCGGTTGACGACGAAACGAAAAAAACCGAACAATGAGCTTGGTGGTTGATGTTGCCAAGCTGTGTTTTGAAGATATTGCACCCTCCCATACAGCTGGGAGAAGGTGGAGAGGAGTGGGGTGGATACTGGATCAGTAGATGCTGTAGTTGAGGGAGGTAGAAGAGGAGAATGAAGTGATAAGATGGATGAAGTAGTTTTACAAGAAAACTAAATAGAAAATGATATTTCATAAATGTGCCGGTAACAAATCTGCCACGTACCAGTTGTGTTTATGTAATTGGAGACAGAGAAAGAGAAAACGAAGATGACTATGAAAGAGTATTTCTCAATCAGCTGTTGTATGTACGAGCTTAATTTTCATAAATATTATGATTTGAATGTGTTCTCATTGTTAGATTGGGGGAAGAATGAAAACTCTAAGAGAATGCATCTTCACACTCTCCATACTCCCACCAGAGAAGATGAGAAATTCAACAAATTATTCACAGATTTTATAAATGAAATGGTTTGTTTGTTGCTAATCTGGCCATATAAAGTGTGTGTCTGACACACACACACACATAGATGAAGCTTAGTATCGAAGAAGAGAGAAGATGAATGTTGAAATGAAGAAACTTCTTTGATTTTTAAAAGATATATAGAGAGAGAGAGAGATGAGTAGATGATGTGAGGGAAGAAGCTCTGCTAAGCTATATTACCTGTTTTCAGAGTCTTCAATTACTTTGCTTAACGAAATAAAATAGTTTTTTGGTTAAGAAAATTGTTATTTGATACTTCTCTGACTCATTACAGATAAAACACTTAAAATGAAAGAATATGTTACTCTCTCTCTCTCTCTTAACTTTACAAGAGAGAGAGAGAAAGGGAGCTTAGAGAGAAAGGTGACAAAGGAGAAAGCGCATAGACGAGATGTTAGTTTGATTGGCAGTTCTAGGCTTTATATGGTAATTAAGTTGTCATATAATGATTTGTATAGTTAATCCATGAAAAAGAGAAAATTAAATAGTTAACTATATTTGTGAGATTGAAAAAAAAACAAAAAATATTTTATCAGATGACCTTGGTTGCGGGATTTCAATACGAACTGTCAGCTGGGATTAGTAAGAGGAGCGAAGAGCGGAAGTTTTATCTCGGTCAGTCATCTTCCTGTCATCATACTAAACGTTCTAACAAAATTTTATAAATTACTGTAATAATTCATTATGTTTTCATAAAGTTTCACTATGAGAGAGAAAGAGAGTCTTCTTAACGAAAGATGATTACGGTATTCAATGTGCAAATGACACACACACACACACACACACACATACACACACACACACGTCTTCAGGTTTTTGTGAGAAGAAAAATATTGCAAAAAAGGGAGGAAATCTGTTTTGTAAACAAGATATAAGTGATTTCTAAGCAGATTTTCTATTAAAATCTCTGTTACAGCATTTCTAAAGAGAGTGAGAGAGAGATATGAGAGAGAGAGAGTGAATGAAGAAGGTCACAAGCTGGCATGGCTTGAACAATATCGTCCAAGTGAGGTAATATGGGAAAGTTTGCAGATGACTTAGTTAATTCCTAAATCTTCAAAGAATAATTTATGTTTATAAGTGTGTTTAATAACTAAATGAACACAATAAGCTCAAGTGCTTTTTGGGATGAAAAACAAAAAAAAAGTTTTTTGCGGGTTAGAGGGAGATTGAGAGTAAAAGGAAGTTTCGACTACTTGAGATAATCCTTTTGAATTGAGTAACCGACAAGCAAATGGTTATTTATCCAAAAGATTATTAACACGTCTTCCATTAGAATCTAATAGTTATGGTCAAAAAAGGTTAAATAAATAAATAATTTTGTAGGGGAGGGTGAGGGAGATGGAAACATTGAAAGTTGAGGAGTGATGAAGGAGAAGGAAGGTGGAGTACACTACTACTACTACTACTACTACTACTACTGGTATGTGAGCTAACACCATCATGACGCCTTGGAAAGTTATAATGAAATGACGAATGAATGAATGAAATAAATTAAATTTATAAATATTTATTCAATGATTTGGATGATGAAATTTGATAAGAAAAATTGAAAAAATAAAAGATTTTTAGTGTTTTAAGAGTAACCTTTGCTAGATGTTTATATAAGGAGTTGGAAGATCTGTTGTTACGATAATTCCAAAAGCTATAAAATGGTCGACGTCGTTTGCCTTTCCTTCATCTGATTTCGTCCAGAATCAAACGGTATCTTTCACATATACATATATAGATGTCGTAAGGTGGAGAGAAGACGAGAGATTTTAAAATGTAGATGAAGAAGCAACGAAGACGACACGACGCCGTTGTCAAACGAAGGTAGAGGGGGGAGTAGGAGATGGCGGAAGATGTTTGACTGACCAGCAATACGCTTGTCTCTCACAGGATACTGTCATGGCTACAGGGAAAACAGTATGTAATCTACAAAGCAGACATCGACAATGGGCATAATACGATAGACAGGCAAGGAAGATGATAGTGCGTGGGCGATTTCTAGTAATTGACAGGAAACATACATGAAAGGACGGCATGAAAAGTATTGAAGAGGATAGAAGACGTGATGTGACCGTCGTCGTCATCGTCGTCGTCGTCGTGGACGTCGTCTTCAACGATGACTGTGGTGGCGGCGTAATGAATGAAGATGATTTCTGCACATAGACAGTCCGTCTTTCAGTTAAAATTTTTATGATCCATTAAAGGAAGTTGAAAAGGAAAAGGGTGGAAAGATAACATACGGGGGTCTAATGAGTGGAATTTGCAAAAGAAAGGGCAGTTAAAGAGATGAGGAAGATGATGTATAAACATGATGTTAGGTGAAATCATCAGATGATGATCACTTCTCATCTGAATCCATCTTGCATATCCGAAAATCATTTTTAAAAACTTATATTCTTAGCTACTGATTTGAAGCTAATCAAATAAATGAAAAACGTCAGATATAACGAGAAATTTTATGATCACTGGTTATCAATTTGAAATAAAATTCGTTTTGAACACCATGTTAGGACAAGTTCATAAAACTTTCTTCTCACGTGCGGTCTTCAGAGGCCATAAAGCTTTCAGGTTCTTAAATGAACTTTTTCCTTTTTCGTTTTTTACATGTTCGAGAGAATAAAAAAAAAAGCCTCTTAAACAAAGATAATTGTCTTTGATATTTTGTGAGAAAATGTTAATTTGAAGCAATATGTGTCATGCAATGACAGAGCGTCCATCAACGGTCATAGCCAGCCAGCCTTACCATCCAACCTTTCACCGGAATCACCGCTTCCCATCACCTCCTTCTATGAACTTTGCTAATCGTTCGTCGTCTTCTTATAGACAGATTGGTCATTAGACTCATGGTAATTAGTAGAGAGATAGTTGAAAAGTATCCGCTTTTCATCGGAATACATGAAAAACGAAGAAATAGATTCTTATCTCACTTCCAATTGTCTTTAAGTGAAAACGAATCAACACAATCCCATTAAATTTGACTGAAAACTTTTAAGCACAAAGAGCCTTCTATAGGTAATTAAGCTGTTCTGACCTTCTGTACATCGTCACTTGACAACATACACACAAACACCTAATAGTAACATAGAATGACGTTGTGTATATGACTATGCTATGATTTTTGAAACTTTGTGAGGTCTTTGCATATAGCAATGAGAGGAGGGGGCTTACCACGTGAGTGTGAAGGTATAAGTCTATTCAGCTGATCCTTTAATGGCTGTTATCCAACTAACAATCTATCATTTAGCGGTGGAAAGTTTTTGTTGGTCAATGTCTATTTTTGGTTGACAAGTTGTTCTACACATGAGTTTATCTCTCACTAGCATCATGTTGATGAGTCTTATGAGTTCGTTTGTTGTTTCTGCACATCTCCATGTAGTAGAGTCATGTATAGGCCACATGTACATTCTCATATACACTCATATGTATGTATGTAATAATTTATAAGTGATAGTTTATAATATAAAATGAATTATTATTTTTCTCATTCTTACATGACAACCGATCTGTGAGCTTCTATCTAATGAAATGAATTTCTCACGTGAAATGACGTCTAAACGTCTGTCTACTGAATATGCAAATTAGATTCTGATTGTAATGAAAGGCTATATATGTATATGAAAGGAGATATATTATAGAGAAATAAAAACTTGAGAAGTATCATTAATTATATGTTCGTAGTATCAACAAGCTTATTCAAATGTGAGTCACTTGAGTGAAGATGATGATCCCTGCCAATGGAATCACTTGACCTGTGATTGGCAATAATAACAACTGACAGATTCATTAGAAGTTTCTCAATTAAAGATCTCACCTACTCTATCAAACATATAATTAGTTATAATTAGCTCTTCTTCATCTCCTTCTTCTTCCTCTTCTCATGTTTATCCTTCTGCTCCTCTCACATACAGCTATTCAAGAAGAAAAAAAAAACGTTTTTTGAGCTTTGGATTGTGCGGAAAAAGCTTTAATCTCGGGCGCTGAAAAATAGGAAAAAGCTAACTATGGGAAAATGCTCTCTCTCTCAGCAGCCACTCGGATCAATCTACGTACGCGAGCACCGAGAATGCCCCCGCAAGCCTGAGAGCAGAAGAAACACGAAATCGACAAGCTTTTTCAGCCTCAGCTGCCTTGTTCAGCTCCATTTACTTTCCGAACGACCAGTTTTTTGCTTCACTATGTATTTTTTCTATTTAAATAAATAATATCCACTGTTATGAATTACTTTAGAATGAAAATATTAGTTGAATAAGTCATCTTATCAAGAAAAATAAAATTGTCAAGAGCATCGACTTCACACCCCCCCCCCTCCTTCACCTTCTGCCTTGTGTACTCTACATCATCATCATCTGAACTTCGCATTTATAATCATTAAGATTGTTTTTGATAATAGATAGATGTTGAATTGTTCTTAAGGAATTGGTGTAACCATGGATATGTTGTTTTAATAATAACACACACACACACAGCTTCCCAAAAGGAAGTCAGCTGAATGTGATCGCAACAAGCTCTTAATGAATCCGTTGGTTTTTGCTTTTCCATCATCAAGAAGGCTGTTACTCTTAAGAAATTTCTTTTTTTTTCTTTTATTTCAAATATCTTCTGCCAATCTTTTCAATTTTCAAATTGATTTTTCGTTTATAACAACTGTTTTCTCTCACAACTTTGATAGTCAGTGAACGGCTTTCTTCCTGCTTTCTCTAATCCTCTCACTAGCTATGATGATGTGCATCTATCTCATCTACTTAGTTTCTGATTTCCTTTGAGCTATGAATTTCTCATTCAAACATGTACTTTGTTGAGCTCATCTTGTCTTATTCTATGTGATTGTCTAAGAATCTTCATTAATAATGAATTCCTTAACAATCATCTTCTACACATGGTTGTTATGGACTTTGTACTCAAACACCAAAATGTACTCACACTTCATATGAATATCTTTGGATTGACACAACCATCACTGAAAAGCTTAACGAAAAGCTATCTTGGCAATGAATAAGTCAACATGAGTGTTTATGTTTCATCACTGTTTACTCCCCCTTTGATTCTTATAACTTTTCAAGATTGTTGATTTGACGACTGTTCAAAAATCTGAAATTGTTGGTGAAAATGTTGAAAACTGAAATAAATCTTTCGTTTTTTGCATTTCCTTCTCTCTCTCATCCCTCTCCCCTTCTCTTACACACCTCTCTCTCTCTCTCTCTCTCTTTATCATTGTATGTTCTCACACTATTATATGTTAGCAAACGAATATTTCATTCATTCATCATCTTTATAAAAACCTTTTTTTAGTTTCCTTTATTCCAAAGCAACACACACTGAATTTGCTTTGTCTTTCACACCCACAGACCACTTTTTCACGTAAATCTCACGTCTCTTCAATAACCATTTTGCAATTGAACGTCTGCCAGACCGGCTGTGTTTTCACTCATCTTTTCCATCCTTTTTTTCATTCCACTTCCATATTTCGTTAGTTGTAGGGTATGGCTGAAGTTCAACTACATCAATCATTACTTAGTTTTGATCAAGTTCCTGAACTATTTGAAACATCCATAACACCTGATGCCATTCTTCTGAAATTCGGTAAAGCTTTTCCCCATTCACAATACATCCTAATACACAAACACATCCTAATAGTTCCTTCTTTGTCTTTTTTTAGGAAAAAATTGGAAGTTGCGAATAGCTGTCTTGTTGTGCTCGCTATCATGGGCTTTAGGAGCGACATCACTCATGACAAGCGCATTTTTTGCCCTAGATAGTCAGCACACAAACACTTCCATGATTACGATTGTTGATGAAGTTGGTGGCTTCTTTCTTTTTTTCTTATAAATATTAAATACATGCCATGCTTACAGTTTGATCTGAGAAATGATAAAGCTTATCTGGCTGATTGGGGAACTTCGGCATTCATGATTGGAAACATGCTTGGTGGATCAGTACTATCCCATCTATCAGATCGGTCTCTATCAACACCATAACTGACTGACAGATGATCTTTTACTTTTTGTAGATTTGGACGAAAGCCAGTATTCATATGCTGTACTTTACTGCAGTTCCTAACGGCCATGGCAGCATCATTTGCATCTGATATGTGGATTTTCACATTCTTCCGTGCTTGTCATGGAGCAACCTACTTGGTTTCATTCATCCCATCCCACGAGTTTTCTGAATTATAAACATTCAGGGAACGTCATTGATTGGATGGGTTTTGGCTTATGAGCATTCTTCCATAGACTTCCGTCCATATACAACTCTATTCTTCGGATTATCCTGGGTTCTCGGATATTGCTTGGTGGCACCGCTGGCTTATTTCGCACCCACATGGAGATCTCTCATAATGCTATCAGTCTCTCCACTACTACTGTATGCCGTTCTAGGATTCTTGTATGTTAAGAGGGATTTGTAACTAAACGAATGTTCCATTGAAGATTTGTACCGGAGACACTTCATTTCCTTGTTTCCAAAAACAAAATGGACCGAATCGATCAATTCATACGATCAATCGATAAAACCTTGAATTTGCATATTGAGCTGCAGCTGTTGGAGAAACAGCATTTGAAAGAAAGCTCTGAAAGGTATTTTTGCATAAGATATATGAATAGAGATCTTTGAATTCAGTGACGAAGTCTCATTCATATCTGAAGTTTGGCACCACAAGAAGTTCATTGTATACTGTCTCGTGCAGCTATATCTGTGGTATAGTTAGCATGATGTATGGATATACTATATATGCCTATTAAGGACATGTGATAACTTCATTTACTTCGGATTATCGTTGTACAGCACTCAATTAGCTGGAAATGTTTATTTGAATTACATTCTTATGGGTGTTGTAGAACTTCCGGCTTATGTATTCGTTCCCTACTCACTTGATAAGTAAGATTTCATTTTCTGAAAGTATAAATGAGAACAGAGGGATGGAGAGAAGTGGGGGATGAGATAAAAAAGGTTTTCGTATTATTGCGCACAGCATAAGAACAACCGTTTGAGACTTTCGATTTGAAACGAATGCATGACTGTCTACGTGATTTTGACGTGAATTCTGTTCGAGTGTCTAGTTAGTTATGCCAATTAGGGCTTATAGCAGCGTCTCAAGTACAAATTTGATGAATCTTATCGCCCGTTTTTTAGATTTGGACGTAAAATGGTTGTTATAGCATCTCATTTGATTGCAGCAAATTGTTTTCTGTTGTTACTTGTATTGCCAGGTAATCAACAATCAATTGCATCATGCACATTATTTCCTTTTATAGAAAACCACTGGTTTGGATTATTATGTTGGTTTATTGGCAAGTTCGCAATCTCCTGTTCTTTCATGTCCTTATTCGTCTATGCAAGCGAAGTGTTTCCCACCAACATTCGTAACATTTCAATCGGATTGTGTTCGGTTCTATCTCGTATTGGAGGAATCATGGCTCCTTACGTTCGATTACTGGTAATCATATCCTTCATCAATTAGAATATGATTATACTTACTTTCCAGGCAACATATTCAACCAGCTTGCCGACACTAGTCTTCTTCACAATGTCATTGATAGCTGGCCTGGTAACATTCCTTCTACCTGAAACTAATAAGAAGCCTCTGCCTTCAAGAATCCAAAGATCTTCTCCATGATATGTTGTTGTCTAACATCCTTATATGTATTTCTTCTTCAAAATTCCAAATGATTCCGGTGAATGAACTCACAACAACCGAGTGATGATGTATTATAGTATCTTCTTACTATTCCTTTAACTATAACAAACCCTAATAATCTATTCACAGCTGATTGTGAGAATAAACACTCTTCTTCCTTATACGGCTTAATTTCCTTTTTAACAATCCAGTCTGTCAAATGGTTGATGGGATAATTTGAGTTTATTCACCACACGGACAGCAAGAACTTTTATGACTCAACGGGGGTAATTCGTCTGAAACTTTCACAAATGTTTCATAGCCTGAGGGCATTCTCAATTCAAATATGATTATCACAACAGTCTTCATCCATTCCTCATCCATCCATCAAGGCTAGCACTCCTTACAACTTCAAATGCTGGTCAATCATGCAACTTCAATGAAATTATGAAGATTGCTGAAGATTTTTTGTTTCTAAAAATTAAGAATAAATCTAAATATGGATTGGAGAGATGAGGTGAACTGATAGCTCTTGTCTCTCGAACGTCTTCTTCGTCATATTCATCTCTCACTCTTCTTGTATATCTATTTAATCTCAATAGTCTATATGAATTCTTCCGACATCCAGACTTTCTTCTTTTCTCCTCGCTTTCTTCTCCGCCCTCAAGTCGTTCTAGACTTCTGGATGGAAGAGAGGCATCATCCTCTTACAGAAGCCCAAGCTATTCTCAATCTATCTAGGACCATAATTCAATCTCACAGTTAATTAACATTTTAGTTTCTTAATAATCCCAATATGGTTCATTCTGACTCCACTAGGACTCTATTCGCTCTTTTCATTTTCCTTTCAACTCTTCAACAAGCCATATCTCAAGTAAGTGACTTTCCTTCCATTACAACATGTTCTTCTCTTCGTAGATAGATAAACTACGTGTAAGCTGTGAGAAATACCTTGTATGTCGTCTTGAGTTAGAAGAGAAGTATTGGCAATGTTCCAATAAGGCTCGTGCGATCACACAGTATACGTGTAAGAGTGAACACCTTCTAAGGTAACAGACTAATTCCATATCCTTGTATAGAACTACTATCGTCAAAGATTGAAGATTGAACGTTATTATTAAGATTTCAAAAGATATTTGAATGTTGTTTTCATTCTTGTAGTTTTCTTTTTTTTCTTTTTTCTTTTCTGACCGTAAAAGGACATTCAGCTTATCTTCTCGGTCATCAAACCACTTTGCTTTTTTTTTCTAAAACAATAACTCTTTCAAACAGTTTTATAATTATTCTTGCAGAGAGTTTTATGATGACATTATTCATCGGGAAAAGTATCTTTATAGATGTTATTCGAAAGAAAACTATTCTTTCCAACAACACAAGGTTCGCTAACCCATATTTGGCTTTTAATAACTTGTTCAAGGATTGTCAACTTACTGAAACTTGGGTTTCCTCTGAAAGTTGTACAGCTGACTCATTCTCAAATCATCAGTTAACCTGTCGAAAGCTTAAAGAGTGTTGTCCTCACATTAACAGGTTGTTCGCAGCTTAAGTAAGAAGCATAGCATTCATTTCTATTGCAGATGTTTTCATAAAGAATACTTCAAGCTGCTTACAATGCATCTGAAAGAGAAAAGAGAAACAACTCTCAAAAACCTCTACACGTGTACAAGTGGTTTGAGTAAAGTAATTTCTGCGAACATCTCAAGGTAGTCTCAATACTTCTCGTCTATCTCACTTCTCAATACTATAGCGAAGATACGCAAATCGCTGTTGATGTGATGAAACTCAATGAAGTAGTCATTGCTACTGTTGCAGACATGGGACTCTTGAAGAAAAAAGTAGTTAACCCGTTTCATTTAGCCGCATACGCTATGTTCAGAAATTGTCAAGCAGGATTCGAATGACAGAGGAGAAAACTAAGATCTCTAGAGGAGTTTCTAGGCAGAAGGCTCATGGTATTCCTCTATTGGATGGTAATAGCTATGTTCATGAGCTCAATAATGGTTTGAAAACACAAAAAGAAAGCGAATTAATAAATTATTTGAGGCACTGCCTTGCTTAAGAGATTAGAATCTGATTCAGTTGGAACAAAGGAACAAACAAACAAGGAGATTCCTAGATCATATAGACATCGAAGTCAACTGACCAAGAACTATCCTTCAGAACCAGACAGAAATATAAATTATAATAATCAAAATAGATTATGTTCGTTTCTCTAGCAGCACACATCTTTACTAAACAGTATATCTTTGACAGATGGCCAAAGCAGAAAACTTGAACAACTATCGAGGGGCACCATTCAAGTAAGCCAATTCCATGTTAAAAAAAATTTACTTCCTAACCTTAGAACCGTCCATTCACAATACGACGACCATGGTCATCGGACCGAAAAGTAGCCACGAAAAGGAAAATCGGACAGATTCGAGAGGTAAACAATAGAATTTAAATATAGTTAAACCATTTTATAGATAAAAACAATTAAGTCGCAATTACTCCCGGTGAAATCAAAACATGAACTGAAGATTCGGCCTCTTTCAACAGTTCAAGACTTTCCGAGACAACAGAAACCTTCCCTCCATGTTGAAAATAGATATGAAGAACAAGTATTGGAACCTACATTCTTAAAACGTTATAACGGTCTGGAGAGGCAGATAATCCATGTACTATCGACAACAGAACGCCTACCTCCCACAAGCGTTGTATATTCAGAAGAAAGTGAGGTACGAATGAAGAAAATAGAAAGTCTTTTTTTGCAACCGATTATCGATCGTTAAAATTTCGAAATGAAAATATCGCGCCTTCGACGAAGTTCACGTTTTACGTGGAACTGACGGCCACGAAAAAGCACGTGGTAACAGTTGTTATCGATATATGCAAACCCGAAAAAACATATTGAAAAGTACAAAACTGTATTTCAGGAGGATTTTGAGAGCAGTTTACAGCGGAAATCTAGCTCATTGGTTCAGTTTGCTAAAAATGCAATTCCTCTGCCTATTAGGAATAGCATTAATATTGGAGGTTAATATATTGAGTTTACATGAGAGAACATTGTTCTACAGGAACAGGACCTAATGAGTCAGATAATGAAATGGAAGTTGTTGTAGATGGAGGCACATGGACAATGATACCTAAGGTGTCAACAACATTCAGGTGACTTACGTGTTCTCGAACAGTTCTAATGGGAAAATTGACTCCAGTCCAACTCAAGGTAGCCCACTGGAGAATTTTATTGAACAAGAAAAGCTGAATGCCGCTGATATTCGAGATATAAGCACACAGTTGCCTCTCTTAGTTTGGAAACTTTTTTTCTCAGGTTGTACAACTATCTACTTCAGATAGAGAAGGATAAGTTAACAAGAGTCCATGTGTTGCCAAGATCAGACACATCAGAACCAATTGCAAAACAAACGAAGAAGTTCCCGGATGATAAGGTGAAATCGAAATCTGAAGTTTTCCATTGAAAATATTTTTTTTAGTTCTCAGGCAACTTCTGGTCTCATAGCAGGCATCACCGTGTTTTTGGTACCCGCCTACATCCAAAGTACGTTTATGTCGATTCGAATTAAAAACTCCATCAATTTTAAGTAGCAATATCCCGGATGTTGCGGAGCTTATTAAAATCCTCCGAAATCCACAGGTTTGGAGAACCATCGCAAGCTTATATTACTTTCCTTCAGGGAAGCAGTCACTGTGAGTTAGCGAAGACATGTCGCAAACTGTATTCGATGGAAAAGTCAAATTGTGCGGCTACATCAGAGGACTTCTCCCTTCCTGGGGTACCAAAGCGTCTTCGTTTCTCCAAATGCATTACAGTGCTCACACCTCAGTATGAAGTAAGTGTTGACGGTAGACATGATAATCAAAGAATGATCAGCAATTGAAAAATATGACGCGAGAAGTCGATTCGACAATGGAACGGTGTCTATCTTTAAAGATTGGAAAAACGGTTTGATAAGGCAATGGTTCGAAAATCAAAATGCTATATTTAGGTTGGGGTGTGTTCAAGTGATGTGCCAGCACTTCCTAACTTCAATAATTTATTAGAATGTTCGAACAGAGTCTTATTTCTAAATCTACATTGTGAGAAGCTGTCATCATGTTGTTCATCATCCTCAGAGTAAATCTATAGTGAATAATTGAAATTTTAATTATTCATTCTAGGTGTCACAAGATAGTTAATGATTCTGAAGCGTACAGAGACATGCGATCCAAAAAACAGGAGCTGTTCCAGAAATCACAAAAATGCCAACTGAAATCGCTTCGCAAATTCAACATACGGAGAGCAAGTGAGATTCCTTGACGTCAGTACTTCAATAGACGACAACCATTTCCAGGTGTCAAGCATTAAACTTGCTACAGTTGTTATCACATGCCATGATGACCTTTCTATCAATCTCAAATATCATGATAATCGAAGAGCTTTTACTATTCCAACGTATTCTTGATTATGTGTAGTCTGCTACTGGTGACGCTCTTGTATATGTGTGGCCAAGAATTCTTGCGTTATGAAGCATTTTCCACAGGTAAAGCACTGTAAAGGTCTGCATAGTAACTCGCTGTGCTCTACTTGACTTACCTGGAAGAATACTTCATTCTCCTTCTGCTCAACTTTCGTTCTCAACGCTCGAACTTGACGTTTGTACGAGCTTAGTTTGCTATTCAATTCATCTATCTCTGTCATGAGTTTATACTGAGTTTTCTAATAATTCAATTATGTTTGTGTTTCAAATGTAAATACAACTAACCAATGTATGTTCGATTTGCATTTGAGCTATTCGAAGTAACTTTGGTAGCTTTTCTATCTCTTCACTGCCCATCTTTGAAGTATCAATGGTCATGAGGGATGGCAGTAACGCTTGCAATGTATCGAATCGAGCTATACCTTGTTCCAATAGAGGCATACTAACTTCGTCTGAAATTACTATTATTATTACATTCGAATAACAGTTTACATATTATAAATCTAATTTATTGACTTAGACGAAATGACGTCGTCTTATATGGAGTACAAAGATTAATTCGCTTGGGCAAGTACATCTCATGTCCTTAACTGTCACACTCACGTCATTTCTCCTTGAACAGCTTATTATAATATAACACTGTACTATATACAATCTCGAACGAAATGTTTCAATTTGGTTAGAGAAACATTGAATGCAACCGCTCCTAGCGTACAACCATGCAAAAATGAGGTTGATGGCAATGATTATGCTAATTGGCCTCATGGGGGAATATCGTTGCGAGACATTTTTACAGGAGCATTGCTCTGAATAAGATGATCATGAATGTCGATTCATAAAAGCAAGTTATACGTCTATTATGTAGAATCAAATACTTCATTATGCTTCTTATGAGCTTTTGTTTTCGAGCGAAATTCGATGACGAGTTAATAACTTGATGGCGAATCATTAATTAGAAATCTTCTTCATAAACCTTCATTACAGGCTCGTTCCAAAAATCTTCCACTCAAAATACTTTTTTTAATTTAATTTATGAGATTAAAGAACTTTTTCGTAAATGAGCTTCATTCTTCTATTTTTTTTTGGTTGAAAATTTTGTCGAAAAAATAAGCGTGGGGGGGGGGGTAAGTGTATTACCTATGAGACTCCAGTCAGGGAAAGCATCAGCCACCATCTCTTCCATGGCAATATTATCGTTATCTTCATGACTAATCATAATGAATAAACAACTAGGAAGCTAAATATAAATAGAACGCTGAATATGAGAAGATCAATAGAAGAACCGTGGATTATGGAAAGTTGCTATGGTAACAGCCTAATGACGCCATTCTTCACAAGAAGACAGGTGTCTGTGTTCATTGTGAATTAATGGATGTACAGCTTATGAAAACAATTTCATTTTCGTTTTAAAATAAAATCATTTTTTATGAAGCTTTCATGCTTAGGATAATAATAAATGAAACGATTTATTACAAAAACACACATTCACACAAGTAACAGATTGAGATTTGAGAATGACAACGGTGATGATGAGCATGCTTATCAGATAGAATTTGAGAACAAAAACAATTAGAATTACAACAAACAAATAAAATAATCAAATGAATCCAACTTTCTCCATACTCGTCTTGAAGACCGTCTCAACACATGATTCTATGACGCGATCTATGTTCCTAGTATCAGTAGCATTTGTGAAATGACAATAGACAGGACGTTCTCGTTGAATTTCACTACCTACTAGTCTTGTGAACCTTTCTTGAATGTAACTAGCGCTCTGATCGAAACCTTGTGGTCCTGTACGGAAATTATCATATGCTATTCTTGGAAGGAAGGTGATTTACCTTTGTAGTCCTTGAAGCAGACAGATATGCTTGTCTTCTTCAACTTCTCACGAAAAATATCAATTTTGTTCAGAAATAAAATCATAGCCGTCTTCTTTCCAAAGCACCGATTGTTGAATATTCTTTTGAATAAGCGCATACTGTACTTCAGACGATTCTGAAAATAGAATGTTGTATTTGCAAAAATACAGGCGATCAACCATTTCTGATTTCATTTTACCATTCCCAGACACTTTTAGAATTTCGTCTCCATCATCTATTCTGAAATAAATTGAGATAAGAAAAAATACGAACATGAATAGATCAGCGCCCATGTATTCGTTACTTACTTCATATTGTAAGCCGATATCTCCGCTATGAACAAGATTCCGTTGACGTTGTCGAAACAGTGAATCCATTTACGCTGCTCACTTCGTTGACCTCCGACGTCAACCATTCTGAAATGAGCTTTGGTGTTCACGATGACAAATTAAGTATCTCATTATACCTCAGAATGTATTCTTTGAAGGGGAACTCAATTTCGTTGATTCCCGATGTGGGTGCTCGTGCTCTGAGTACATCCTGTTCGTTAGCACGATACTCAGGTGCACTTATTCGATCAATGTCATTTAAAAAACTACAAGAGAGATGTTAATGTTGAAAGAACTAAAAACTACTTACTAAAGTGCTGAATCTAGGAGCTCTATCTCGTCTCTACGCATAATCATTCTCTGTATGAAAGTCGAACGATATATCGCTTCAATGCTCTTGGATAGCTCGTACGTGATTTCGATTTCGTTTCTTTGAACTTGTCGTTTGTAAGCTTTGAAGTAACTAACATGCTTCTGAAATTGCAGAAAAAAAGTGAATTCTGATGCATGGACAGTTAGTTTACTCTGAGATTTTCATCATCGTCGATTGGAATTTCACATTTTTCAGCTCCAATCAACAGCTGCTCAACGGCTTCTACGAGATTGGCTTGGACAAGAAATCGAAAATTCAGAAAATCCAATTCGCTAAACCCATCTAAGTGTAAAATTCTGAAATGTTGAGTATTTTCGAGAAAAAACTGTCAACGAAGCACCTCATTTGTTTGAATATTGTACTCTTTCCTGATTCAGGACCACCTGTAAAGCACTCCCGTAGATGGAAAAGTCAAGAAGGATATCTTACCTAATAAAAGAATCTTGTATGTTTTGCGCATTTTGTCACGAGCTTGTTCTATCTCATTGTCGATTTCTACTGATCTCTGATATAACTGCTTCCGATCTTCTTGGCTAAATGTGGCAACACTGTCGCGAAGTGATTGAGAGAGGTCTTCATAAGTATCTTACTTGTTTGACAAGGATCCATGAACATGAAATCCACAGAACAAAAGACGAAAGTTGAAATTTGAGGTAGCTTCAGCTGTGGTGGCAGTTTGTCGAGGAACATGAGGTATGAGTTCTCCTAAACGTGAATGAAACTGTTATAGATGCGAGAGTTGAATAACAGATACCTTCTGACGTTCGGACTTGTCCAGGATGCTCAATTAACGGGTTAGCACTGGGCTGCGAAGCCGTGTTTAAGTTCTCTGGACTCAGAGTCAACAGGATTGCAGATTAAACCTGTAAGTATGGATGAATACTTGCAAAGTCCATACATTGAGAATAAAAAGAGATGAAGATGAGGAAATGAAGAAGAGGTGACATCCAGACACAAATACAAATGTTATTAATTGGAAGCAGATCTCCAAACTCATACAACCATAAAATGTGGGGCTGTTGATTAACATTTTTCATACGAATCAAGAAAGATAGAATGGGTTGCATAAGAAAACAGAAAATCTAAACAAGACGGCCATAAAATATTTTGTCAAAAACAAAACGATAACTTCGTTAAAAACGAAGCATCGACATAGGAATCTCTGTAATTATGAAGAGTTGAAGGATAGAGGGAGTAAACAAAGGGTTAATAGAGAGAAGATGGTTGGTTATAGGAAAGGTGGAAGACGAGGTGGGAGATGAACTATGATGTTGTAGAAGAGACGAGAGGGGTGTATGAAATAGAATTATCTTAATGAATTCGAAATAGAATTTAAAAAAAAAGGTAAATTGTAATGAAGACCCTTTGGTAATGATGATGATGAATGAGAGAAAGGGGGAAAAACGATTCTTCTTCCACTTCTTATTAGTACGAAGAAGAGGGAAGAAAACAGCTAGACAGGCTTGGCTGAAACAATCACAATATCATGGCAATTTAGAGAACTAACTGATAGTTTAGGTTAGAATGTATTATTAATACTCTATAATTAACTGAAATGTTCTATATACCACGCAATTTGCTCAAAAATGTCGCAAAGAGAGCAATAATAAAAAAATATGTTAATTCATTATCATTTGGATCTGTTCGAATCATAAGAAGAGTAAGAGAGAGAGAGAGAGAAAGAGAGAGAGAGTGCCTACATATACTTATATGGTTATTAAGTTTCATTAAAACAAACTGACCGAATCAATCCATTATTATATTGTTGGTCCGCAATTGGTACGAGGCCAATGAAGCAGAGTGTGAACGAGAGCGAGACGTGTGTTCACACTTTACTCTTTCTAATCTACGATAGAATGTGAGCCAATTGAATATTCGAACTATTCGATCTTATCATTTCATATTCACAAAATATAAATCCGTTCTTGCCTACTTACTACACTCGATACTCTGTGAGAGCTTACACAACATGTGCTGCAAGTAGAACTGTTCACATTTCGAATATGTCTCATTCGCTAAAATTTATTTTTTGTTGGAAAAACGTATTACTACCAGGTGTTTCGTTCTCATTCTACGATGTGCAAAAGCATTCATTGTTTTCTGAGTAATTAGGAAAATACATATCTGAAACTGAAAAACCTACCTCCTGCACAGCAGAAAGAAACCGACCGACCGATAGATAAGCAAACAGACAAATGAAAAGAGTATCACGTAAAACCCACGTAAATGGGCGTGCATACCCTAATTAATTAACAGTATGTAAGCTATATCTGAAACTGCGCAAATACGAATTTGCACTGCTGGTTCTCTGTTATTTCAAAATCTCTCAGCTATCATTTTCAGAAACTGCATTAACCATTATAGAACATCAACGAACCCCATGTGGCATATCACATCTTACTTAATCTCATGTGACGGAAGTTCATTATCAAAGCTATTATCAGTAATGTTTATTTCTATAATGAAAAATCAAAAAATAGGATCAATAACATAAAAACTGAGTTTGACAACTCTGGAATCCAATTCTTGAAACACCGGTAATTACATGTCACTATTGGCTTGTTTTATGAGTTTCTTTAACTCTTTGTTACGTTTGCACAGCTTAAAATCCAAGATAGACACATAACACTACATGCTGTACCTGTTCGAACTCTTCCGTCGCCCTCACGAAAGCTCTTTGATCTTCTTTTAATTGAGAATACTCTTCAAGTAACTCAGCCTTATCCTTTTCAAGGCGCGAATTCTTTGCTTTGATCTGAGAAGTGTACATAGGTGCTGAGAATTTCTAGGATGAAATACCTTTTCTAAATTATTTTCAACGCCTTGCAAGACGTTCCGCAAGTTCTGATTGAAAGAATCTCTGTATGGCTCTTTCGTCGCTCTATAGCAGTCCTTTGAGTAAAACTAAAAACTGCGTTCACATACTTGGGTAGGTTCTCCTCTATGCTTGCCAATAAGTCAAGCTGTTTCTTCGTGAAATTCTTCACATCTACTAAATTATTAAAGACGGTGATATATTCCTTCGTCTGGGAATGTTTATTTGCCACTGAAAATACGAAATATTAAGTAACAGAGGGTGTATACTTTGATCATAGAGCTCCACAAATCTTTTGTGATATTGCGCTACTTCTGCTGCCGATGGGACATTGTCAATGCTTGTCTGCATTTGTAGGAATTCTCGCGATACCTGAAAGAGACCATTACAGAGGCAGAACAAATCAAGAAACTTACGTTTGAGTAGTCTAGTCTGATATTTCTCAACTCCATTTGTTTGGAAGCTAATGCAGCTTTCAAAGTGGTGAGGTCTGCTTCACGGATCTAGGACTAACAACTGAGGATTATTGTCTTAATAGGAGTTACCGCGGATTCTTCACTCGATAGTAGCTCAAGTTCAGAGGTCAGTTCAGCAAGTTCTTCTTCACAATTCTTCTCGTAGTTAGCCAGGCTCTCTTGACGAGATTTGTATTCATCTTGAGAACGTATGTACTCTTGCATTAATCTGAACAACATTGGAAATAGGCAGTTTCATGAAATATTTCAAACTCAGGGTCTATTGTTTCTATAAATTGTTTCATCTCGTTCGTTTCGGCTCTCAAAATTGACATGGTCTCATGAAGTCCGTTATTATCCTCATCCATCTCAGTGATCTGAACATCCAACAAATCTCTTGCGGATTGTAACTGTAACAGATGAGTTGCTATGTCATAAGAAAATTACGAATAACCTCTTCCAACTTGGCTTTCATGACATCCTCCTCGGACAACGTTATCTTAAACGAAAAACTGACCGTCTCATGACTACTGAACTCACAGATTCTTTTGGGAGTACGAGATTATCGATAACTTTTTTCAAAACTTTGGTAGAGACCTTGTCGCGAGCGGAAGTCTCTTCTAGGTTTTTCAGTGTACTCCCGAGAGATTCGTTATTTGATGCAGCATTATTTTCAAAGCTGAAACACACGAGCTGTTTTCAAAACTTAATCGAAAGAATACTTGGAATATTCTGCTAAGGTACACAAAGCATCGTCGTAAATGTTTTTTGTAACGGTGTTCGATCCTCTTTTGAAATTACGTTCGGGGAAAACATTCGCTCTAACCTCTTCGTAGTTTTGACTTGATTTCTGAAACATCAACGATCTTAGCAGAAGAAGGACTACGAATGTCTTACAGTAATTATTCCTTTCTTTTGCTCATATTTGTAAAGTGCGTAATGTTCCAACTCGTCCCCATGGAGCTCTTTGGCCTCTATCGTTTTTTTGACTAGCCACTGATGATTGATCACGATTACATTTAGATTGAAGATGAAAACACCTGTATGACAGGGAAGATATGCTTATAATCGAATCCTTGGATTTGATGAGGTTGGATAGCGAATGGACATTTCAATGCGTTCAGTGTCTCCACGATTTTTTCCGTTAAAGCACTTAAAGGGTTTTTGAATCAGTTTCGTCAAAGAAGGAAAGAGTTACATTCGTTCTCCAATGGTAGAGTTCTCAGAATGTAATAAGTCCACGTCCACGGAGTAGTTACACATTGTTATACACCATACCATACCACCTACAATCTAGATACCTTCCTGTTTAACGTTAGTTCGTTTTTCCCCCAAACCTTATCGAAAGGAGAAAGACCTTTGATTCGTGCCCGAAAGTACCCGCATGCTACCAGTAAATCAATGCAATCTTGGAACTTCACTTGCTGATCTTCATCTTCTCGTACATCAGCCTACTTTAAGAATACAACAGCATTTCATATGAAAACTTACAGAAGCCCTCGATGCTGCCGACATTCGACTGATTGCTCCAATGGGATTCAGAGGTAAGCCTTATTATGCAGCTAACAAGTCAAAACCCTAGAATGGCGTACGGTAGTGGCTAACACATTTTCAGCGCGACGACGATTTTTCAAATTTAAGTTATCTGGCAGGTTCATTACGCACTCACTTCCATTGAAATCCTTCGATGAAACCAAAAACCCCTAATGCTCAATCTCCCAAAGCTCCAGCTGCTAAGACCCAAAGTATTGTGAAGAAGTCAAAGAAGGAATATTACAATACCAGGTATGTTTGAGAAAATAGTTTGAAAACTTCTTTACTCTGTTCCAGATACTCTTATGGTAACTTTGATCGGTATTATGGAACCCGTTTAGATCCTGGTCAGAGTGATGCTCGATTGAATATAATGAAAAAGGAATGGTTCGAAAGACAGACTGTTCTAGATATCGGTTAGTTCAACTTCTTCGCCAATGTTTCAAAATGACCATGTCTAGGCTGCAACGTGGGGTTTCTCACTCTATCTCTCGCAAGAGATTTCCAACCCAGACGAATTCTTGGAATAGATATAGATGAGCATCTAATTGGAGTAGCTCGGAAGAATATTCGTCATTATTGCGACAAAGACACCGAGGTGAGAGTTGAGGTCCATTCGAATCTGTAATCACTGAATTTTCAGTTCAATGGCAAGTTCCCTGCTTCCTTCTGTAATTCTTTCGGTCCTGTTTCACAGCAATCAACAAACTTCAAAAATAAATTCCCAGATAACGTGTGGTTCCGTAAGGAGAACTACGTTCTGGAATCTGATGAACTGCTTGATACGGTAATTCAGAACCAGTGTCTGCTCGAACGAATTTGATAGATCCCCACTTTCAGGTAGTAGAAGAATTTGATGTGATACTTGCCTTATCAATTACTAAATGGATACACCTGAATTGGGGAGACGATGGGATGAGAAGGTTTTTCAGGCGGATTTTCAAACATTTGAGACCGGGAGGGAAGTTCATACTTGAACCTCAGCCATATGATTCCTACAGAAAGCGATCGAAGATGACGGTTAGTTTCATTTTATCTTTGATCTTTAGTGATTACCTTGGTCATACAGGAAACGCTGAAGAAGAATTACGATTCCATCGAGTTCAAACCTGATGACTTTGAAATGTATTTATTAGAAGAGATAGGATTTGAGAAAGTGGAGCACTTGGGTGTGCCTTCAGCCAAATCTAAAGGCTTCGAAAGACCGGTAGATGTATATTTCAAAAAGCAACCCAAGTTTTTGACGAAAAAGCTCTTGATCACCAACGAAGATACTCCTGAAGCTCAGTCTCCGATCGATTCCAACCAGTAAGTGATCCTCCACCATGAGATCTCCTGATTGTTATATTTATTCTCTGTTAACCGTTGTTTTAATATTTAATAAATTTTTTTAAAAAATTTTTGTTTGAAGATTGGCGTTAGGTGTTCGCGATACCTTACTATTACTCTCTCGCGCAGGAGAGTCCAGAGAAACGAGAGTGCCAATCGATATTGCGACCAATTGCGTTAAATTATAATCTAAAAATAAGAAGAAGAGATGCTTCATTTTGTATTTTTTTGAAGTTTTATTGATTCTCTGTTTTTACATATTTATTCTTTACTCTATGTTTCTCATGATCTTTTTAATTTTGTAAAATAATGTTGGATGCTCAGGTGTCGTAGCGCGCGAGAAAATGCTTTCAAATTTCAGATAGACTATGTCACAGATTCCACCCAGGAAGGTTCCCAGGATAATATCAAGAGTAAAGCCAAAAATAGAAACGAAGACTGGAGTGGACGGTAATAATTAATACTGAACTTGTCAAATGAACATGTCAAACATGGAAACTTACTGAATTGCAATTGAACCGTCGAACGAAGGCGATAATACATTTTGTTTATGAAATAGTCAGAAGTACTCGTGTTAATTTAATTTCGGAGGACTTAAGAAGTGAAGTATAATAAGTTTTTTGAAGAGAGATGTAGTACATTACGAGGCGATCACACAGATTTGGTGAGGAATGATTTATTGGATGAACTAGGATCTGAAAAAGTAGTTATCCGCGATGGAATCGTTGTTGCAGTTCAGCAATCAGAGAAGAAAAATGTGAGTAGAGAAGTGAGCAAGGGTTTATCAGCTTGTGATTTAGAATATTCAGGTTATGTCCGGCCACAGTAACAGAAGAGTTGTGATTGATGCAGGACTGCCTGCTCAAGAGCAAGGATTGTACACAGAAAAACCGCTCCCCGGTAATATTAGACTTTCAATAATCTACATCATGATCTCTCTACAATGATTAAGGTTGTGCAGATGAAGTAGAATCTTATCCATGTAAATATTGTCCTAATCATGTTTTTTTAACCACACTAGGACTCGAAAAGCACGCGAGAGAGTTTCACGTTGAACACCTTCAAGAAGTAAACGAAGAATTTATGTTTAGAAGTCATTTACGTATTTCCAGATAATGGCGTATATGACTACAATACAGGAAGAGTGGATACGAAGAGAAAGGGAACGAGGAAGACAGAGGGAAAGAGCTCAAATGGCCAAGTTACGACAAGAGTCTATCGCTCACGCTGCTGTCCGGAATTCGGCACTAAGAATAACTGAAATAGAAGTTGGGCAAGGTGAGCTGGAATTGAGTATAAATTGTTCAACCGGTCATGCCTGCAATCATATTGAAAATGATTAGCGTACCCCACGTCATCAATTGAGTCGTATGCTAATTGAGACGCATCTGAGCAAGAGTCGAACCAAGTAGAATCCGTTCATTTATCAACTTCAGAAGTTTCTATATCTGATCAAATGGAAGACGAACACTTCGAGGCTTGTCGCATATGCTCCCTTCTCATCAATGCTAATCATCCTACCGCGATGGAAAACCATCTCCGAGCACATAAAAAGAATGATGAACTAAGAAGTCAACTGTTAGCAGAATATGGATCTGAGGTTTGTTCTGGGATTGTCGAGTATATGATACGCTTTTCAGATTGTCGGAAGGTTGACATGTCACGATTGTCATTTAGTTTTCACAGAAGATAGTAAGTTAGCGTTACATATTGAACATACTCATGTGAGAAGAAGAAGGTAACAGAAGTCTCCCTGAAATAACTGTCTACGAATACATCTAGATTCGTGTGCAAATGGTGTGGACATTTATGCGCATCTATGACTGATTTGAATAACCATAAAGCTGATGTTCATGCAATGCCAGCTTGTCAGAGCCGCCAGGAGCGTAATGTATGTTCTTTCACCGCCTTGCTTTGCTTAGTTCTTATTTTCAAGATGATTATGCGTAATAATGCTATAAAAGCACGTGCAAGAGTAAGGGCTGAACAGTTTGTTGAAAGATGCTATGGCCCTGGGAACCAGGATGCAGTTTGCAGGTTCATTTATTCGTTTCACGTTTCACTCATTCTCTTCGAATTTCAGGACGAACTGTGAAGAGTGCGGATTACGTTTACTACGACCCTCTCTCCTTATTAGACATATGCTTCGAGTCCATTCAAAGGAGAGCTTCTCTTGTAAAGTAAATTTGTTTGGTTGAGTCTTCTTAGCCTATATTATCTGTTAAGATTGAAACAAATGGAATCGAGCCATTTAGAATAGAAGTTGATCAAGCTAGAATTCGATGGGTGTGTTGTAATGCCAAATATGTTGATAAGTATGTTTCCGCTCTTCTTCATAGTCTATTTTCTTCTCGTTCAGACAAGAGTTCAACTACCATCGAAGGACAGAGCATTTAGAAAAAATGAATCAAACTTCACAACAAGAAAAACAGATTATGGAATCCAGTTCTTCAGTTATGAACGGTACCATAAAGCTATCATTGAGTTTCACAATCATATGCTTAAGAGTTGAATACGAACGAACTTCCCATCCAGCCAGGCACTGCTGCTTACACCGGCCAAATTGTACATAATGACGATGGAAGCATGCAGGTAAGGAATAACTTGAGTCAGCTGATTTTCACACACTACATTCAGGTTGTTTTACCGGAGGGCATCGATACTTCAGGAGATATTTACGTTGTTATGCTTGAAGACAATATGGAGATCGCAAAGGTATAAAATGAGTGATTCAAATGAAACCGGAACTTGTACTACTTAGAATCAACAAAATGCTTACGAAGTCAGTGGTTCGAATTCTCAGGAGCCCATTCAGATTCAAGGAGAGCATCAAATGGGAGTAGATGATGATGTAAGCTTATTTTATGATCAACAATGTATTCATGTTGTTGCTGATTCAGACGGATACAGTAGCTATCACTGAAGAACAGTATCAGGAGCTACGAGAGCAATATGGAGATGATTTGAATGATCTGGTGAGCATTGGTTCTCTAATATGAAATTCAATTTTTATTTCTTCAGCAAATTGTGTTCATGAATGATGATATGGAACATGGTGGCCATATGGTGGTTCATCATGATCATAATGTGGATATGAATGTCGGCAGAAATGTATCACAACAACAGCCTCACCCTCAAAACCTTAACATCCAACAACATAATTTAGTTTCTCACCAACCTGAACTAACAAATGAGGAAATTTTCGAGCCTTAGACAATCAAAAAATGTATTTATTGTTTATTTATTAGAATGGTCACTATGATCTCGCTGCCTTTTTTGTGTTACGGGTATGATCTGCGTTTAGTATTCTGGAATAAGTGATAGTCACCTTCAATGAACCGGTTTCTTTTCCAAACAGTTGCACAGAATGTATATTTAATGTTAACATTTATTAAATTATTACAATAGTCCATGCTCAGCAAATGGTATCACAGGTTTTGAAAAGTTTGATGTTTTGAAAACAACGATATTATGGATAATCTTTGGAAAATCATTTATAACTGATTCTAAGAGTGAAATATCAGATGAACCGGATATGAAAGTTACCCGGAACTTTACTTATTCAAGATATGGAATGTGATCGAAGGTTGAGATTTCTGTTAAGGTAAGCTTGAGGAGAGTATACTCATAATATCAGATGAGGTTTCAGGTTACCGGATTTCTTCCGAGGAGGGAGATCAGAATAGTTACGTGGCAGAGGACTGAGAACATCAACTTCTTCTTCAGAGTTGCTTGGAGATATCTTAATAACCTGAAAAAGAGAATCTTGAATTGGAGTCATTATAGTGAAAGCTTTTTGTGGGAAGGAAAAAACGAATTGTGGGGGAGTATTGCGTGCACTAAACGGCTAGAAATGGACAATGGTGAGCTATGTGGAAAAATTAAAACAAAAGCAACGGAGGAATAGGATACAACACTATGTATAACTCTACCCACCATCTGCTCATCTTCCTTTGGCTGAAAATTTAAATTTTGCATATTTTAGTTTAAATAACTATGTTTGACATTGAAGATGAAAGTACTGTTCAAACTGCGATACTTACCCCACTGTGACAACTTGTTCTCAGTCCTCGTGGTAGTCAGCTGTCAGTCGACCCCATACGTTCTCCATTAAGGGTCTCATTATCAGCGCCTTGCTCTATGTCGTCAACATCTTTACCAACTGACTTCATAGTGGCAAGACGATTTTCTTGACGATAGAAATGTTTGAAATTAGCGACCTTCAATAGAGCATGTTAGTTCAGAGATCATGTTCATATGCCGTACTATAATTGGAACAGGGAGAGCCAATGTTAAGACTCCGATTAGAGCACACATTGATCCAACGATTTTACCCTGTGGACTAATTGGTACCAAGTCACCATAGCCGACAGTGGTCATAGTTACCTTAAAGGACAGATTATAACTATTTTAATATAAATACCCTTACCAGGACAAACCAGAAGGAAGCGGGGATAGAAGTAAATTTAGTATTAGGATCACCCTGCTCGGCAAAGTAGATTCCGGATGCGAAAAGTACGAGAGCAATTGCCATAAAAAATATGAGGAGGCAGAACTCTTGAACTGAAGCACGGAATGTTTTCCCCAAAATTTGCAAGCCGACTGAATGTCTAAAAATATCAGATTTTATTGAATAGTTGGGAATAGTAGCTAACCGACTAAGCTTGAAGATTCGAAATACGCGAACCAGCCTGAGAACACGAAGGACAGCAAACGACATAGATGAACTCGATTTGTTCATGTCAGCCCTTAAAGCATTACTAACATATGAGTTGTGGAATCACAAGCACAATATAGATTATAATTATAACTATAACTCACCAGAATAAATTAACAAAAAAAGGTGCTATAGCTACGAAATCTATGACGTTTAGAAAAGATGTCAAGAAGACATATTTTGACGGACAACTTATGAATCGTAAGAATAGTTCTGAAAACGGTTGTCAAGATGCTAACTAAGGATAAGTCCCTTCGTACCGATAGTGAACCACAATATACAGACAAGCTCAACCCAGAAGAATGGGTTATTGAATCTGCCATCCTCTTTTTCGGCTACAGCTTCGGTTGAGAAAGTATCGAATGGAGCTAGTGTTGGTATAGGTGATGCAGATGACGGCACAGTCTCCCAACAGAAAGAAACGATTGAGCTGCAATGATATGTAATGTATATCTCCATTCATCATCTCAGTTCATACATAATGATAACAGCAATAGATATGAAAGCTATAACTCTTGCCGACAGAGATGAATCTGGATATTCCATTAACTCCCAAATCCTCCTCATCGTTTGGTTTACAGGCATTTTAGCTTCAGGCGGCTTTTCATATCCTTCTGCTATCCAAAATTCTTCCAATAACTCATCGCCCATCTAAAACGTGATAAAGATTAGAAGAGATTAGAAAAAGAAAAATTACTTGATAAAAGTGCATTTCAGATAGAAAAACATCGATGGGAACGGCTTCTGGTCGTTTAACTCTCCCATTACTCTGGTAAATATACAAAATGGATTCAAAGCTGAAAAAAAGAAGAAAAGTAAAAAGCCATAGATCATCTAATTAGTAAGTTTAATCCCTGTCGGTCATCATTCGCCGCGCAATGCCAATTCATCCAAAAGCCATTAAGACCGCAAAAATATTAAAACTCATAGAAGCAGTTAGTTCATTAATCATTCTGATTGTCATCAATCGTTACTTATTAAATATATATTATATATTTTATAATGTATATAGCTTTATGCAAATCTTCTCTCTTGCACTCTCTCTATCTCTCTATGTTGATCTACTAGTCTCTAACAGCTGACATTGGCGAATCTTTCTATGATCAATCACATGAAGTTTAGACAACATTCTTCTCGAGCTCTTTACACTTTCAAAATAAATTTTAATTGAAAAATTGATTAAAGATTGTTGAGCTTTCTATCAAAATAACTTACGCTGAACGATGTCGATCAAAGAAATATTCTTTTGTATCTTCGACCCAGAAGCGCTCTCTCTTCAGCCGATCACCCAGTAATGTATTTGGATATCTATAAGTCAATTGCTAGATGAAGAGAGATGAAGAGAGAGAGGAAGATACCTTGATAGAGTTGAATCGAATGTTTGAAATCGTAATCCAGAAACATTAATGGTTATTAATTCATTTGAACATATACTTAAAAATCTACATTAAAATTTTATTAGAAAGATATTGAAACTAACGCATGGTCGTAAAAAGGTGTTCCTCGTTGTGGGCTATTGCTCTTCTCATCGTCATTCACCAATAATATTCCATTTGTTTCATCCATAATAGGACGTCTGAAGAATGTTCTGATCATTTGTAGTAGGAAAGAATGAAATTAAAAAAATTTGGAATGTTTATACTCACTTTCCTCTCTTTCTCTCGATTCTCTCATTCTCGTATGAGCCAAAATCCAAATTAGCATACTTTCGAAATATAAATGACGGATTCCATATGCTAATGTGATGTTTCAGCATTTTTTGTCTCCGTCAATACTCATCACAACTATACACATGGTTAACATAACTACATAGTTAACAACATATTTTATATCTTAACATGTGTAAATAGAGGATGTTACTTGAGGAGCTAAAAGAAATAATAGTAAACACAGCCGACCGCTAACTCCTCAATTTGCAAAATGAAAAAGAACGCTTCAAGTTTCGTTACACGTGAACATACACGTGAGAATATTCAAATTTACGTTTTGAATTAGTATTTGAAAATTATTGGGTCAAAGCTTTTATGAGAATTAAAACAGAAAATGAAAGCCTTGTTCAAACTGAAGGAAAACATTTTTTTTGATTAAATTTCAAGAGAGAGAGAGAGAGATAGACAGAGAGAGAAAGAAATGGATGGAATGAAGATGGAAGGAGATGTATAGGAATGGCAGACATATTCGGAGAAGCGTACTGACAACAACTGAATGAAGACGACGATCTGTTTTCTTTTTAAATAGTATATATTCATGTAAAATAGTCTGTAAATTAACTTACGCATAGAAATTAGTGAAGTCGGCATAAACAGCTGCCGAAATCATACTCAAATAGGGATGTGTGAGAAGACAAAACGTTTTGAAAAGGCTGTGTGAAGATGTTGTTTGTTAAATGTTAAACGGGATAGATACTTGGCTTGCGCAGAGGTGAGAAATGTACATAAGAAATGAAGAAGACAAATATATTCATCCGATATAAAAAAGATATGTTTTACACGAAAAAATGGATGAACGAAGTACGGTTCAGCTGAAAGTGACAGGCAGAAGGAGATGCCAGCAAGCAGTTAGCAGCTTGCAACATACACACACACACATACACTTAGGGAGAACGACAGTTTAATCAGCAATTCTTTCATATGAATGAACTTGTTGTTTTGCCATTCTTTAATCTCTCACAACAACTTTAATATTTCCGAATCCGGCTAGGATATGGTTATGAGGTTGAAGCTTTTCGAAAGTTTGCTACATTGTGTTTTCATTCTCTTCTCACTCTGTCAGTTTGAACATCTTTTGAGTTAAACTACCAGCTGGTTTTTAGAGAGAGAGAGAGAGAGGAAGATACTGAAAAAAGAGATGAAAGTTCTTTGAGGAATAGAAAAAGAACATTCACAGCTTCTGCCGTGAACTAATAACTCTATCTTTGAAAAAAGAAGTAGAAGAAGCAGTAGGTTGGAGTAGTTGTAAACACACGAATAGACATTACCTGAGATGTTCGTCTTCTGATGATGAAGATGAAGACGTCGTTTCATCTATGGATAAAGCTTTAGTCACGGAATTCATGCGAGTATTCGTTTTTCAGTTATGCGTTTTAGGTATAAGCGACTGACTAGTGAAACAACGGCAGATTTGAGTACTAAGGAGGAATGATCTGAGAGAATGAACAGGCGGTGAAAATGACTGACATCACAGCTGCAGTTCTCATCTCTCCTGCAGTTTATGCTTCACTCTCTCTATTTCTTATTTCCTCTTCATTTGCAATACTAACATAGTACTCTTTCAGTCTCAAAATTCATGAAAAAATGTCAAAAATCATAGGTAAACCGTATTATGTCTGATGAATTAACTGAAACGAAATCTCATGAAAGCATAAGATGCTCAAAGTCCACACTCATTTTTTTCCACCCCAACCAGCCAGTCGAGAGAATTGTCATCTAGTTGACGACGTTTAAGTGGCCTTTTCATCAAAACGCCTTATTCGGCTGTGCTTTTGGGATTCATCTTAATACGACAATTTTCAAACGATCAATCACATTAAAAAAAAGTGGTTGTAGAGAGAGAGAGATAGAGGATGTTTGGATATAAAAATGATTCTTAAGGGAATTAAAGAGAAACCGCGAACCTTCCAGGACGACGTCTGCCGAACTTCCACATAGTTGACGTGAAATGGAAAAGTTAGTGAAATAGCTCAAAGACTGAATAGTAACTGATTTTAATTGTTCATTGTATATAAATGGAATTAGTTATAAAATGGGATATATACGGAACAATAACAACGAATTCAAATAAGAAAACAACTGTCCAGCAGGGGTAGAGGGGCAGGGGACAAGGGAGGGCTCGCTGCATGAAACTTCGTCGTCGCATTGCATGACCATTTGAACTAATCTAACTACGTTTGCTATGAGGGATGCCCTGAGGCGTAACGAAATTCTGCCATCCTGAGCACTTATACGAAACATGGTTAGCAGTGCAATATTTTTCCACCAACAAACTCTTTTTTCAGCCCAAATATGGATGGAAATTATGAGGAATTAGGAGAAAACATGAAATTGGCGAGCAAAAAGAAAAAAAAAGAAAAAAAAAAAGGAAAATCAATCAGCTCGAGTGCACGAATAGACGATCATTCATATTAATAATATAATGTTTGTGGGCCATATATGGTGGTGATAGGAGGATTTTAAATGAAAAATCTTGAATAATCTCGTTGATGTCTTGATGGAGAGTAAGGGAGGGATGGATGGAGGGAAAGAGAGAGAGAGAGAGCGAGGGAGATCTTATGCAGATGAAAACAAAGGAAGAGAATACGAACGTCGTCAAGTGAAATGGAATTAATGAAAGATCTCTTTCACTCCCTCTCCTCCCCCCCATTCCTCAACCGTGTATTTACGGGTGAGAACTCGCACACAATTAGTTTGAATGTCTCTAATGAAGTATTCTTTTTTAATGTTTTTCTTTTTTTTGAACAAAAAAAAATATTTGAAATGTTCTTAAATGGTCATGATTGGGTCGAACGAGAGGGTGGATGGTTGCCAAGCGAAAGCTCAACTCAAATATGTTACAAGACGTTAGCTTATATGGCCATATATGGCGAAATCGTTTTAACTTTGACGATTGATTGGAGGATTGAATGAAAAAATAGAAAAGTTAAAGAAAGATGTGCTCGGAAGGTCATCCTAAGCCAACGGACTCTTTCTCTTAGTGAGACGATAGATGACGGCAACTAACGCTCGACATGATGGATAACATGAAGCCTCCTTTCTCATTCTATTGCTTCGTTTTTTTTTCTTTTTTTTCACTCTCTCTGCTTCCTTGCTTTTTTTCTTTTCTCTCTCTTCTCTTTTATAGCTTTTGGTGTTGTTTCCTCTTCAACATATTCCAAAATCAACCCGTAGCTTTGATTTGAAGCTAACAACACGGGTTGGAATCGTTTCGAACGTTTAATTTCAGTTGTTTTTATCTGTTTTGTCTTTTTCTTTTCTTTTTTTTGTTGCTTCTTACGAACATTCCATTTATGTTCATCTGTAGAACAACATCAAAATGATAATGAAATCTGAATTGCTTTGTCAACTTGTTCGTTCGTCACAAGACCAATTCTTCTATATCCTCTGTGTGCGGTGACATACAACGCTGCCACAACATTCTCTTTCTCCCTTTCGTTATAAATGTCTAATTCAGGAGATAATTCGAAGATTCCCTCAGCTGTCACAAGCTTTTCTTTCTCCTTTATACAATAGAAGGAGAGGTATGGAGAAATGAAGAGAAAGAGATGCGAGGGAGGAAAGGCGAGAATGAGTTGTTCAGTATAAATGAAGAAGGAAAATGTAATTATCAAATGAGCGAAATGAAGAATTCTATTCAAATATAGTCATTTTTAGAAAGCAAAAGCCTCTCTCTAATTATCCTGAAAGTTTTGGTCATAAAAAGGCATTTTGCATAAGTTGCAACAGTTTTGAAAATGAGTTAACGAGAGAAGAAATCAACAAGAGAGTTGAGAGAGTGAAAGAGAGATAATGAGTCAAAGCTTATTGAGTAGTTGATTAAGAGAAGCATGTAATCATTCAGATATAAATCAGTCATGTCATATGTTCCCTTCATAATGACTTCCTGTTATTCCCAACTACGCATTGCCTTTTTTGTAAAAAAAAAGAAAATTTCATTTTTTCATCCTTTAACTCTCATTCTCTTTCACACTTCTTATTTAGTTCTCGAAATACAAAACCTACTTTACACAATAAAGAGAGAGAGAGAGGGAGAAAGAGAAATCGTAAGCAAAAAGGAAACAAAAAAACAGAATTGTGGGTTTTGAGAAGAAGTAAATGAGTAAGTAGAAGCTTACAACTGGTAAGCATGTCATCTGAGAGCGTAAACGAAACTTCCGACGTGTAAATGAAACGATATCATGTTTATAGGATTTGAATGGTTACATGATACAGATGAATTCTAGGCATTATGAATATATTATAAAGTAATCTTTTCTCCCCCCCACCATTCATGAGGGAAAGCAACCGTTTATTAGTGTCAGCGAGAGAGAGAATGGCAATGACATCAAGTACAACACGTATACACGTATTCTACGTGAATACACGTGAAACGTGAACAATATGCTAATGAGTTTTTCAACTTCTTTCATTTCCTAGTGTATGCATGCAGTTTACTTGTTTTCCTTCGGCATACAAAGATATTTAGAATGTGCTAGTCATATGTCAGACGATTATCGGACGAGTGAAAGATCAGAAAGGCTTTTAGCTCTTAACTCAAATGCTATTACATGCTGATGAGGCAGATGCCATAGCATTCGTCAAAAAAAAGGAAAAGCTGACCGATTTTCTATCTGGCCCTATATTATGTTCAAGACAATTCTGACATCATACTAATGACAAATTTCAGTGTCAAATGAACCAGTGCCTTGTCAGTTTTTTCTGCTCCAAACGACAATTTTGAAGTCAGCTCAACAGCTGAGTTCAACGACAACATAGGAGAATTGGTTTGAATGATTAGTATAATCAAAGTAAGAGATGATATAGTACAAATGCTAATAAACTTACAATGGTGCTTCAACGGATTGAGCTCGAACTTGCTGTTGATCATCAGCAATCAGGACGGGTGTTGTTTGTCGCGAAACATGCGTCGATTTACTAATTTCATTCGGCTGTCGTCGACGTCGTTCTTGTTGCTGATACTTTTCTGGATGCACGTTTAGTGCTTGTTCAAGACGTCTGCAAAAAGGGCATTTAAAAATTGAAAATACAAATTCTCTTCAAATATCTATCTTTGCTTCTCTCTCTCTCATTCCCTCCCTCCTTCTTTGACTGTGTATGGTAGTAAGCTCAGTAATGCACACTTCCGAATGTGTTTTATTACAATTTATAGAGAAAAACAATTATTTCTGGTTCCCCTCTCTCTCTCTCTCTCTCTCTTTCTAATTTATTGTTTAAATAAACAAAATAATTCCAAAAAAGGAGTTGGTGTTGGACAATTAAAATTTGATATTTTTCCTCATTCTCCACTAATCATTATGGAAAAGTAATATGAGATTGAAAAAAACAAATTTGAATCTTCTTTTCTATTGTATACGGTGGAACGTCTTCTTCCTCTTCCCCAATCCTTCATACATTCCATTCATTGTCTCACTGTGTGGGCTTCATTCAATGAAATATCGAATTAAGATGAGAATAGGATTGCTCATGAATCTCGTCTCCCCTTCTCTACTGCCCCCACCCTCTTTCGCATGGGATTTATACATTCCATGTGCTCAACATGGTTATGAGACTCATAAACTGCGACAGACAAGGCGTTAAGACTTTCAACAAGAACTTGCTTAGAGATCAGCTTACAACACGATAACATTACTATATATATCCTTCAATTGTCTCTCATTTGATTGCAAATTATTCTATTTCCATGCATATAGCCTTTCTATCCCATATACCTCTCATCATCTCTATTATTATTCCATCCAATCATATAATGCCCGAGCTCTGCACCTCACTCCCACACCATTCAGCTTACTGCTCATCCTTTCCGTCTTTCTCTATCTCCCTCCACTATCCCTCTCTCTCTCTCTCTTTCTATATGGTTGTGAACCACAAGTACAATCTAACCAAACTACCTGTAGGCTGACTAACGATTAAGACCGCTTATCGGTTAAAGCTCACATTCAAATTTCAATTTGAAGCTTCTTAGTTTCATCTTACAACACAGTAACATCTTCATGTTTTCTGTTTATATCAAAGGAATTTAAACTTCTCTCACTAATAATGGATTACAAGATTCCTCCTTCAATAACAAAAGAATGTAAGCAATGGAGAAGCATCGTTACATCACACTTCTCTTCTATAACCATAGCTCAGACATCCAAGGAAGTAATAACCCTCACATCTTATGATCAGTTGAACTGCGAATCGGGAAACATCATCATAGCCGGTCAAGCCCTGACAAGTAAATGTCAGTTACAACCGTACGATGCAATCACAACAAACTACTACGCGTTTAGTTCCGTATATCAACCTTGTTGAGGAGTAGTTCTGTTTGAAGGGAATAACGGAAAAAATAAATTTTAAATAAAATTTCATGAAAATTGTGCTAACAGTACTGAATCATTAAAAGTCAAAGTGAGGGAAATAAATGTGGATTATGTAAATTGGATTCCAAATAAAGACGTCGAAATCCAATAAAAAGCTTATTTCAGTGAGAGCTATCTTAAAAGTTGATGTCACACTTCAATCAAATGGGAATAATTTACAGGGCAAAGCCAACAGAGTTTGGAAAATGAAAGTTAGATTGTTCATGTGTCAGAGAAAGCTGTCTGTGACAATTGAAGTCGAAGCGATGCTTCTTCATTCCTTCAATTACTTACCGCACGATCTATGAATCTAGATAAACGATTTAAGAAGATAATTCAAAAAGACTTTCAAGTATAGAAAACAATGATGAGCACTGAGAGCTTTTCGTATTCTCTCAATCAACAACACAACGCATCAGGATTGAATGAACGAAAATGGAGATTGTTAATAGATTGCTTTTCTTTTTTCAAATCTACATATACGTCACTCTAATCAGACTATAAGATGAACAAAGACAATTTTCTCACCTGATAAGACCATTGAGCATGGGTAGCTCTGTTGGAATTCAGAATACTTTACTCCAAAACCGATTGACGTTGCTAGAATGTTATAACTCCGGAAATGGGTGTTCTATCCCCACTTTTCGAAAGTTCGTAACTTAGGTTTGTGGTCCAGTAGGCGGATCACACAATTCAACCTTGTGAAGCAATGCGTTCTCCGACGGATCGAGAAAAGGAGATAGAGGTGACTGGAAATAATGCTTCAAGCCATGTAGCAGAGCTCATAGTCCCGCCCATTTTTGATGGAAAATAGATTGAGAAGATGCAAAAAGAATTGTATTGATGGCTAGTTTAGTCCAGTATCAAAATGTTCATCAGATCTCCACAAAGAAAAAGGGGTCCACAGAGAATGAAGCATAAAGAGAAAATTTAAATGAGAATGAGAACGAAAGAGATAGTGAGAGGTAAATGAGATGTGAGAGAGAGAAAGATGAGAGACGTTAAGAGATGCTAGTAAATGAGTGGCAAAGAAAATTGATGATGATCAACCGGTCAACATGCTAATAGAGTTTGAAATGATATTTAGTGGGTGCGATTCACGTAATGCATACGTGACACGTGTGCCACGTGTGAAGATGGATCGAAAGCATGAATCGAAAAACAAAATTTTGAACAGAAGGTTGAAATGAAGTAATAAAATACATTTTATATATAGGAATTGCAGTTCATGACGAATAACATTATAATGATTGAATTGAAAATGAATATGATGCTTGTCCTCTCATGGTCAAATGCTCTCTTCTTTATAATTAGATATGAAGCTGAGCCTATCCATGAATGCGTATATCCGAAAGATGAGCTGTTCATATTCTTCTTGACAATTCTTTTTACGCATCTCAATAACCATAGTCCACTACTTGACCAATTAAAACATTCTTCCGCCATGCTCATATGAGACATTGCCTGCATGACCGTCTGTCAAATGACTCAACCTTATGTTCGTTGAGAAGCATTCAGCTTATGATCACAAATGTTTCCCGAACCATCTATCGCACAGGAAGTGAGAGGAAGAAGTGTCAGAGATCAAGGCATTTGGTTTTCCGAAGAAAGAAAAATATATTCCACTTTCTCACATGCTCTATGCCTTCACTCCCTTCTGTCCTCAAGACTACACATTAGCGTAGGCAAGTATTTCGATATAACATATGCTGTATGGTTGAGAATATAAAAAATGAAGAGAAAACTGACCTAGTGAGCTTCTGATGCCATTCCCTATCGCGTACACTATTAGATGACTTCTCACTATATTCACTTGTTTTCCTTGTACGCATATCTTAGAGTAGGGATGAATGAAATGAAGAGCAGAGCGAAATCAGTTAAAGACATCACAAAGAGAGAAGAACATAAGCAAAATGGTCAACAATTCCTCGTTTTACAACATATCAAACAGCCAGCCAGACATCTTCTCACCCTCTAATTCCTTTTAAAATATGATTTTCTATTGCTTCAGAGATTAAACGTTGTTGCGAGCTTATCTAGCTCATAGTAGCTCACACTCTGTTCACGCTGTCTCCTTCTCCATTGGCTCATTCATCATGTGAGGAACGTGGTTTCCTTCTTTCTTTCTTTTTTGTTGTTTTCCTTCTTGTTTACTACGTATTAATAACTCATTTAAAATAATCTGGAGCGATGTGTAACAGAGCTGTGTAGCAGCAGAATCGTCTTTGATCCATAGCCATATTGGGTAGACGAGACACATCAACGGATTCAAAAGAGTGTAGAAGAAGATAAATCAAAACGGGGGGTTGTAAATTCCTTAACATATTTGAGCTGTGTAGGCGGATAAGGTAGAGCAGATCAGAAAAGAACTGACTCATCATCAAAGATTTTGACACAGATGACACCATGTGCTTCTTCTATCTTCTTCATCTTCTTCTTCTTCTTCTTCACTGTTAACTCAGAGTTGGTTTTGTCAAAAAGAGAAACAGATATATGTATATAGATTACACTTTCGTTACTTTTCTGACAAATTTATTTTCTCATTCAATTGATGAAAGTCATAGGAAAGGTTGTTTTTGCAAGTTTTTTCAGACATCGATCCCGGCACTCACGATGTACTATGAAGAGAAAAGATCACTCAGAAGAAGGTTTTTCAAACATTTCCTAGTGAAGGTAGGCAACAACAAAAAAGAAAATAAGAAGAGAGGGAGGAAGAGAGAGAAGAGAGAGATGAGAGAGAGAGAGATGTACATAGATGGAATGATGGAAGAACATTAGAACTTGCGTCAAGAATAGTAGTAGTGATTCCCATAGAATATGTAAGAGGAAACCACGACGTCATTGATGTAATTCATAGATGTTAGATGGCTTACGGAAGAAACATGACTTCTCATCAGAATTTGAACTCGAAATCTCACGAAATGATATGTGCTACAGATGAGAGATGCAACAAGCAAATAATGAAATGAAATGTTCCATGTTCGCCTTTTTTGGGAGGCAAGAACAAAATGAAAATTTTAATTGAAATTTAGGAAAAAAAAAGTTTTTTTCTTTCTCTTCCAGCTCTTCTAGTGGTGAAAGCAATTGATATGTACATGGTTGTATTTGGAAATGAGGAATAACTCACGCAAATGACGTGAAAGACTCATTTGCATAAAAGTCAAAAGGATGATTCTCTCGAGAATTTTTAACGAAATGTCAAATCTTATGGATGGATATAGTGGGAAACAAACACACATAATTACATCATCATATACATCTCATGAGCAACATGATCAACTTCTTCTCTTCGAACAGTTCCTTTCAAGAGAATATTCGAGAGAGAGGGAGAGATAGAGAGAGAGACGACTTCGCGAGAAGAGATGAGAGTAAGTGAGCATAGAAGGAAGTCGTCTCTAACTATTTCTTTATTTGTTATCCCAAAAAACGAAAAGAAAGAATTGAAAACTACTTTGAGGTTGAATGAGAGGAAAATCCTCCTTGGAATGAGAACATCAGCCTCATCCTCATACACAGAATTCCTTTGGAAAGAGAACGAAAAGAGGAATCTGTCTCTCTACACTCTCAAAGAAACAAAACCATCAAATAATCGATGAGCTATCTTATCCCGTGCAAGAAATAAAGAAAATTCTCGATTTTTCCAATGAAATGAGCAGCTGCCTAAGTTGTTCTTTCGGTTTTTTGTCTTCAAGCCTCATAGAAGTTGATTTGAAATTTCATGTGTTGCTGAATGTCGAAAATATTTTTCGAAAATACAAATCATACTCATCATCTTATGAACCTGACTTCTGTTCGAAAGATCTGTCAAAGCTCCTTTCATATCCACATTCAGCTTTTTCAATGTTTTTGATAAGAAGATGAATTCTTTTCATATTTTCAATTCAAACACCAACACCCCTCTTCTCTCCTCATCCACCAGACGCTACCACGAATATCATTTGCGATTCGCAACGAATATTAGAATGGATTAATATTTCTGAGCTAAATGCTAGGAATCATTGCATTTTCCACATTTAATGTCATTTTCTTAATGAAAATTCTTTTTTTTTTTGAATTTTGTTCGAAACAGCTCCCATATCGGTAGCTTCCGCGATGATTCAAAACAAACCTCTTCCTCTTCCCTTCTCTTCACTCTCCATCCCTTTCTCTCTCTCTGGTGTATTATCCCACTACCAATTCCTCTCTCTCTCTCTTTCTCCATCTCAATCTCTTTCACTCTATTGCTTCAGAATAGAATAATACCATTTTGAATTGAATGATAATCAAGTTACAAACGTTTCATAACCACAGAACGTCATTAAAGTTTTGCATGTGTTCTTTGTTTATCAACACCTAACTGACACATGACATTTAATTAGAATAAGCCTTAAATGGCATTTGAAGACTTCACATCAAGCAGAAAAGGCCTTCTCTTTTATTAATTCTCGTTTTAGTATTCAACTGTTAAAACTCACCCTCGTCGAGAGAAGCGAAACATTCTGTTCGCCGCGTGATCTTCTGAAGCTTCAGTCCCCACAAGTGAATTCTTTGCTACAATCACAGAGATCTCAATTTAGATTGCCATAAAAGGAAATAATTAGAAAGAAGCCAAGTATGTGCTGAAGATGGGAAACAATGAATGAATAACTTTAAATGTTTTTTATGCCAAAGCAAGGGAGTATCTGACGGAGTATACGAAACCTCATTTAATGGTTTGCAATGAAAAGAAAAAGATTTCGCCAAAAAACTTAGCTCAATTACATATATATGGATAACACAGAGGGAGAAACGAGAATGAGAAAAGATGGAGAGAGCCATATTTGGAGATAAATCGTTTCTTCCGACGGATTAAACTTTGCATCCAAAAATAGTTAGAAGATCTTTCGTCTGATGATAACTGGCTGCTCATCACCATTCTATTAGAGAAATGAGAAGAAAGAAAATAATTTTTAAAATCTGAGAGAAGCAGAAGCATCTCTGTTCTCTATTGTATTGTCTATAGATTTGTGAACGTTTCGAAAGATTTGTTGCCATTGTGAAAGAGAAATATTGTTATGATAACGCCAGCTATGTGCAGGCTTTTAATGGCTATAAACAGAAGATTAAACTACTACTAAGAGAACAACATGAAATGAAAACAAAACTGAGATGAATGAGCATTGAAGTTACCAGCTATTCTGTTACGGCAATACTCTGATAACTCGAAACTGATGCTCAGAAAACACACTCGGATGCCAAATGATGGACGGATGAGAAAGATCGAATGTTAATTGAACACGAAAGGTTCTTAACTATAAATAAATAAATTATAATGATCATATGATGAATAATGGAATGAGACGACCGTTTTGTGCTTGCAAGTAGTTTGAAAATGATTTTTGGACTTTATTCTAATTTATTAGAATTATCGATTAGTGGTAGATACGGTATCAGTGTTGTTGACCGATATGTTGTTCTATTTCATAATCATCCTTGTTTAGAGTTCTCATCAATCGTTTGTTTATTTCTTATTCTTCATTTAGACAATGACTTTTCATCATAAGTGGAATGAGAAGTCCTCCAGAACAACGACTGATACAGTAGATCTCTACGAATGTCTAAATAAGTCGAAAAAGTTTACGACACCAGATTTCTTAGAAGAACAGAACGACATAATGATTGAAATAACAGCAAAATCTTGGGAACCATCCATAGGATCAAAAGGAATGAAGAATATATTTGATAGGTTGAGTGAGAAGAAGAAGCCAACGGTAAGGAGTTATCACAACCTATCACATGTCCTAATTTTAGAGTTCCCCAAGAAGTATTCTTGTAAGAAATAATGAGAAGTTCATACAGAGGCTATACGAAATATACGTCATAGCCTCTGAGGTAAATTCTATTCGAACGAAGAATGTCACTCAACAGGTTATTGGTTGAGCTCCTACAGTTAAACTTCTGTTATTTTTCAGATCTTCAACGGAATGCAAATAGTTCCCACATTGGAATTCTTCACTCTATCGAAGATTCCTTGCTTTGATCCTCGAATTGTGTTGAATGCCCCAGCCTACAAGCCACTCTATGAGTTTCCAATCATGAAAGAAATGAAAAGTCGATTCAGTACAGGCAATAATTCCGTAATAACTGTTAGTAGTTCTGGCTATGAACTTTGGAAGGTTTCAAGTTTTTCAGGGAATTTCAAATGGTCAGGTTCTCCTTCAAAACTCTACCAGTTCCTCCGTTTATTGCTCTGAACTGGCTGCTCAAGTAGCTAAGGAATACCAGTAAGTCCACAGACTTAACTCTTACCAGTATGTTTTTTAGCACCGAAAACTCCCATCAAGTATTGAACATAGTTTGCAAGTTTGGAGAAGATGACTGGAATATGATGATTGCCCATGCTGTTGCTGCCCTGTTCATGTGCCCTATTTGCTCAAAGCACATTCTTTACCAGTTCTCCAAGTTGCACTTCGAACAAGAGCGAGATGCCCAACGCTGGTCAGAGAAACTTCATGTTGTGATCTCATCTGTGAATGTAAGTTTTAATAACTTTTCATTTCATTGGATTATTACAGGAACCGATTTCAAGGAAATTTTTGGCTAGGCATATTCAAACTTCTTCCGACCAAATGTATGTGGATCCATCCACTTGGCTCATTGATTCCAATCAAGACGTTAAAGATTTCTTAGATACATCTTCTATGGAGATGCTCTCTCAATTTCCCTATGAAGTGAGTTTTCAAACAAAGTTAATGATCAATGGATTCTGTAGGTGTTTGGCTCATCTGTCCCGAAACTTCAAACTCAAGAAATCATATTGAACGAACATGATGAATTATTTCACGAAGTCATTCTCGAGATTAATATTCGACTATAGTTGAGATTTCCAGGATAGATCAGCACACGACGATGCCTTCGCTAGTCTAACTATGAAAAAAGCTGGGAATGTAAGGGCCCGGTGTAGCATATGCCATCTTTATACTTACTTTAGGAGGAAGAGAATGAGGATTTATATGTTACCGATGTCTCCGTATTACTGAATGATACAGGGAGTGCGGAGAGAAGCAATCAAACATCCCAAAATCCTTCTTTGCCTATCGAAGATTCCATGTCAGGTATTTCACTTCTGTTTCTGTAATAGCTCCTTATGTATCTTATAGATTCTTCAGCCTTCTCGCCTTCGATCTGCTTGTAAGATTTTTACCTTCATTGTTTCATTATGATAACTATTCAGAGATAACTTGAAAACCAAGAAGAGCGTAGTAGATCTCACAATCACCCAGATTGAGAAAAGTCTTTCGACAACAGACATGAATGAAACAAAACGCAAATTGATGATTGAACAATTGAAACTTCTCGAAAAATATATCGAATGTATTACAGAAGAGAACTATGAGCTCCTTCGTTGTCTGAGCCATTGAAGGGACATTCCGTTATCTCAGATTCCACCCGTTTGTACAGAGCTAGATAGGCAAATCACTTATCTTTTTTACATAATTTATGTCCATACTGAACCGTCACAACCGTCATTCTCTTTAGAGAGGTCTAACCTTAGAGGACATGTTTATTACTTTTACAAATTTATTGTCTTCCACTCATTCGTTTGTTTTAGCGCCTTAGTATTGCTATCATGTAGTATAGGATATACGTTTGAATTCCATATTTATAAGTAGAGTTACTTACCCCCTTCGCTAGTAGTAACTGTCGAAAACGTGTTCTCGCTCTTACGTTTCATTCATCTTATTAATAATACCAATTGTATCATAGATAGAACTCATATAACTCGAAAAGAACATTTCCATCACCTGAATGCAAAGCATGCTTTATTGAATGTTTTTTCTGTATATACCACGAAATTTCCGATAAATTAATAGAATATTGTACTTGAATCACCCGAAAAGATGAGTTCGTTCCTCTTCATTCATGAATGATATCTTTCGTTATGCCTCTAACTGTCAACACAGACGAAGCCATTATGTGAACGCTGCTCGAAGCTCAGTGACGCATTTTGCGAGACGGTTTTTTCTTCCGAACGAGAATCTCTTAGTAACTACAGCACTATTCACAGTTTGATATGAGCACTCAAACACAAGAAAGAACGTGGAACTTAGTCAATTTGTTCAAAAGTTTCCATTTTCCAACATATTCTCAGAAGCCCTAATCATAATTGTTACGGTTTGTTTCTTTGAAGATTAATCAATTTTTCAGTTCTGTTTGAAGACTTCATTAGGCTCATTACAGCTGTGGAATAAGATATACACTCGAACAGAAACACGAAAACCTGAACGGTTGATCTTTGTGGTTATACTCAATCTATCTGTGTTCGTTTTCATTCTTTATTTCTTGTTGTAGTGAGCGGCTGTAATTTGCTACAGATTGCAACTTCTTAATCAGAGAATATAGTTCCTATGAAAACTTAAAGAGGTTGATTGGGTTATCTAAATGTATTCAGAATACTTCGTAGCCTATTCTGCAACAACTTTTTCTCAGAATTCAATAGAAAATCTCAGTTAGGTGAGGTCGATCATTTGGTCTTTCCTGTTTCCTTAATCTGCGCCCCAATGATAACTGATATACGTGATCTTACGTAGGTTACTGTAGTTATCCGAAGCTCCGATGTTTTCGAAATTAATTTGTTTATTCAAATTTTATTTTTTATTCTCATTTTGTTACTTTTATTTTGTTTTTTTTGTTTTTTCGATTGAGTTTGTGTTGCCACAATGATGTTTCGATTG
>CALQYR020007432.1:113914-149984 GCA_943334845.2 Auanema sp. JU1783 | reverse complement strand
AAGGCCTATCAAAGGAGGAACACTGATTCCCACTGCTTGAAACAAACCCTGCAGTATTGCATTTAACTTGTAACAATTACAATATCTCACTAGTTTCAAAATGTCACAAGTCAGTTTGCGCTGAGTTTCTGCTGCCTTAGAAGCAATCGTTTGATTGATATGGCTGCGTAAGCTCCATGCCAGATAGACAGTGCACACAAAACCAATAAGGGTAAATAGTAAAATGGTGGTTATGGTTACGTAAACAATCTGATAGTTTTCTGTATCTATACTGAGTACCATTCTTTCAGACATGAGAACTGACAGAGCTTCAGAAGACAGGCTGTCTTTGAACTTCTTTATGTTATATCCATCAAATTGAAACAAATGAAATGACAGTAGAATACCTTCACACATGAGATTCGACTCTTCTCCGAGGTCGCAGCCACTGCATCGTTAAAGAACCATGTGAATAATATTAAATGAATAATAGAATACGTGAAGAAAACACTGATAATCAGAGTTTTTCGTCGTTCACTCAAGTGAATCGTAATAGCAACAGCTCTCAACAAGCTGAGGAGCACAACGAACCAACCTGATACTGAAAAACAAATTAAATGAATATTTGAAGAGATATTATATGTTTATACATCCGTATAGGTTTACTAGGATAAACATTTGTACAAACATGTTCACTCCAGCATACTTCATGAGCCCATTGGTGTAGAAGGCAAAGCAGGGCAGCAGAAAGGTTGGAATAAGACCAAGAGAGAGATAGATTTGAAAAGAACAGTTTCTGGAGAAAACTATCTCTAGAAGATGGCTCATTGACTTACGTGATACTGTTTGCGATCAGAGCTACACGAATTAGACAACTGAGCTTGCTGGGAACAGCAATGAATATATACATGGAGAATATCAAAGTGAGTATACCGAACAAGGAGAGGGTCGTCATAATCGCTATATAAATTTCCATCGTGAGTCTTTGAGTCAAACAAGAAGTTTAGACAATCGAACAGCGTATCAATCAGTAGAAACCGAAGTTCTACTGGACATACAAATTGTGTATCGAAAGCTTGAAGTGTTGTAGCTCTCATGCTTTATCCAAAAACAATCAAAGAGGCATCGTAACTACAAACGGGAGCAGATTGAAAATGACTCCACTGTCTGCTTCTGTTTGTTCGAGAATAATGTGCGGCATGAAGTGATGTAGAGCCCCTTCTACTAGTTGATGAATGAAGAATTCGCAAAATCAAGTGTTTCTAGTAATTCACATACCATGTAGCTTTGTCTTCTCTTCTGTAATGGATTCCTAAAAACATAGTCATAAAGAAAGCTTTTTCTAACATACTTTCGGGTTTAGAAAATAGATTTTTGGTTATTAACAAGACTGACCGACGTTGACAATCAATGCGCTGGGGATTCAGGGGTTCAACTATAAAGGAATAATCATCTTAAACAAAAGAAAAGTCAACTTAAGAGGTTCCGTGACTCAGAATCATTGGAGCACCTAAGTTAATGCCTACCTTCGGGTAGGTAGTCATGTTTGGGGTTCATGGCTAAGTGCCTATCTCTCTGACGGGAGTAGAGAAGCACTGAACGTCCCCCGCAACCACAAAAAGTCTCCCAAACTTCTAATTTTTATTTTCAGATAATTAGCCGACAGTAAGAACAAAACAGAAATTTGAGAAAAAAACAAATTTTTATCACAATTTTTCGTTGTTCACGAGTTTCACTGAGAATACAATAAGTCAAAGTGAGGCACATGCAGTCGTGGATATGAGGATCGCTGTTCATGAAAGCTGAATAGAAGAATAAGAGAAGAGGAATGAAACCTTGAGCTTATTGAGCTCCTCCAATAAGCTGACAAGCCCATAGGCCACATCCGGTTGTAGTGTAATATCACTGTCTAACCAGCATTCTTTTTTTTATGCATCGTTCTAATCAACTGCTACTGGTTGACCGTACGATGCTCGATTGTACAGACACCAACTGTGGTTTAGGCTTCGTCATCCGTTTCATAAGCTCCACAGGAAGAACTGAAGGATTGGATAAACTTGTTAGAACTGAAGCCCTTACTTGATAAGCAGATCTTGCTCAAACGTTCTTTGTAGGCAGGGATGAGTGTTATCATGAGGATACAAACTATGTTCATGTTAATCACCCACATTATAATCAGTATCTCTGATGCGACTGTAATACTTTGGAATGATGAATGAATTGAAGAAACTCACTTCCGGAAGGGATAGAGTTCAGAATGTAAAACAGGATAACAGTCGGAGGAACAGTTATACCCGTCATTTGGAAGAATACCTATAGTGAATTAGACCTACAAGTGAGTAAGGGCACTAACCAATTTCAAGACATCCACTGTCAGCTTGTGTTGATTCTCCAGAGCTTTACTTGAAGAGGATTGTGTTCTGTGCGCTCTTAAACTCCATAAGAGATATCCAGTTGATATGATCGCAATTGTTGAAAATAAAATTATGGTAAATATGCAATAACATAAGAAATTAATCACATCAGGATCATCTTTCACGCTGAACACCAGAGTTTCTGGCATGAACAGCTCAGGTGGAGGCTTGTTGATGAACATCTGCAAGTTGTAACACTTATAATGGTTTTCAAGAGCGACCACGAACCTTCCTACAGGAGAGTCTATCATTCTCAGAAATTTTCAATTTGAATGCCAACGTTGCCACCACTGTTGGATTGACGACAGACAGTAAAAAATAAATGAAAATTATATGCATTTTTCGTCGTTCCGTTAGGTAAACCGAGACAGCAACAGCCCTCATCAGACAGATGAGAACCATGAACCAACCGGCCACTGAAACACATATGCGGTATGTCAAGAAAAGAAGAGCAACTACATCCGAAATAACCGAACACTAAGAACATTTGTATGGGTGTGCTCACTCCTATATAATTTATAAGTCCTTTGGTATGGAAGGCGCAGCAGGGTAGTAAAACGGAGGGGATGACACCGAGTGTGAGGAAGATTTGTAAAGAGCTGGATCTTAGAAAAACGCTTCCTATTAAGAAATCTTTAGCTGTCTTACGTCAAGGAGTTTCCTATTAGAGTGGCCCGGAACATAAGGCTCATCTTGGTAGGGACGACGATGAATATGTAAATGGAGAGTAGTAATGTGAATATACCAAAGAAGGAAATAATCTTCATGATCGTTGTGTAGATCTCCATTGTAAACTTATGAGCACAACAACTGGAGACAAGAAGCTCGGTTAATCAGAAGGAGTATCAATCAGTGAACACTATAATTCGAATGCATTGTCAAGGTTCGCTCATGCTTGTAGCTTTGCAGCTCTCATGTTCCATCGATAAAAACAATATAAGAAACAATCTAACTCCAAATAGAAGCAGATTGAAGATGACTACATTCCTCCTAATTTTGCTGTTTCTGTACGTTTCAGGAGAGACAGGATATACAGGTACCCAATTTCCCCCTTCCCGGTTTTTGAATTCCATCTGCAACTTATGTTCATTACGATAACCACATCGCTCACATTTTGACGTTGTAGAACATGAAATTCAGATCATCGAATATGTCAAACAAAGAAATATATACATATGTCCCTATCCTCATTATGCACAACGGAGCCTTACATGAAAAACATTAGAAAGGTATGCAACCTTTAAAATAGAACTTGGACAATCTGTTTCACCTGCGTCCAACTATTAAAAACAAGAGCAGGGAACTTGATCATTCAACTTTTACACGATTACAATACCTATACTTTCAAATGAAATCATATTCATTCATAAGCACAGAGTGAACCTTGCACTAGTTCATCCATAGATCAAAGACAATGACTTCGCGGGTCACTCTTTACTTGAACGTTCTGCGCTCTGAGCGTATGCTGAAGATCAGAACACCAACAAAGCTCATTGATCGTTCAATACACTACTTCATACATAATACATAATTTTAAAAAAAGAATTTTTATAAAAACGTCCGCCCCTTTGGAGTTACCGAATGGAATCATTCAATGCTCTCCACAACAAGCCTTATATGCATCGACAAGGAATCAATCGAAGTTAGGACATGGTATTCATGTGCATCATATCTCAATGGAATCGTATGTTTCTTATTTGGAATTTATTGTTCTCGCTTGATGAGAGAGAAGCTGCCAGTTAACAAAGGCAACTTCAAGAGACATCTTAATGTGCATCATTGGATAACTACTATAGCCTCCTTGTCATTATCTCTTCTAACAGTATGTTTGAAAGTAGTTTATCATATGATATAGCTATACAGACACCTGTATACAGCCTGCCTCTGTTGATTGGAAAATCCGTTGGTTTATGTGAATACTTGAACATTCCATTTCGTTATCAATTCAACTGGAGTATCACTTGGCACTATCTCTGTCTATCATCATCTGCATGTCTTTACCTAAATCGCTATTGGATGATACGTAAAGAGAAATCAGTTTTTGATAGTTTTTCGTATCGTTTTATGTTATTCTCCATATTTGCGATATTCTCATTACCTAACATAGCAGTTTTCATAAGATCATCTCAAAGGCTAACACAACAGATGGAGCAGTTTCAATCGGACGACGTTCGTTTGCTGTAACCTTGCTATCATCTATCTGTTAACATCATTCAATACAGAATTGCTCAATATATGAATCTTCAACAAACTCATCAGCACTTGCCACCTTGTCTTTCACTCATCTCACTTGTATCATATTTGGATTGAATATCATATTGTATAAGATACTTGTCATCACTCTCTGCTGTCTTACATATAATGCTCTGAGTAAACTCAATAACTTTCTTTCTCCAAGAAAGATTAGTGCTCATCGGAAAATTCTTCGAAATGTACAGATTGAAGTGAGTTTACACAGAAGATTCAAATTGAAATATCAAAATGAGAAGTTGTTCAAAGCATCTACGATGTATAGTCAGTGTTTACAATTCTCACTATCAATAGATAGACGTACATCTCTATAGGGAGTCTGATTCTAATTCTTATGACATCTTCAGACCATACTTCCAATCTCATTGCTGACAGCTCCATTGATCATTATGATAACAATGAAATATTTGGGGATTTCAGCATCCTCAGGTATTTTCCAATTCTCATAGAAGGAGATTGATAATGAAGTTCATTCAATCAGATGCTTCTCATGTATTGGTCATTGTGTCTCAAACACATGGTCTCATCACTTCATGTTGCATTCTCACATTACATAAGGTTCTTCTTACTCAATGCTTACAAGGTATCTTACCCATCAACACAATCAATTGATTGAAATGACTATTAAAGACTTTGTGAGACTTGCTGGAAATGAGGAAAAAGTTGTTTTACAACCTGCTGTCGCTTACAAGGTGCTTTCCAACCCCTCTTTCAATCTCACAACTCTCATTCTATTTTACTTTTTTAGATAAATGATAGAAACACACCCCATACATCATGAGAGGGAAGAACAAAAAACATTTTTCAATCAGTTTCTCAAAAAGCTATTATTGGAGATTCGAACGAATAGGAGAGCCACAGAGTCATGGGAATACATTAGAAACGTTCGTTCACTATAAGAACTACATAATTGTGTATTTATTGCAATATGTAATTATTAGAGATTTCATTAGGCGATAAATGGTCAAAGCTTTAGTCCTTTCTTCATGCCCTCCTGCCCTCCTCCTGCCTCCTACTTGCCTTTGCCCTCCTCTTCCGTATGTTTCGGCTTCAAATCAAAGCCGCCCCCCATCTGAAGATAGAAGATGATGAATCAATAGTCAACACAAGCACTCTCGACAACTCATTGATATTGCTAATTGGCAGAAAGAATGTGTTACATGATATGAGATAAATTTCTTATAATTCATTCGACCTTCCAGACTAATTGAATGTTCTTCTCCTTTTTTTTTTTTCAAAAATTCTTTTTTTTCTTCTTTCACTTCTGAAGTATTTGGCTTGTATTCGAGCTTCTCCTTTCTCACAGCTGGTTCAATCACTTGACATACAGGTAGTTCAAGCCAAACATATGATATTTCCAAGTGTTTTTGCTGATTGCAAGAACACCTTCGTGTTTATCTTCAAAGATGCTCTTGTACTGATAGAGAGAGAGTGTCTATGAGAGAATGAGAGAGTGATAGAGATAGAGAGAAAGAGAGAGAACTATTATAATTATGTCAAGCTTTGAAACAAAAACGATCATCGTTTTCATCATTTTTCATATTTGCTTGTGTCAGTTTAATCCGTTGGTTACATTGTGTCATCACCGTCCTCTTCTTGTTGTATCGCATTTCTGAACGTAGATGAAGAAGACAACGAACAAGACGATCAGAAAGACAACGACGATGACGACGACGACGACGACAAAGAAGAAGAAGAAGAAGAAGATGTTTTAATTCATTTTTCATCAATCAATTCGTGAAACTGGTTGAAATATAATTAAAATATATATTTATATGTATCTATTGTACTAGTCTCTTCATATAGATCTCTAACTTCATCTCACATTACCATCCTCTTCCTCATCAACCCCACACCCCACGACATCTGATGACCATAATAGGGTAAAGAGTGTTAAGTAAACATCTATATATGTTATTTGAAAGCTTAAGAAATGAAAACAAAAGATATATTATATTGATGTCTTTTTGACTGTTCGTCATCAACCTCCTTCTTCTCACATTGCAACTCTTGACTATTCAGATTTCGATGAACCATTTATGGCTTCTATCACTTGTTCCGTTTATTGTTTGGGCAAGCGAAGATGAGTATCGATTGATTCAAGATTTACGTCAGAATTATGATTCTATCGAACGACCTGTACGTCATCATTCATTACCATTACGTGTTAAACTTCGAATCATTCTTCAACAGATAGTAGATGTAGTAAGTTATATGATATAGTTAACCTATTCTTAACCTATATGTATCTTAAGGATGAGAAGAATCAGATTGTCACATTAGTTGTGTGGACACAATCAACATGGAACGATTACAAAATGAGATGGGATCCATCTGAATATGGAAACATCACAACTATTCAATTGCCCAATAGTATGTTATGGAAGCCTGATATCCTCTTATTCAATAGGTATCCTTATCATCTTCTTATCTACGCTATATATATATAACTCAATCCGTCATAATTCAGTGCTGATGAGCATTTTGATGCTTCGTTCCCTGTTAACTATGTTGTCAGCAGTAATGGAGATGTTCTCTTAGCGCCACCTGGTATTGTCAAAATAAGTTGTGAACTGCGTATGACATGGTTTCCGTTTGATGAACAAATCTGTCATTTGAAGGTTCATATATTACCTCATCATCTTACATCCTTGCATACTCACTTGAATACATCTAACTGTCACGTGCATTATGATGAGCTTATCCATCCATGTGTTGTGCATAGGATGCTTACGATTGGCAATAACTTTGCTCATCTCCTCCTCTCCTCCCTCTATCTCACTCTCTCTCTCCATTCATATGAATATTTAATTCTTTTTCTCATTTAAGTATGGATCGTGGACGTATACAGGATCAAAGTTAGATCTTCATATCGATGATACGGATTTGAGTGATAGACATAAAATGGATTTACAATATTATTTACCAAATGGGGAATTTGAGCTATTAGGTATATAAATTATGCTAACAAGTACGCATTTAAATATTATTGTTTTCTCTGCTACTTTCAGCAACACCAGCTGAACGTATCGCCACAGAATTCAAAGGAGACAAATACGTTGAATTGTATTTCAAGATGCATATCAAACGAAAGACATTATACTATGGCTTGAATTGGATAGTACCATCTGTACTTATCTCCTTATCCAATGTATTGGGATTTACAATGCCGCCTGAATGTGGAGAGAAGATAACATTACGTAGGCTTCAACAGTCCTTTCACATATACCCTTAATCATGTTGTATAGAAATTACAAATCTGCTCTCCGTTACTGTCTTCCTTGGCATGGTATCTGATGTCACACCGCCAACATCTGAATCTATACCAGTCATCGGTGAATATTTCCTTCTTCTTCTTCATGTTGTGTCCCACACACATGCTTACAGATCTTATTTTTTTCCTTCTTTTCAGCTGCTTTTTTCTCTTTGTCCATGCTGATACTTGGATGCTCCATCATTGCAACTTTAGTTATTATTAATGTCCATTTTAGATCACCGAGAACTCATGAAATGGGTAGTTGGGTTGGGATATTTGATGAGACGATGAGAAAATAAAAAAAACAATTTCATGTTCAGACACGTTATATCTTTTTGGAATTTCTTCCATGGATCCTTTTGATGTCCAGACCAGGCAGACAGTTTCGAAAGCCAAAAAAGGAATCACGAGCAGATGATGAGACAAGTACAACAAGCCAAGCTGTACTACCAATCATCTTCATCTAATGATTACAACTAATGTTTGTTTTAAGAGTACAACACCAGAATCAAGTCGCTTACTTGATCAGAAGGATCAATGTCGTCTTATACATCGCATTAACATAGATAATGATAATATGGAGAATTGTAAAGATGGTCAGAAAACTGAAATTTGAATTACGATAACTAGTACTATGCTCTCTTGCAGCTTCATCATTTCGTCCTCGGCTGGTCGAAAACACGGATTACTTGTCCGTTTATACACCATTGGAATCCGGATTAAAGGAAATAGTCCAATTATTACATTCTTTCAAGGTTCATCTATACTACTACTAGCTACAACTCTCCCTCTTTTTCATTAAAGGAGAGACTTGAAGAAGAAGAGAAGGATGGTGACTTGCAGAACGATTGGCAATTCATGGCTATGGTGATAGATCGTCTTTGCTTATTCTTATTCACTTTTCTAATTGTTTGTACAACACTAATTGTATTCCTATCAACACCGAACCTTCTGAATAGTCCTCAATTTGATTATTGAAGGCATTTCCATTTTCATTTTCACTTTCTCGATTCTCTTGCCTTTCATCCCACCCCGGTCATATCCATCCATACAACGCATAATTAATAAATAAAATATTTGATTTTACAATTATCTTTGGCTTTTTGATCGTGTTCACCTTTACTCTCTCTCTCTCTCTCTCTTTCTCTCTCACTCTCACTCTCTCTCTCAATCTCTCAAACTAACTATGAAGCCGTTAGTCTCATCTAAGTTTTCCATCCCATCTTCTCAATCACCTATCTGTCTCTCTCCCCCACCCATGACGTCATCTCTTTTTTATAATTTTTTTGAATGCTCTGTATGCCCTTAGACGATGTTTTCATTAGAAAAACCTCAGGGATGTTTTTCCATCACTTAACATTATAGAGAATTAATTAGTTTCTTATGTTTTTGTGCAGTTTCTGATTATTTTCTGCAACTTTCCCTTCGTTTGCGACCTTTCACTCTTAGATTCTTCACATTTTTGATCTCTTTTGAGCTTTTCGATGGAAGGAAAAGCATTAAAAATCCACAATTTCATTTTAATGTTCTATAAGTTCACTCAAAAACATTAATATTTGCTTGTAACATAGAGGGAGGAGGTAGAGAGAGAGAGAGAGAGAGAGAGACGAAATGAGTTATAGAGGGAGTTACAGAAGGTAGTTACCAATACAGATAGTAAAAGAGAGAGAGAGAGAGAGAGAGAGAGAGAGAGAGAGAATGAGCACACAGCCGCTTGTAACCGTTTCATATAATCAATATGAATGTAGTTACACGTGAAAGACATTGAGTTAACGTGTAATTAGCATAACTCTAATCAATAGTTGACAAAGAGTTTAAACTTCATTCTTGTTCTCTGTGCACCATTGCTGCTTAGCCTCCTTCGTTGTTCATCTTGCCTTCTATAGTCTCATAACTCACTTTTACTACTTAATTGATGAAGAAAGAGGCTTTATTCAAATAATTTCATAAGACATCCTATATTGTAACTGCCAACGGAAATGTTTTTTTTGAGAAGTTTATGCTCCTTTGATGGCCATCACAAGTTGGTGAGTTAAATGAAAGCATTAATAATGTTAAAAACGAATAAGAGAGAGAAAGAGAGAGAGAGAGAGCATTAAGCTCTAAGTTCAACGCTGAGGAAACATCTGTAATGCATGAGAGTTTCGCTTGTTTCGTTTCTCTCTCTCTCTCTCTCTCTTCAATTTCTCTCTGCTTATTAGTTCATTTCATTTTCTTCTCAAAATTTTATGAAACAGAGAAATAAAAAAAACCTTTTTTTTTTAATTTTTCTTTTTTTTGCTTTTTTCTGAAGAAAAATGCCTGAGGCGGCTGTTTGTCGCTCGAGGCAATATGCTCTTCGAACAAGGAAAGAAGAAAAGAAATGCTCCTTTTCATCTCTTGCAAATCATTTTCATAACTTTTCTCATCTGATCATATCTTCCTTTTCTTTCTCTCTCTCTATATATATGTATCTTTGTGGTAGCAGAATCAGATGAGCCAATGACAACGACGACATACCCATTTTGAAAAGGTTAAAGACTTTTCTCAACGGCTTCCGGTAAATTAAACAGAAGTACTTTGGAGTTGTTGGCAGACGTAGTTTGAAGGAAAAGCCTCATAGCTCAAGCTTCATAATCTATATTTTGAAGTTTGTTCCTTTTTCTTGATAAACGATTTAAGATTCTTATTTACGTGATGTTGGAGGAACTCTCTTCTCTCTCTTTCTCTCCATGCAGCTTCTCCTCTTCCTTCTGTTTCTTCATTCTCTTGTGCGTCTTTCCTATTAAGATCAGACGGATCATAGATAGATAATCAGCGTCCATATTCAAAATTCATTTTTTGATGTAAAACGTAAAGTTTTCCGGAATGAAGGCTTGCAGGTTAAATTATTCCATTTACATGAAAACTTCCGCCTAAAAATGGCTCAATATCTGATGAGAAGCTACGGGAAGGAATGAAGCTGAACACGATGAAGTAGAACAAGAAGCTTCTTCATATGCTTCATATGTGTATGTATGTGTGTGTGCCTCGCCCACATCTCCATCTTTCACATGTAACATCTATTTTTAATATTTTTTTCCATCACACTGTTGCTTTATTATCCAAAATAGATTTTGAAGAGAAGGCTGAATTTCCTGAGAATTCAAGACTCCATCTCTCTTTATATTCAAACGAGATTCAGAATATGCAAATGTGCTCGTGGACAGTCCTTGTATAGCATTTTCATATCTTAAGAAGAATATTTCCTCATTCAATACTTCACGTACGATTAGCAGGAAGAAGAAGCTGATGATGATGTGATTGCCATAAAAACGTCTTAATCTTCTTCTTCTTCTTCTTCTTCTCCTTCACCTTCTTCTTCTTCCTCTTTCCATCCTCTTTTTTTTTCGCTGCTCATGAGCTTTCAACAGATTTGATCTACTCAAAGATCACCTTCCGGCCATTAATGATGTTTCCTTAATTTTTTATTTTCTCCACTAACTATATATACACATAGTATATAGATAGAGAGAGATACATCCTAACATGTCTGTCTATATCAATGATATCCCTCACAATGATATCAGATTGTTAAGAATCTTAAAAGATTCCACATAACAACAGAAATAATCTTTCATAAATAGACTAATCCTCGCCCATCTTCCGATCTAACCATATCATCTTCATCATCACAGAAATTCGGATGAAACTTTACCATCAAACTTTCAAATTTTCAAAAACAATAGAGTTTCATACCTTTTACCTTCTCTCTCTCTCACCATAAACTTGTTGTCGTTCTCACATATCCCACATCTGGAGTTTCAAACATTTTTTTTTCCTTCCAAAAGTGTTCCCTCATTTCAGCTTCTACCACCACGACACAATCTATAGCAACCATTTCATGGAAACAAGAGCATTTCTTTTTGCAATTGTCTCTCCCCCTCTCTCTCTCTCTTTGATATTCGAAACCATCTCTTTAATACTCATCGTTTGCCGTTTATAGGGGTAACCAACAACCGAAACGATGATGTACTATGAAGATGATAACGTAGATACACCAGAAGCTGTTATCACCATTCCTTTATATGTCGTCTACGTCATGGCAGCTGCTCTTTCAACTTCATTCTTCGTTTTCGCTGTGATGATCTACAGGTTTGCTTCTTATTCTAAAAATTGCTCGACAGCCATTAGATATTCATAACAGAAGCGCTTCATGGCGTAATTGAAACTAGAACGTCTAGAAATGCAAAATCAATATGGGAACTTATGTTTATTAACTTGAGCCCATTCAGAATGAGAAAACCGATTGATTTGGACCGTCTTGACTGTGAGCAGCAAGCAGCTCTTTTCCAGTAATTTGTTTGTTTTGTTCTTTCCTACGTAATATCTTAGTCCGGATCGGTTGGCTCCTCAGATCATCACTCAACAAGTTCAACCAACAACTTCTCTTCGAAGCAAACTGGCTCATACCATACCATGGAAGAGCCAGGTTACTAGTGCTTCTTAAAACCAGATGATCTGAACACCCTCATTTAGAACGTCATTGACACTTTGAAACCAGAAGTTGTTGGGGAGTATCGAGGAAAATTGAACTTCTCCATTACATATGAGAGAGAGTGTAGTACTTTGCATGTACATCTCTTGGAAGCCATGGATCTCCCTGTCAAGGATTTCACAGGTCTGTTTCACAGAAACAGCATCACAACAGAGTACTAGAGAGAAAGCATATTGCCATTAACGGTTAATGAGACATGACCAACTTGAAGTGCTTATGAGGAAGTGATAACCTTTAGCTAGACAGGACAAAGATTACAGATCAAAGAAGAAGTGTATGTGTCTCAAAGAAGTGTATTCATAAGTATAAGTCGAATGAAAGCCTAAGTGAATGAACAACGAACGAAAAGACATTGTGCTCAATCATGTATAAAGTCTTTAATGGCAGTTGGCCAAAGTAAACGATTAACAAATATAATATAGTTTGACCGAAAAACATAATTTCGCTATTTAAGGAAGTTCCGATCCGTACGTTCGTGTGTTCATTCTCCAACAGCCCAACAGATCTGAGAGAACGAAGGTCCATCGTCGCAATCTCAATCCTAAATTCCATCAAACATTATCATTTCCTGGTAAGCGAAGTAATTCAATCGGCTAAATAACAATTTTCCTTGTTTTTATTACAAAATCTCGATTTCCCTCATTCTCTCCTTCTCTTTCATCTATCCCCCTCCTTTCTCCCCTCTCTCTCTCATCTCTCTTTCCTTACTTGATTTCCAAGCAACAATAGAATTGTGATGTAAAAATGAAAAAAGGAGGGAAGTTGTGCCATGTGCTCGCAACACACAATTATTTCTCTAGTTAAGCCAATTTTATCAAGAAGTTCAGTCTTTAGTTGTATGTGTGAGAAATGGCAATTTTAATTTCATTTTTCATTTCATTTTCATTCTCTCAGCTTCACGGCCCCCTCTCAATGTGTCTTTGATGAATCATATAGCAGCTGTCCATTCCTTACGTGGAATTATTTCAATTGATAATAGACGTAAAGCTACTAGACATCGCCAAGATCGATCATTGACTTTATGCGATCGACGAGGCTTACTCTCTTCGTCACCAAACGCTGCCAGCGGCTATATCTCATCGAAAAGTAATTTTTATTTGTCTTTTCTTATCATTTGCCACAAATAGAATATTCAAATATTCATTTATAAATATTAACTTTATTATAATTTGTCCAACACAACCAACCCACACTCCTTCTCTCTCAGTCCCTCTCTCTCACTCCTTCTCTCTTGCTCTCTCTCAATCGTTATACCCCAACTCTCCAAATACCTTTTCAACACATTTTGATACTTCCCTCTTGAAAGCTTTCTTGAAACAGACACTTCACAGTGAATGTTTGCTGCCATTTACTTCCGTAAAGATTTAGGTGAAACATAATATTATTTAAAAACATCTCCATGTATGTACTTCATGTTCTCTCATTCAGGGCATTCAATGAAGAAGCTTCATGACATGACGCTTGTTATGCAAGTAATGGATTACGACCGGTTCGTCAAATTAGCATATTTTTCATAATTATTCACGTGCATCTTAAACCCACTTACACGTGGATTTATATGTGGATTATGATTTTCTCATTTTCAACATATTCCACTAATGAACTGGTTGCATTGCTTGTTTTGCTATTTGCCTTTTCAACATTCAAACTAATAATTTTCAGATTTTCGGCAGATGATCCGATCGGAGAAATTCTGTTGCCTTTAAAGAATGTCAAATTCGATAACAGCCCCGTCTATTGGAAGCATCTTCAACGACCAACTGTATCTCAAGTAAGATGGCATCATCTGAATAGCAATCTAAACGCATTGTCTTTGATTGTAGGAACAATGCGGCGAACTGATGGTCTCTCTTTGTTACTTGCCAGAACTGAATAAGATAACCGTGAGTGTTATTAAAGCTCGTGAATTGAAAGCTAAGGACAAGCTTGGAAGTTCAGGTAAGCATCTGTGATACTCACAACAAATGACCATTTGAAATGAATTTTATTCGATTCTCTATAACGCATAGTATACGAGTACTTTGTATTATGAAGCATTTGTTTAATTCATATATTTATATTTTCAAATTTCATTAACAATATGATGTTTCAGATCCCTACGTCAAACTATGGCTTGTTCAACAAGGTAATAAGTTGGAAAAACGAAAAACAGCCGTCAAGCCGCAGACATTGACGCCAATATTCAATGAAAGTTTTGCCTTCAATGTGCCACCTCGCGAGATTTTGGAGAAGGAAGTCAATTTGGTCGTTACGGTAAGTATATAATAATTTATAAGTTTAAATCGAATAAAAATGCATATTTGAGGTCATGGATTATGACTTAGTTGGGGCTAATGATGAAATTGGACATGCAATTGTTGGTAATCTTGGTGGAGATTCGGGAATGAAGCAATGGCATGACGTCATTCATCATCCGGAACAACCGATTGCTGTCTGGCATAAGCTATCACCAAGATGGTAAACGTTGTGTGTATTATTTGAAAACGATCGTCATGTTGTAAGAAAAATGAAATAAAGAAATATGATGTTGATGTTACGATATGATGGAATTAGGGGTAGAATACATCTCAGTGTAGTTTATGCGCAATATAGGTGTGTGCGAGCGTACGTGTCTCTTTGAAGAACGGCTAGACAGGAAGAAGAGTGTGGGCAAAGAATTAGTTTGACCTATAGTGACTCGATGAGACTATGAAATTCTAGTGAAAACGATTACAAAAAGGTTCTTTTGATAACAAAAAAATGACGCGAAAAGGCGTTTAATCCTCTATGAAAATCTCTTAAGCTTCCAACTTTTGCTGGTTATCTCCATTTTCAATGACGTGTAGTCTGTTAGTCATATGTCACATATATATATATATATATAATAAGAATGATAATTTCTAATGTAACCTGATGTCTTTCTCTCTTCACTTTCTCTGCAAATCATTAGAAGCTCTTTGAATTATAATGAAAATTAAAGTTAAAGCCTTGAGAAGACTATCCGTCATGTGTTAAGCTTTCAACAATCATATATATGGTCTGGCTGAATTGAATCTGTTCAACAAACGATCTCAATTGTATTCTCCAAATACGCCACTCTCTCTCTCTCTCTCGCACTCTCTTTAACATCAATCATGATCATCTTGTCACTTAACAAACAACATCTTTCATTTATTTTTTATGATTTAATTTCTTTAATTGTAACTATTATTTTCTTCCTCTCTTCTGAATTAACACAGAGAGAGATGGATAGAGAGAGAGAGATGGACGAAATAAAGAGAGAAAACCTTTCCCTCTTCCTCCTCACTATTGACATCATGTCTATATGATCCAATGACTATGACGATGTAGAGTTGAAGAAGAAGTAGACACAACGACGTAACTACTTCGCCTTCTACAAAAATTTTTATGAAGCCCAACGACGACGACGATTGTCTGCTATCAATTTTCATCTTTTCTTCTGACAATTGTTTTGCAATGACGTTCAATTTGCTATCCTCTACATCGAATTAACATTTTCTTCTCATGTAAAATGTATTCGTAAAAAACCTTTTGAAGCGGAAAAAAGCTTGGCAGGCCACGAGACGTTTGATGAGTCATCTGATCTTTCAACTCCACACCGTCCGTCCTTTTCATATTCTCATTATCTGGTTTTATTCCGCAAATTTCGAAGGTTTGACTAATACCTGATGAGAATGCTAGATAATCAGCGTTATTTGGCAAGAAAAGACTTTCAATTATGTTTATAAAGGAGACCAATTCTGCTCAGTTCGCTCTATTAATCTTCGCAGATTGGTACCAATGAAGTCAACCTCTTTCACTTCTCTTCCTCTTCTTCCTTCTGATAAGGAAAGTTGCTGTCCTTCTAGTGAACTTCATCATTACGTCTCTCCTTGTAGAACAAATCCTTTCCCTCTGTAGTCTTCCATTCCTCTTCCTCCCTACTCTCCCCCCCCCCCTTTTCCCAACTAACTCGATTTTATCTCATTTTCACATCTATTATAGTTCTCATTTCTTGTAAAACAGTGTGACTGACTACTCTCTGTTCTGTTCGTAAACATGCAAACTCTTCTCAAGTCAATTGAGCTTATACCTCTTGCTCTCTCTTTCTTTCTCTATATCTCTCTATATATCTATCTCTTGCAGATACATATTATAACATGTTGGGAATGATGAATTCACCTAGTGATGGAGTAGAGTTCTACTCCACCAACACCAACAAGAATGCTCCACAGGTATGACTATCTCATAGATATGCAGCAACTAGTATACTCATTCTCTCATCTTTGCAGCTCAATGAAGAAGATCGAAAAACATTCACAGAAGTAAAAGAAAGAGATGTTGTCACGTATACGGAAGGTTCGTTTTCCTGAAGATTTTCTGCTTAATTTCATCAAGAAATTAATCCTTTGAATGTTTTTTTACCTGATTTTATCGTTGAAAGGAAATGTCTTTAGATGGTCGTCGTCTTATAAATGGAAAAACGGAAACAATTGATCCAAAGTTTTTATGGGGATCGACGTTACTACGTGGACATGTAAAAGTTATTCTGGATAAGGAAGAACTAGAGAAAGCCGAAGAAGAGAAGTTGGAAGCTTCAAAACATAAATCAGGTGAACTTTCATTTCATCTTCTCCCACTCACTAACTCCTTCCCCCCCCCTCCTCACCTCATGATCAACAACATCTACTACATCAGTGTCACACACACACACAACCTCACCCATCACATCAACTTCTAAGAAGGCTCTCCTTGTCTCTTTTAATCTTGTTAATCGATATCTTGATCATAGACTTATCAAAATATTTTTTATAATTCGATTAATAATTTGAAAAATGAAAAGAAGAAGACGAGAAGTTGAGAGAGAATCTAATTGGTAACTTAAAGTGGTTTTGATGTGTAGAAAACCTGTTGATTGAGCGTAAAGGAGTACGATAGAAGGAAAACTTTTTTTTTCTCCCAAACATGGGAAAGAGGAAATTAGGAAATACATTCATGGACTCATATCATATGCTTACAGATGTTGTACAAGTTGTGGATCCACCAGTACTAGCACAGACACAGACATCACATACATCAGAAGATACACCTTCATCATCAGCTCATGCACAATGATATCTTCTCTATCTCTCTCTCTATACAATCTCTCTCTCTCTTAATATTCGTGATAGTGAACATTCAAATGAAAATAAATATTGTCAGATCTTTATTAATGATTTAAAAAAACTTTTAAAGTTATCTTCGACTTAGTTATTATTATAATCATACAAAATACAATAAACCGTAATAATAGCGATATATGAGGTATCAGGCACACACGAGTTCAATAGAAGTATCAAAGGATTTAGAACACTGGAAAGGAAGGGGGGGACAGGTGGAGAATAGATACTAAGGTTCTCCAAGTATTTTTAAAATTATTATTAATATTCTGTTTTCATTTCTTAATACCCGTTTGAGAACTGCAGCAGTTGTTTTATGCTAACAAGTCAACGACTTGTGGGAACGATGTTGCTGGAGAGGAAACTGTTGGAGACAAATCAACAAGCATATCTGAAAATAAAAAGATGTTTTGTCTGCTTTCTGTTTGCAATACCATCATAAGACACAGGTGTTATCATACTGTCTGCTTCAAGCACGTCTGTTACAATAGTTATTGGGATCTGGAAAATAATAAATGGAAGAGAGTGTCAGGTGGAGGACCGAGAGATCTTACCTTGAGTGTTGCCAATACATAGTTATGAGCTCTTCCAATGGCTATTTTTAAATAATATGAAGCTGTCATGAACATTCCAACATCCATAGATGGTGGTAATGCGGGAACATTGAAGTCTGGACAGAAGTTGAACGTTTCCCCGATCGCTATTTTAGGATGTGAAGAGGGCAGACCAACACCTATAAAAGTGCTCTCTCGTTTTTTTCGAAATTATCATCTAATTAGCATATGGAGAGCGTTAGGCGCAGCAAAACATTTCATTTTGATTTTGATTGTCACATAGAGCGGTTGTATTAGCATAAAATCCTTTTTTCGAATCATAAAAGACAGCAATGCTATTACGACTCGACAATGTCCTTTTTTGTATCATTTTATGTATAAAATGAAAATAATTATGTACCTGTTGTGTCAATGAAGGCGGTATGTTTATCAAGCAGTTTGGAATTGTCAATCATGTAACCTTCAGCTGTGATACATCGCACAATGCTCATGTGAACATATTTCAATGATTGCTTCCATCTAAAGCTTATATTATGAAATAGATTGTAATTGTTTGCGCGTTACTTATTTGTCACAACTATATGAGCAGCAATAGGATCAGCTGTACGGAAAATGGTTCGGTCTAATGTACATTCCAAAAAGATTTCGCGATCCCTGAAAACGAGAAATATTAGGAAAAAAGCATTTTCGATTTGCAAATACTTTGGAAAGCGATAGATCTTCGAATGTACACTCTTATGAATAATGCTGTCTCGACGAACACCGATAGGAGCTAGAACGGTTATGCCATGTTCATGAGTCGCATAAGCTTCGCCAGTGTAAAATCGGAACTGAAGAAGATTGTTCAATGACGATGAAGTGTAAGAAGATGTCACTCACCTCAATCATATAACGAATACTAACTGGCGAATTAGGGCAGTGGAATGAAGTCACACAATCGTCCGGTAAGTTGAAATTAAAATTGAACGAAAACCTTCCTTGTAGTACTCGGCTTGAATTCTGAATGTTCAAAAATGAAGACTGTGTTAGTGAAGCTGAATTGTATTAACCTGATTCTGATCAACTTGCATGTCCAACATCTTGTTGATTGTACTGTGTCTCCATAACTCTTGAGTCTCATCCACATATACCCGTCGATTATAGAAATGGTAATGCTCCTATGAATGATGGAAGTTAGTGTATTGAGTGTGAAAGGTAAAACTACTTTTGAAGTGAAGTTAACCTCTCCATCGCCTAACAAACGTGCCGATATGTTGGTTATACATGATGGTTTAATGAAATTGATGGAAATTGTTCCCTACAAAGAACATTTAAAGTTATTTCGAATGTCAAAAATCATTTCTGACCTTGACTGGATAGCCGGGCAATTGCACCGGAAGTTCTGTTGACACATCACAGCAAATCCTTTCTTTCATCATTTGCTCTAATGCATGGATAGTAATCATTATGTGCTCTGAAACGAAAAGAAAATGGAAATGAACAACTTTGTGTTTCTCAAATTCAAAGATAAAGAAGTGTGAGAGCATATGATTGGAACGAGAAGAGATTGCGAGGCAAATAAAAGTTTTATCAAAAGAGGTGTGCATGTGATAAGTTGTGAACAGTTGAAAGTAAATATAAAATCATAAAAAACTCTTAATCATTGTGTGTTTGGGAACTCAAGAAACCTATATGTGCCGGTGTTTGTTGGGACCAAAGCTGATGTTTCATATTTGAAATAGGCGGTCAGAGACGAATGCAACAAAAAGATGAAAAATTAACATTCAGGGCCAGCTGTATAATGGCAGCTCTTCGTCAAGGAAACAGATGATGAGTTTATTAGAAGAGAGAAGAGAAATGAGAAAAGTGAGAGAAGAGAGGAGGTGAGATGCTAACTGGAAAGTCGGTGAGACAGACTAGGTGGCCCACAGTCTAATCTGTCTAGGCTAGGTCTCTTTGAAACTGGATTGTCTATTCCTCACAACGAAACAGATGCATAGCTTTATGATGTAAGAAAACGGATCAATGAGTGGTCATGAAATACATTAGTTTACCGAAAAAACAAATGAAAAGCTCTGATCGTTTGACACATAACGAATCTGGTTAACACAACTAATTGACTACTTGAGATTATAGTTCGAACAAATACAAATGTGAATTTGATTAACTGTACAATGGATGAGGACGTTCTGCACACATCAATCATGTGTGTAGAACATGGACAATCGTGAATAATGTGAAAACTCACAACAAACTAGTTACATTCGATGTTGTAGTTTGCAACAGAAGCCACTATGCTAACTTTGAAATACCACGTAAGCTTTATCAAGTTCACGTGAGAGTTATTTCATGCTACGTGTACTAACAGATCGGTTGCTTCTATCTCCACCAACCAGTGTAGGTGGTAAGCGGATTGCGCTAAGACATCTTTGTTGAATAAGCAAGAAATTAGAAATTGAGAAGCAAAAAAACACATATTTATACGGAAGGCTATCATTAGGGTGACAAACAAAGAAAAAATGAGAAAACGTCATTGAGTCGCTCAATGAAAAGACACGGAAAATTGAGGTTCAATTACGAAATTGCCGATAATCCTATGGTAAAGAAAAAGTTGGAAATCTTTAATAGATGTTTCGTCCATTGCATTTGCAAGGGAGGAGAACCGGCTTCAATGAAAAAAAAAGGCATTTTGATCATAAAAATGAAATGTGAGCTGGTTGATTTGAAGTGCAAACTACTTTGAATTGACCGTTACAATCCAATATTATGATAAACTTAGGGAGAGCGAGCTTCAAACAAATGTGCACAACGAATGTCCGCGATAAGATAGGAAATCTGCGAATATGTTATGAACATTCCTTTTTTCAAGTTTGTTATCAAGAAAGTCATGCTTCTCGTTTGATATTTCAATGATAATGATACGAAAACACATACGAAACTCAATGGTTGGCAACGTTTCTCCACACGAAAGCTGACATTGATAGCAAATCGCTACACCCACCCTTTATGAAAGCTCAACAGGTCAAAGTATATTCAAAAAACAAATTGAACCCTTACGTTCAAAACATTTGTACAGCAACGAAAGTTTCTTTGACTAATATGGATTTTGAAGGTTAAGTAAACAATTGAATCAGTTTTTTCACAAACAGTAGATCTGATTTGATTTCTTGAACTCAATCTGATGTTCTTAGAAAAATTCGTTTGCGAAAAAAACAGCGGACGGTTTCGAAGAAGAAGTGAGCAATTTGAAATATCTAGATTCCAGAGAGAGAGAAAGGGATTATAAAGATTCCAAGTGGGACGGAATGAGGGAAGAGATCGTGGTCGGGAGACAACTCGCAAATAAACACACATGGAATGAAGACAGCAGTATTGAAGTGAGAAGAAGTTCGAATACAAAAAAGGAAACACTAGATTCTTGAAAATCATCGTCAACTCTAATGCTGAGAGAAGTCAAGAAAATCGATAAAGTTAAAAGATCGAATGCTGTTATGAAAGGAAAAAAACAAGATATGTTATCAATGAATGCAGGTCGAGTGACAAGATAACTATGTTTTGTTTTCATTTATAGAAAACTTAAGTTTCAGACAACTTTTTCAGTACACAAGTTCTTCCAAGAGCTCTTCATCGAAATCAAATACAACCGCTCTTCACGAACTACGCGATAGAAATGGAAACATTCACGACTTTTCTTCTTCTTACCATTCTGTTCTAATCTCCAGTACTTCCTAATAACATCACATCTCAGAATAAACCGTAAAAACGTTTGTCGAAGACTTTTTCAAAGTTCTCAAAGCCTGTTTATTGACAATTTTTGAAAGCGGTGTTGATGCGCATACGCAACAGCGTTGTATTTTGCGACTAAATGAAGAACTTTCCAAGAACCCACTTTGAGCTTCAGAAACTGTTTTATTATTTAACTTTTCCTCTTTCAGCTTCATTCTTCTATCAAATTATTTAAACGTGGATGGGTGATTCAAGATTAGCTCACTTGGGTACCCTACTTGAATCAAAAAATCGTTCTGTTCGACGGGAATCAGCTCAAGCTTTTGCGAGCTATTCACTATGTGATAAAAAGGTTGAGGAGGTTGGGATAAGCATCGTTAAGGCAAGAGAATCTAGTGCCTCATTATTATTATAGATTTTACTAAAATATTTATCATCTGTGTCATGGGATTGTCGTGTATCAGCAGCCGATGCCGTGTTCGCCGTCGTTTCCCATCTTCCTGATAATAAAGTGAAACAAGAGCTCCAGAACATTGCTCCTGAATTATCAACATTAGACATTTACAAAGTTATTTCTACATACAAAGCTTTACTGAGGCATGACTGAACCTGGGGGATTAGAAGAATAACTTTGATTCACTTCTAGTGTCGACAGTGCCACAATTGGAAAGGCCGACAAACAGCGTTTAAATTATCGTCAACAACGACAAATTATTGATGAACATTTGAATTTACAATCAGCAACAGGCATAAGCTCGGTATCGAATTGTATTGAAGAAACGTTATGTGGATTGGAAACGTTTAGGCTGGATTTCTAGCCGAGTCAGAGGTGTTGCCTGGGGAACATAGTAGTGGAAGTAGTCCTAGTCATGATAAGGAGGTTAGCAATACACATAAAGTCTACAACAAGTTGATGTTTTGTTAGGAGGCCAATTTCGGTCTACTCACGGATGTGAAATTAGAAGTTTCGGAAGACAACGGGGAAGATATAGCTTTGCTACAGTTTTTCAATCGGTAACTTCAAACTTGCTAACCTCGAATGAATTCTTTTGTTGTAGGCTCATCCCTTTGTTAGCTGACCAACGGTGGTATGTCCGTCATGGAGTGGCATTGGCTTTATCAAAAATCATAGCTGGATCATATCAAAGGTTTCCTCAGTTTCGTGCCACAACTAACATGCCTTTCAGGATTCCTTCTTGGGCGATAGACTTCGCAGCGTTAAGGTTACTACAAGTCCTAGTGTTGGATCAATTCAATGATTTTGTTTCGGGTATTGAACTGAAAATGTTTCTTCACACAATGTATATGATTTAAGGTAGAAGTGCGACTGCTCCTGTTAGAGAAACTTGTGCCCAAGCTTTAGGACACCTTCTTCATAAATGTGATGAAGAAAGAAAAAGCTGTATCCTCAGACATGTTCAGACTATGCTAGAAACTAAAGGGGAGAAGGTTAGATCTTGCTTCAATTGTTTAACTCATCCTGCTCGGGTTTAAGATGTGGCATTGTAGACAAAGCTCCTTACTAGTTTTGAAATACTTCTTCGCTATCACATCGTCTTCGGATCTTTTCAATTCGTGTTTTCGTTTAGTTTTGAAGACATTAGATGACTCAATAGATGATGTGAGTTTTTAAAGTTTTCTTTCTCGAGAATATTATTTATTATTAGGTTGTGTCATGTGCTGTTTCGGCTTTATCTTCCTTCTTATCCAATGACTCATTGGGCTTGGCGAAAACAGAGTACATCGACGAAGCCATGAAAAGTATTTGGAGGCTATTGAGGAACGAAGCCAAGAAGGATCAAGTTAGTGAAGGGAACTTATGAATTATAACTTTGATATTTCTAAGATTCGATCAGGATTGGATGCACTAGCGATTGACCTCATGGTTATAGTTGATACCTGGCTGCGAGTGGATAATAATGCTCAGTTGTCCAGAGATGATTTTCTTACTATCATATCCATGATTGATTCATCCTTCAATACAAGAACTTTGAAAATTATTTCTCTGCTGTCTGTGGCTATCGATAGAGGCGAGGCTGTTCTCAATAGCAATGTTAGTTTTCTATTTCAAGTTCTTTTGTTTTATTTCTCATTCTCAGGATTTGTTTTTCCTTCTGAAACAGTTCTATCGAGTGATCCTGTTCAGCGCTCCTTCTGATGATCTTGTTCTACTAGAGCTTGTCTATCTGACAGAACTAAGAGTTCTCACGCGATACAAGTAAGGACTTATTTAGGAACGTGTATATGAATATTCAAATGACAATTACAGAGATCTTCTTTTCTCTCCAGAAGCAGTAAGTGCCGAGAATGGGCTGGGTAAAAGCATAGGATTCTGGTGTAGTTGTTTGATGTTAGATCATAAGAACCCCTTGATAGGTAAGTATACCGTCCATATCTCAAGTTCAAGTCCTTTGCTTCAGATGTTGTAACTTCCAATGTTTCTTCGAACAATGAGTGTACTGACCCATACGAGAGGATGTGTAGTGAAGAGATGAGGTTCCTATCAGACCGAGAGAAGGATAACGTGTATGTGACACGAAAGATTTTGGCAGCCAAGTTTGTTGCGGCTATCCTTCATTCTCTCTACAAAAGCGAGGCTTTACTCAATGGACAGGATATGTAAGAGTTTCTCTAAGTTCCATCCTGATGCCCTTCTTTAGTAAGGAGGCTATCCAATCCTTCTTGGTTCCTCCAATTCAATCGAATAGCTTGTATCAGGTACTTGGAACAGCTCTTGTGATTAACGAATGGTCCGCATTGTACAAAGCAGATTTCAATAAGTTTGTGACATTCTAGATTTCGAGTTGATAATTGTTTTCCAGGGGAATTTCGGTTGAACCACCCATGATTGTTATTTCAAACTGTGACGCTGTGCTCCGAAACAATTCCAAAAGTTATACCGAGTTGAACGCCACTGTTTCACAGCTAACACAGGTTTCTATTGCCCTTACAGTCTATTACTATTTTCATCACAGGATTGTAATGAGTTTGTGGATTACTGTGTTACAAGAGGAGTTAAGAGAGAAGATTTGAATCTACAGGATCATTCTTCTGTTGAAGATGTAAGCAGGTAATCATTTCAAATTCCAAGTATTTCGTTGTTTGTTTCTCTCAGGGCTGCTTATGAAAAATGCTTGACAACGGGGAACAAGAGTGAAAAGCAGATCGAAGCTTTGCAATCTAGGTACAAGCTGTTATCGGAATGGATCGAATTCACCAAACTTGCCGTTAAAGTAAATTCAAAGTAAGTCCTTATGTCAATCGAGTTGTTGTAATATTCTATTAAGTCGTGTGCTGTCTTTTCTCTCATCAGCTCTATTCTACTTTGGATCTGCTCCGGAAAAGCTTACTCCCATGGTGAGACCGTTGGTTGAATGCATGCAGGTACGTGTCTCCCTTCCTAATGTCTCACATCCCTTTTTTGAAAGATGGAAGAAAATGAAACCGTAGCTGCTGAAGTTTTCAAGGGTGCGATTCCTCTAATGATTGTCTTCAGTTGGCCACGAACTCCTAAGCCATATGTGAAGGTTGGTTCAATGTGGTCACGAATTTCGTACAATGCCTTTTTGCAGGTTCTGGGTAAAACTATTGACTACTTCTTTAGTTGCTCAGAAAGAATACCGAAGGTGGAGAACTGGTAGGACAACATGCAGTTTCATTGATTTGCATTTTTTTGCCCCTTTAGGGAGCAGAACACAGAAGCTATCATCTCTTTACAACAAAAAAACGAAACTGTAAAACCTTCTGTAGCTAGTAGAAATGCTGAGCTGATGCTTTTGGTTTGTTCAACTTTCACAATGGATCAGTTACCGGAGTACTATGATTATTTCAACATCAATGATTGTAAAGAAGAGGTTTGTTGTATAATCATGATCTAGAAAAAAAAGGTTTTTAGGACCTTATCGGTCGCCTGGAGCTTCACGGCTGTTTGTGGTCGAGAGTAGGATCATGTCTATCCGATCAGTCTACTATTAGAATAGTTGACCTTCTGAAGTCGAAAAACCCTGCTAAAAGGTTTGGCGTACCATTTCCACGGAAGCATAACTGTTTCGTTCTATTAGGTATGCTGGATCTAAGGCCGTTTCAACATTTGCTAAATCTTCTCTGGGTGATACAATCTCTAGATTCTATGATACCCTGTCTGCTATGCTGGCGAATTTATCGGACGATTACGAGAGAAAGGGGGCTTGTGAAGTGTTCCTAAGGTTGTCTTCGGTTTTTGTGTTTTGATTGATCATCTGTTTGTATTAGATTGTCGTTCTTGGGAACAACGATAGCCTCTGTCGTATCTCTCTTTGCTCCCATAGTGTTCCAACGTTTGGCTGATACTCTTCCAGAAATCAGAGATGCAGCTGGTGAAACTTTCCGAAACTTAGTTCCGCTACTCTCTTTTGTGGTAGAAAAGTAAACCTAGAAGAGATGTATTCTTGTGTTTCTAGGCGAAAGATGAGATTGCTGGACTGCACGAGGAAATCAAGCAAAAACTTAGTGAGAATTCCGAGTTCATAAATGTCTTGAGCTCTCCTTCTCAACTTCCCCTACTAACAACAGGAGAAATCAAAGGTCTGCGATCAGGTATTCAGCTGAGACATTATCAATTGGTAGAGAATCACATATATGATGTATTTCATTACTTACTCTTAGGAAGGAATAACATGGATGAGATTTTTACGACGCTTCGGGTTGAATGGTATCTTAGCTGATGATATGGGTTTAGGAAAAACTCTTCAAACCATATGTACACTGGCTTTGTCTAATGATTATGGTGGTTGCGTGAAAAACTTCAGCAATAACAAATGCTTTCCAGACAACTGCAGTTCAAAAACATCGTTAGTGCTCTGTCCTCGAACATTAGTGGATCATTGGTGCAATGAATGGAACCGTTTCTTCCCTGACAGAGTTCCAGCTAGGAAAGCCGAACATGGCATATCTCCTAGCGTTGAACTTATTGTTATGGCATACGATGATCTGAAGAATAACAAGAATGCTTCGTATGTTCGCCAGTGTGAAACCTCGAAATGATCATTCATTTAGGAAATTTGTTTTCAATTACATAATTTTCGACGAAGGTCATGTAATGAGAAATGCGAAAACCAGCATTTGGAGAAACGCTTGTGAGCTCAAAGCAACAAGCAGATTGATTCTTTCCGGAACTCCAGTTCAAAACAGGTTTGATTCTGAATAGGAAAGTCTTGAAAGCCTTGGTTTAAGTCCTGCCGATCTTTGGGCTCTGTTCACTTGGCTTATGCCAGGGTATTTGGGTGATGAGCGTCTCTTCCGAGCACAGTTTCTGAGAAAAATTATCAAATGTCGCAGTGCTAAAGCCACAGAAAAAGATATACAAGTAAGATTTCTACCATTGAGTGATATTTAGATGAACATCTTTAGGATGGTTCTGAGGCTATTGCGAGACTCCATAAGCTTATATTACCTTTCGTAATGAGAAGATTGAAGTCTGAGGTATTTCTCTTGTTGAATGTAGCGAAAAATATCTTTCTGACAGGTTCTCACTGAACTTCCCGATAAAAACGTCCAGGATTACGAATGTAAGCTTAGTCCAGAGCAGACAGAGATTTATAGGCTGGTTGTTGATCGGTGAGTACTATAAGATGTTTCTTTGATTTGTTTTCTTGCTAGATGCTCTACAAACAGAAAGAAAACTAGTGAGAAGGATGGTATCAGTCCTCTACACGCCCTGATCACCTTACGTAAACTGGTAGATCATCCTTCTTTGATTATCAATGTGTTGGAAAAAATCGATGCTCCCAAGGAATTGCTGAAATCGGTATTGCTAAATTTATATTCTTCTTATATCGTGGTGTTCAGGCTTTGAAAGCTTCTTCTGGAAAATTGGAGGCCCTCGGACAGTTATTGAACGAATGTGGTATAGGTACTGCTCATGCGACAACCGAGGAAGATGAAGAAGGTAAGCAACCGCTCTGCGCGAAAATTTTTTGAAAATGAAATATCCGCGATCTTTCACGTGTGAACGAATTAGCATATGCTTTATCCTTGCAGAAGATTTGCTTGCTAATACCACATTGGAAATGCCTCATCGTGCTCTAATCTTCTGTCAGTGGAAATCTTCCGTGGCATTGGTATCTGAATTTTTGAAAAAGTACGTCCCGAATGATATTCGTTTCAAATTGTGTTGATTTCAGAGGAGAATTCGGTACTCCTGTTCCGCACTTGATTCTCGATGGAACTGTTCCAGCCAATGAGAGGCAATCGGTAGTAGACCGTTTCAATAATGATCACACTATAGACGTTCTCATTCTTACCACACATGTTAGTAATTGTAGTTGTTGTTGAGAGTATGTTTAACTTTCAGATTGGCGGAGTAGGATTGAATTTGATTGGTGCTGATGTTGTCATTTTCTTGGACCACGATTGGAACCCGATGAAGGATTTACAAGCTATTGACAGGTACATCATTCTTGTTAGGAGATTCAAGATATTGCTTCTTCAGAGCTCATCGTATCGGACAAACACGGAAGGTTAATGTTTATCGCTTGATTACCTTAGGAACTGTGGAAGAGAAAGTGATGAGTTTCCACAAGTTCAAACTCAACACAGCTGACGTGAGTTGTCATTCTTCGTATGTGACAAGACATGTGAATGTTCAGGCTTTAATTGGAACAGACAATAGATCTCTGGAATCTATGGCTACTGAAGAATTGCTCAATATGTTCACTCTGGATGGTGATCTAAATGGATCGTCTTCGAGTTCCTCAGGGCCTCCAAAGAAAAAAATGCGATCTGCACCTTCCACAACCGAAGAAGAACAATGGAATTTGGCAAATCTTTGGGATGAAAGTCAATACGAGGAATTGTTCGACGTGAAGAACTTCGTATCTCAGGCTACTTGAAAGCATGTTGTTTGTTGTTGTGTATTACTGTTGTTATATTTTTTAACTCTTTTTGTATAACTCTTCTAGTCTTTCCAACGGCTCTTTTTTTTGTTTTACGGGTTAATTGTTGTCATAAAAGGATTAGTTCCCAAGATTGTTACACATATGACAACTTTCACGAAATTTTGAAGAGGTTAACATCAGAGCAGAAGTAAAGGCCAGAATGGAGAAAGCAGATGTTGGACAGCTCATTAATCTAACTATCACCAACTGTTGTGCTTTTATCCCCGCCTATAGATTCATCTATACATTGGCTAGTTTTGTCTGATTCAGACTTTCTGTTCTTATCCACACTCGCAGAACATGTTTAGATTGTGTTCTTATCACCTCATAATATCTTCTTTCACACAGGGTTCTATCCGTTTTTTCAGAGCTCTTGATGACCAGCTCCACTCAGGCGTGGTCAGTAGTTCTCCTGGTGACATTAAGCTTCAATCTATTTTGCATAACTAGCGCAAAACGATGTAACATACGTCCATATGAAGCTAAAGGAGAGAAGCGCGCAGGAAACAATGGCTACGTTATCGAGGTAGTCACAGTGAAGTCAGACGGAACCGAAGCAGGAGCAACAGGATTTTTACCTGGAGAACTTTACAAAAGTAGAACTTAGTTGGGAAAATTCGTTATCCATACCAATCACTTACAGTTCGCGTACGCGGATGGCAGACAGAATATACCGTGCAATCTTTCCGTGGGTTTGTACTGAGTGCTCAGTTTGACAATGGAGCGCCAGCTGGAAGGTTTGAGGTCATTCATTTTTCTCTATTTTCAATGTATTACAACGATTATATCTGTACTTAACAGACAGATTTCAAATCTCATCATTTTGAAATAAAAGATAATTAACAGGTTGTAAAAGGACGCGGTGATGCCAGAGTTTCTCCCGGATGCCGAGCGGCAGGAGTCAGTCACTCAAATCTTCGACCCAAAACACATGTGGAAGTCACATGGAAAGCTCCTCAAGTATGTATCTATTTCTTTATCTATTTCATCAACTGAGCTATTCAGGTTTGGGACGGCTGTGTCAAGTTCCGAGCCTCGGTTATCGAGTCTAAGTATATATGGTATTCAGAGGACAGTCAGCTAACTAAAGAGTTCTGTCTACAAGGTATGCCATTCTTGCTCTTCTTCTTTTTCATATTCACTGTTGTAGATGGTTATGAGAAAGTTGTTATTGATGATAATCCCGATACACCCTGTTGTGCATGTGATACTGCCAAGTATGAGTTAGAATTCATTGGACTTTGGAGCAAAGAAACTCATCCTAAGGATTATCCAACATGTATACTTGTTTGTTTTTCTACTGATAACCTTGATCTCTTAGTAGAACATCTCACTCACTTCACTGATATGCTTGGAGCTTCCCATTCGTCGAACTATAGTTTATGGAAAGTTGGGATTCCATCCACAGATGGCATGAAAGAGATTGCAGAGTGGGGTAATACATACAAAGCTCAAATCGAAGCAAAAGAGAAAGTATGTAGGAACTTATTAAAGATCAACTTTGGCTTGATTGCAGGCATCTGAAGTTCGGACTCTCATGAAAATCAAAGGCCTTTGGTACCCAGAAGTCCAAGGAATTACAAAGTCTTCCTTTGTTGTCAACAAGTTCGCTTGCAATTTTTTTCGTTTTTGAGTATGATTATTATAGATACCATCATCTTGTTTCTCTGGCTACTATGTTCGGACCATCACCTGATTGGTGTGTGGGACTTTCATCTGTCAATTTGTGTTTACCGGACTGTAGCTGGGTTAAAGAACGAACTTTTGAACTGCAACCTTTCGATGCTGGAACTGATTCGGGTCCCACATACATGGTTTGATATTACTAATAGGATTTTTGAATATGAAGTTTCAGTCACCAAACAGTCCAAGCGAACCTAGAGAGAAAGTTCATTGGATCACGACAAGCCTCAATCAGCTATCTCCTTTCTACAATGTAGACTCAGATGTGATACCTCCTTTAGCAAAAATTATAATTCGTCGGAAGGAGGTCGACAGTGCTAAATGTGAAGCTGACGATGTTTACCAGAAAGAAGCTTACAATATCACAAACACAAGTGAAGATGAGGAATATAAGGATCGACGTGAGTTTCATATATTTTCCATCTGCAACCGGTCATTTGCGTTTTTCAAATTACAATAAAATCTTCTCACGTCATTCACGTAACTTCTTCAGGAGAATGCTTGATGACCGAATGGGAGCCTTGGTCATTGTGTTCGGCTACTTGTGGAAAAGGTATTCGAATGAGAAGCAGAGTTTTTGTTTTCCCCGTCAAGGTAACTTTTATTATTTTTGAATTGAATCATCATTGTTCTCTTCAATACAGGCCCAGATTTTCCACTGCAATCGTGAAACTAGTGAAAGACAGTTCTGTAATGCAAAAGTGAACGAATGTGAAGGTTTGGATTGTGGTCGACCTGAACCAAACGAAACTTTTTTTTTCTACAGACTCTGACGCTTTCAATTCTAAATGTGCTGTTGGTTCGTGGGGTGCTTGGAGTGAGTGCAGCGTCACTTGTGGTCACGGATATCGCAGTCGCAAGAGGTTGGTTGAAGTAGAGGAGCTCCATCAATGAGTTTTTTTTGAAGAAGCTTCTTGTCTTCTTCGACAAACGAGGAAAATTGCAATGTGGAACTAGAAAGAAAGGACTTGTGTGTTGGTGAGCTTTAGCTTTGTAACTTTGAATAATTAATTCCTAAGGCGAGCAAGGAGATGATTGTTCTGTAACTCCTGACCCCTTGTGTAGAACAACTTCGTGGTCCGAATGGTCACCATGTAGTGCCAGTTGTGATGATGGAGTCAGAATTAGAACTCGTTTGTTCTTCTACGCAGAACACGAGCATGTAAGTACAATACTATTGTGAGACTATCTATGCAAGCTGTTAAGAGATGTTCTTCTGTATCCCTACAAGAGAAAGATACATGTGTCATGCAATCTTGTCGACGTTTCATAGAGCAGAACTCTGAAGGTATTTGAACGCTGAGCCTTTAGCCATGACCATCTTCCTTTTCAGAAATTTGTCAAGAGCCTAAGTCGGAAGGTCAATGTGGAGGAACGTTCCCGCGGTACTGGTACAATTCTAACACAACACAATGTGAACGTTTCATATTCACTGGATGCAAGGTAAACAGTATTATCAGTTGAATTTACACTTTTATTTTAGGGAAACAGAAACCAGTTCGAAACTGATGAGGAATGCCAAAGGATTTGCCAAGCCGGCTACGATCATTCTAAAGCTATAGGTAAACAAATAATTTTTATGCTATTTGATTAACGTTTTAAATTTAGTTCCTAATCATCAATTAATCAATGAATTTGGAGAAACGAAAGGACTCATTGATGACGGAGGTGGGAAAGCTTTAACATAAGATGAACAATTACTTGTCAAGGAATGCCTGTGCCCTGCGAGTTACAAGAGTGGGCTCCATGGGGTAACTGTTCGGTCACTTGTGGACGAGGAAAAAAAACACGCTCACGCCAAATTAAGGTGACGAAACATCAATTATGGAATATAGTTTTCATTTCTAGGCGTTCCCAAGAAATGGTGGAACTCCTTGTCCAGAGCCTGAACATTTAATTCAAGAACTTCGCTGTCAGTTACGTCCCTGTCGTAGGTATTGTCTGGCATAGCTTGAATCAAAAGTAATTTTACAGCACGATCTCAATGTCAAGTAGGACCATGGTCGCGATGGTCTGCTTGTTCAGTTAGTTGTGGTGAAGGTGTTCAGTTGAGAAGACGACGAGTAATGAAAGGAAGAAATGGAGATTGGGAAGAAGTGGAATGCCCTGATAAGGAGAATGAAGAACGAATGTGTCGTATACCTTGTCCTCCGCCATATCCAAACCGAGATTTTTAATAACATATTAATTTTTCTGCGTTATGAAAAAAATATTTGATGAAGTTGAATTACAAAAGCAACCGCTCTACACGTCTATTTTCATGAAAATGACTTTTCAGATAAACTCTTCCACGTATGCTAATTACACGAGCGGAGCATCTTTTAAGAGAACATAATCACTTATTGTTTATCACATTATTTTACAAATATGTTCTCCAGTATGGATGTTGGCTAATCGATTTTCTTAGTATTGTTATTGAGATCAAGAATGTTTTGTGCCCGCTCAACTATAGCGTAGTATCCCAGATAATATAGAAGCTGAAACGATGTACATTCTCACAACGACACAGGTATTCTAGACTTACAGCATCAGTATATTCTGATAAAACGTTATTTCCATAGAAAGCCTGTGGCACCCGAGGTTTTCGCTTTATCCTAGCATATGGACCCATATCTGGTTTCATGACAAAGTCGTACAGGACCTGATTAAGATAAAATTAGAAGCTCTACGAAAATTGATTTACTCACCTTAGACCAAGACTTGTGCTGCAGTAAGTTCTCATAGTATTCTGGAGCTATTTTTCTAACCTGAAAATTTTCAGATGATTTGCTTTCATGGACTGTTTGATATTACTAATGGCAAGTTACGGCCTGGAATGTAAGGGAAGTCATGATGCTCCATGTGATATCCAACATTGAATGTGCATAAGTTCCACCAACCATAGTAACTAACAATTCAGCTTATAGTCGTCTATTTCTTATTAAGGATACCTGTATGTCTCTTGTTGAGGATCGAAAATGTAATGTTCTGATATGAAGTGCCCTGCAGATGGATGTAATCCCATAGAAATCACAGTTCCAGCCAAGAGGTAGACAAGTGCTTTGATACCGAAACATTGTAATATTATAAGATCAAATCCTATCTGAAACATATACTTTAGAAACGAAAATGTTTGCTTCGTAGAAATACCTGTACGACGGCATTCAAAATTTCCAGATCAGTTGGAGCTTTCTTATAAATGATCAGTGGACGGAAGGCGTAGAAGAAGGGTTGGAAAGCTAACCAAAGAATTTTACGGAAAGGAGTTGTGAAGAATAAAGCTTCAAGCTCAGTGGGAACATCAGTATCTAATCCATCTTCTCCTACAAAGTGAGTCATTAGTATCATACTTATTCACTCCACTCATTACCTAGATATCGATGGTGCTCTACATGGTATTTCTTGAAAGACACTGAGATGGGAACCCCGATGGGTAAGTTGGCTAAGAACCCAAAAAATCTGTTCTGTAAATAGATACATTGATTTTGAAAGTCTAAGGCGAACAAACCGATAGTGGGTACTTGTTGCCATATACAGTGTTGTGAGAAATGTCATGAATAGCTAAAGTCATAGCATGATTGATAACACCTCCACACAGATAGCTCTCCAGAAGCACTAAAATCCAATCAGCGTCTACAATAAGTGAAAACTTGAGTTGAGTGGGCGTTACTTGAAAACTCACCCTGAAGTAGCCAGCACATGAAAATTTGAAAGAGTACCATACATACAACAACATATTTGAAAGATGGATCAACACCGAACAACTGAAAAAAACTTTCAAAAATTTCATATTTTCAGAAACAAAGGAAGCCGGGAAAGTCAAATAGTGGGGGAAGTTAATCTGTACTAGTCATTCGATGAGTAAGTGTGGTCTTTCTCTTTTTCTTTGTTTGTTCTTACAGCTGTCGAGGATATTGCTGGTGTTCCCTGGACGTTACATTCAAAAGGAGATTTGGCATGAGGGTAGTCATGTTTAAGATCAAAATTTGTGAAATTCCTCTGAAGGACTACAGGCCAATACAAATAAAATGGGTATTTAAGTAAACAGAGGTCGTTGCGAAGGGAGAAAGATGCAAGCAATGTGCAGTAGCCACCTAGATTCTGTAATCTTCCTTCATTTTGTTCATTTTTAATTTTAACTTCATTGAGACAGCACTTTATCGAGTAAGTATGTTTGTCCAAACGTGTTGCTACGTCATCACTAGCGAATGCGACATCAGACGTGAGAAATACTTCTTTTCGCGTGTCTGTTTAAAACGTTCTCAAAATTATTTGTAATTCGACGTTTTGAATATCAAAAATACGTTTACAAACAGGAAGCGAGGGCTGAGGCTAGAAGAGAGGAAGTCAGTTTGGAACTGAATCAGGAAATTGATTTCATGTAACGCCTACATACATGCAACAACAACAAAACATGGTAAAGATTGAATCGTGATAGAGGATGGGAGACTGACTTTGAAAGTGTTACTAACCTGTTTGATTTCAGGATGTGCCTTGACAATAGCTTCACGCCGGCTCATATGCGGCTGTTCTGTTAATGTCCATATGAAGTCATCCCGGGATACGGTTTGACCCATCTACAACTGAACTACTGAGCTAAATAGCATAGCATATTCGAGTAAAACATTGTTTCTGCCAAACGTCCGAAATAACGAGAAAGTGAACCGCAGGACTCAAAGGAACGAGAAAAATGGCAGAGAGGTAGTGGGAGGCGACCTGATAACTAGGAGAACTGAGCATATTGGACAGGACAAATATCATCGATTGAAATGATATGTTTGAATTTCTATTGAGTTTTCTATTTGCGGATGAATAGATTTGGTATTATAGTAAAAGAATGTATTTATGTGGAAACTCACAAAATAGGTAAAGTGTACATGATGGGACGAAGAACTGAAAATCGAGCAGAGGTCTATCTGTCTGTGAGGACAATTTGTACTCAAGTTTGGTTTCTTTTTGCTCTTTCGCTCTCCCTATTCTGTGCTTTCTTGCTCCGTTTCTCTAACTTCTCTGTTAATATGGCTTGCTCTCTCCATCATCTCCTTCTTTCTGATCCGTCAGAGCTTTTCTCATACAGTCTATATATTAGACACACATACACACACACACATTCATACACACACGATACGCATAAATAAGAAACTGTCTATACCAGAGAACGGTGAAGAAGAGCAAAAGAGCATTCTGATGATGCACGATGATGGATGAACAAGTACAAATGAAGACGTGAATAGAGAGAGAGAGAGAGAGAAAGAGAGAGAAAAGAATAAAAGTTAAAGTTGAAAAGTAATGAAGAAGAAGTAGAAGAGGAATGTTTTCGAAACTCCGTTCAGTCATTAGAAAGAGCTAGAATGGTTCGATAAAAGCTATGATAAGAAAAACAGCGAATGTTCTCTAACCAACTTGACACTCTTCGTATGTAAACACAATTATATGAATATGATAATATCATTTTATCATATCATAAACACAAAAAACAGTATCAACACGACAGCTGCTAACTTGAAAATTACAGAAAAAAAAGTAAAACGAGAGTTGAAGAGAGAGCTGGAAACTGGATGTGAGGAGTCTTGGGAGGAGAATGGCACAGGAAAGCAGCTATGGAAGGAGGAAGGTATGTCAATAGGCTTCAAGGGCTTCGATCATTCATTGAATTTGTCAAGAATCATAAGAATACAGAAG
>CALQYR020007432.1:83021-98241 GCA_943334845.2 Auanema sp. JU1783 | reverse complement strand
ATTGGTTCTAAGAAAGAAAAAAATAAAATAAAAATTTGGCAAGAAATCTGTTTTAGAAATATAGAAAAGGAAGAACAAGAAGAAGAAGGAGAAAGAAGAAGAAAGAAGAAAGTAATAGAGTAAGAAGCTAGTTGTACCCATGAATCTGATAAAAAAGAAAATATTTTAAGAAAGGTTAATGATAACCACTATGACAGGAAGGTTGGCGGTCATTTGAAAGTATGTTCATCTTGGATAACACATATTCTTCTATTATGCATATAAGGACTTAAGATGGAATTAAGTATTAATTGGTTGGTATAGATGTGTGTATGGACTAGATCATGATGAAGCAAAGAGAGAGCAAGATATATATATATATAGAGAGAGAGAGAGAGAGACAAACAAACAATGGAATTATGTTGATGAAAATAACAAAGAGAGGAGAAGAAGATGAAGATGAAACGTAATGAAAACTACTCATGTAAGGAGTTAACAAGAGCAGCAAGAGAATCAACTTCAAACATATGTTTTGAGTGAGTTCACGAGTAGTAATGCTACACGTATGATACGTCATGATCTGTTCCAGGGAATAAGTCACCCACATTGTGGACACTTATTATATTTCCAGCTTCAGCTCCATATTTATCAACATCCTTATTAAATGACGAATACTCCTTGTTAGACTGTCGTCTGACTAACTGTCGTCCATCCCGTTTCCTATCAACAAAAAACTGACCCTGAAAGTTCAATGATGAAAATAACAAATGAAAGAACGAAGATCCATTTAGAGTAGCAAAATAAATTCTTGGAAAAAGAATAAATTAAATAATTCATGTGCAGATTCAATAGCAGGCAATGAGAAAATAGATACAGGAGTAGGGAAAGAGGAGAATTCTGAACTACCTTGGATATCTCTAATGTTACTTCGCCCGAGCAGATGGTATTCTCCAGAATCGGTCTGAAACAACAACAACATTGCAATCAATATCATCATACACACACACTATCTTACTTCTGTTTATCAGTATTATTATTATTTAATGTGGTAGGATGACCATTACTTCTACTCACAGTCGGTGATATCAATATGCTAGTTGTGTAACTTCGTCTTTTGTCTTTCATCTTCTTTCGTTGATCATTTCTACGTGGTTTCTCTTCCGGACTACTTTGCCATGGATCCGATATGGATCCTGTCGTTATAGATGAAGGAGCACCTAAATGAAGAATATATTTCATTTCATACGGTAGGGTCTTACATTTCTCTTGGGACTTCCTTGTATTTTTGAGTAAGTCAGGAGTAGGAGGCTGAGGAATGAACATTGGCTCATCATCTACCAAACCGTCTTCTTCCTCCTCTTCGTCATCTTCGTCGTCGTGTTCATCTTCTGATTCGTTACCACCATCATCATCAATAACCTCTTTTGGAGGTTCATCGATCTGATACTTTTCAAAGAAACATCTCCAATCGTCATCTCTGTCAACTGAGAATATTCGCTGAAAATATATGAAACATTACTCTCTCAGTTAAGATTCTGATTTACATAAGCATTCTTAATTAACATTAAAACAGCAGAGTTGGTATGTTGAGCCTGCTGCAAGTAAACAGAATGATCAACTGCGGTTGAGTCAAAAGGTGGAGGCCAGATAAGGGATGGAGCTACAACTGTCGATAGATTGGAGCAACACATTAGATTACTCTCTTGGAACCTGAAGATGAAAATAGAATACAAGATATTGATATGATTATAATACCACGTAACACGATTGAGATGAAGTAAGAAGTACTTAAGAGTTTCATAGTTTTGACTTGGAAGCCTATGTATCAGACATCTCAAGTTCTCATAGCAGCTCTCATCGTTATCTAGTTTAGCCTATAATGGATATAAAAATGAAAATGAAAAGAGATAGGGATGAAGCATACCGATCCAATGCGAGCAAATTCATTATATAAATCAAAAGTGAGCAATGGCTCAGGAAGTTTTCGTAAGTATAACTTAATAACTGATGCAAGATTCATCGGATGCACATTTGATAAATCAATTTGCTCTTCTGAAGTGCAACGCTCAAAAAGTTCACAAATTTCTTCTATTTTCGATTTCACTCCACAAGTGCGATATATTCCCTGAAAATATGAATTGTCAAAATCAAAACTTAATTTTGTCGAACCTTAACACGCATTCCTCTCTTCTGAAGTTCATGAATTGTACTTTCTAGTATTAATGGTATAGACCGTTTTTGCATATCTAAATGGCCTTTGAGTGAGACTCCAAAGATACTCATTCGACGATCTGCAGATGCTCGTAATGTTTGTCCACAGCTAATCGATGTCTTAAATGTGAAGTTGAGATAGAGAGATAGAACAAAAAGTAAAATAGACCTTTGGGAAGCATGAACGATGCCATTGCTGCTGACAATCTATACATTGAACTGTGAATACTATAGATAGACGATCGCAATGAGCACATTTAGAAGGTTGAACGGTACGCTGAACGCAATGAGTATGAGCTGAATCAGATAAGTCGGTTGAATCGAACAGACGTCCAGCTGAAATGGCATTACATGAGTAGTTCATATTCATCACATATACTTATGATGTGAAAAACAATTGTTTTATGATAGCATTGAAGCTTGCTAGAAGCTTACATGAAGCTTGCTTCAACCTCATTGAAAGATGATATGAAAGAGTATTTTTATGATTTTTCACTTATTATTTATGTATAATAATAAAAAAAGTAATAAAAAAATATAATATAAGGCATACCAGTGCTTGTTTTCTTATGTCGCTTGGTGTCTGGTATGGTGCCTTCGTCATCAGGGTTTAAAGCATTTCGTCGTAATGAAGCTACAGAAGATCCATCACAAGATACTCCTTCGTCTACACTACGATCCGATCTGAATGAAATGAAAAGCTTATTTAGAAGGATAACAATCAATAGGAATGGAATGCAAACGCTCTATACGAGATGTGTTGTTGTTATTTGAGGTGGTGGTGGTGGTTTGATAGAACAATTGAAATCATTAGATGAGGTAGAATTACCTAAGTAATGAGTTTGTTGAAGCGGCCCGGTCAGGCAAGTGTTGCAGAAAGGTCATATATGCACTTCCGGGCTCAAACTCGCGAGTTGCATCCGATAATTGTTGATAGCTCCCCGGCAGTTTGACCCATAAAGCTGCTAGCGACTGAAAGTTGTAAGCTTAAAAATGGATTTATGAAATGAATACACGGAAACATTGAAATCACTTTCTCTCTCTCTCTCTCTCTCACTCTCTCTCTCTCTATACGAAGTGAAGTTTTCAAGAGTTCAAGTAAAAGTAATGCATATTCGATGAATACAATCCATTGGCCAAACGAAACACCAAAAAAGGATGTAAACGAATCAGAGTTGTCTTCTATGTATCAGAAATTAGCTTGATGTGAAGAAGTAGAAGAAGGAGTATAAATGAAAGTTGACAAAGAATAAAAATGAATTTGAACCCTTCAGAATAATTCTGAGAATTAAGCATAGTATAGGAACATACTAAACTTGAAAGCGTGTAATTGTCATTATTGAAAAGTTTATTGGTTCAAAGCGCCATAGTTGAGTTGACTAAGCTAGAAGGGGGTATGAATGAGTGGATGTGAAATAGGAATGAGAGAAAGGGACGAGTCAGAAAGAAATAAGTATTACTAGATCATATAATAAAATGAGAGAGAGACTCACAAAAACTAGCAGTAACGATGAATAGATAAAAGAGAATCAGGCAAAAAATAGAAATAAAGTAAGAAGAGAAAGGCTTGATTCAGTATACGTGGTGGTGGTGGCTGCCTCAAAATATTTGGTTGCCTCGCAATAGCTACAGCAATCTCTTCGTGGTATATGATGACACACACACACACACATGCACACATGCACACATACCCAACCTCACATCCACACACACACACACACACATAGAGAAGCTCGATTAGGTTGCCTCGCCATAGCTACAGCAATCTCTTCGTGGTATATGATGATACCACACACACAGACACACACTCGCACACAGGCACACATACCCAACCTCACATCCACACACCCATAGAGAAGTTCTATTAGGTTGCAGCGCTGCTGTTCGATAGAGCAAAAAGGTTGGAAATCAGTTGAACTCTACGTGTATTCATCACTCAAATGAATAATGAAAGAAACCAAATATAATTATGGAAGTTCTAAGTCGAATGATTGAACATCAACGCATATACAATAGAGCACCAAGTATAGACGTAGAAGCAGAGCAACTTTCGTGTTCCAGGAATGTGTAAGATGAATGATGGAACACGCTAAGCATTGAAGAAGCGAAGGTGAACGCACTTTCAAAATAGAAATGAGAGAAGCATCAGGAAATGAAATATTCTTTTGATAATCTGATATTCACTTCCTCACACACATACACACATCTAGTCAGACACATCCACACAGATATACACATGCACACACACACACACACATACACAGACACACCTCGCCCACATAGTAAAAGGATTGTGATGGATGATAAGTTAAACATTCAAAGCATAAATTAAATTGTTGCCAAGGATGGATTGTTGTCTATGTTGAGTACAAAATGCTTGGAACCATTCGCACTAATTGAAGAGTGCATTCCTAATTTAAAAGAAATAAATTTGTTCCAAAAAATATTTCGAAAATGACAAAACGAACATGAAAAGCTAGATCTCTCTATACTTGAAGATGATGCAAAGAAGAGCAGACAGAGAGGGAGATAGAAAGAGATAAAGAGAGAGAGAAAGACTGATAGATAGAGAGGGAGACAGTTGTGAAGATGTGTGATTCTAATGCAATCATCATCATTATCTTTACGTGTAACTGATATGTTACAGTTGAATGTGTGATGATGAACACTTCTATTTATCATAAACATGTTTTCCATCATCAGCTTTTCTTCTAGCTTCTTCCTCACTTTTTCATTGTGCTTATTAGACTTGAATGAAAACATTTTGGGTGCTTGGGGGGAAAGGGAGAGAAGACGAGAGAGAAGGAGAGGGAAGATAGAGATGAAGCTCTAAACACAACTATTTTCTCATCTAAATTGTGTTGGTGAACTTTGAATTTGATTTAATTCTTCAATTAAAAAGAGCCAACGAAGGAGAGAGAGAGAGGAGAGAATAGAAATGACTCTCGGATACTAAAGAAGTAGATTATATCTTTGAAACGCATGAAACATTTAGAATGCATACTTTCTAGTCAGATGATGTGCACGTGCATCCTAAAAGGCAGAACGCCGAAGCTGTTTCAAAGAAAAGAATGAACAACGCAAAAGTGGTTACGGACAGAACATATCTCGTGATGACCACATATGACTCAAATGGAAATATTTCAAAAATAATTTTCTTTCTTCTTTCACAACTTTTCTAATTGGCTAAAGTATGTTAAGCTATAACATCCATAGTTGGACATATAAGAACAGAGAACAAGCTCGTACTCATATCTCGTCCATAGTCTTAATCAAAGAGATTGTTAGAGATAGAGAGAGAGAGAGAGTCAAAGAGAGAAAGAGAGAGAGAGAGTATGACCATAAGACAGTGGCATAAGTCATTGAGAGACATTGAGATTGCCATTTATCAGCTTTTATGTAGTATCACAAGTAATGAGCTATGAAAAATAAGGAGCTTATCGTAAGATAGGGTCATAAAATGGTTCAAAAACTGAAGCCATTCATTTCGAATCCAAAAATTGAATTGGAAAGAGCAGTAAGGGCCTCTGAAGACTATGCTACTGAATAGAAATTCAAACACAAAACTACACAAACAAATTCAATAAGATAACATCCTTATTAAACGTGCGTGGAGAGACACACACAACATGAAACAGATGGAGACATGAGTAGGAGATGAATCTTAAATCTCTTATAGGAAGAAATCAACTGAACAAAACATGATTTGTAAGGCATTCGCAACTTCCTCCCTCCCTCTCCTTACTCCCTCACACCAAATGGGTAATAGAGAGAAAGAGAGAGAGAGAGAGTTGTTAAAATCTAAAATCAGTGAACTGGAAAAGAACAGTCAGTGTATACGGGGAGTTCAACAACAGCTCGACAACGATAAAAACAAAGTGGTCATGCTTTGTCAAATATCAGTTTTCAAAACATGAAAAATAGAGGAAGAAGAGAAAAAAAATGAATTGGAACTCTCCTTCAATCGAATGGAATTGAAGAGATGAGACGAGACGAGACACACATACACACAGTGCAAAATGGACAAAAGAAGAAAAAGAAGATGACCATACTGAGAAGCAGAAAAACGAGAGGTTAGTTGGCATTCTGACATGTTATTGTGAGAGAAGTTGATCGATTTGCAAAAATGTATTCTCTGTATGACCATTGATGGAAGTAGATTCACGTCATGATGCTTGATGCTTCTCATCTCCCCCCTCTCTCCCCTCCTACAGATGATGTTAACGAATGAGATTCATCATATGAGAAGCATGTAATGGTTGAACAATTCACCTTAGTCATAAAAATGTCAAATTATCAATAAAATTTGATTCATTATTACAAGAATGAAATGGACCATTACCATAAATGGCAAATGGAACGCCTAATTTGGCGTGATTATCATTTGTCTTGCCGAAGATCGGTGAGTAAGAAAGGCAATTTGGGTTTTGAAGGAAGCAATCCATAGTCTTGAAATGCTTGTTACAAACCTTCTTCCAACCATTACCATTACTTAACACTTCTCTTTAAAATTTTTTCATTTACAATTATCAAAAGCCCAATGTGTGCTTCTCTCTCTCTCTCTTGTCTCCTCTTTACAAGACAAGAAATCAGATGACAGAAGACAGACACAGGCAGAAGGCGCAACGAAAGCAAAACTTCTTCGCCTTCTTTGCTCGTTTATGTCTCTTTACAAAGAGATTTGCAAAAAAAAAAGAAAATCAAATAAAAATTCAACTTCAGACTACAAACAGGAAGAGAAGTATCATGAATTCGAAAGTTATTTCGTTAACTAGGCGATGTGCATTTGAGCGATTAAAATGCATTTTCTGAACAATATAACTACTCGGATAAATCCAAAATAGAAGTATCATTATGGAAATAGACAGGGAGAGAGAGATATATAGAGAGAGAGAGGGAGCAAAAGGGTAACAGAGAGATAGAATGATAGAGAGGAAGAGGGCAAGATTCGATTTTCAATTGTGACTCGTTGAAGAGATATAACTGATAAGATTCGCAAAGCATGAATCAATTATAAATCTGGGCTTCTTCTAAGATTCAGAAGAACAATGCTGAATTGAAGGAAAAGAAAGAACAAAAGGACACACTTATATGGAAGAATTGAATTTGCGGAGGTCGCGTAGTACGGAAATAACAATGAATTGTAAAAGCTGTGTATCATCGAGAAAGAATTTCTTCAGTCTCTATAACTCACAGAGAGAGAGATAGAGAGAGAGAGAGAGAGAGAAAGATAACTTATATTTATAATATATGAGCTTCCTTGTGACAACACCTTATGAGAAGGGTCAAAGGTATACTTCTCCTTAAGGTATGGTAGGGAGGGGTTGGAGGAAGAATGAACTTGGGAACAAGCTTAACGCCATAACCACCGAAGTAATATGAATGTTCCGGAAAAAAATAAAATAAACTAGAACTCGTATTATCGGATTTATAGTTCATTGCTAAATGGAATAAGCGCTCAGAGTTTGAGTTACACGCAATCACCAAACTTCCAACTTGATACATACAGAAGTAATAAGGCTGATTAAGCAGAAGCTGATAGAGATGAAGCCGGATGAAGGATGAGCATTCATAGATGGTGGTGGGGGGGAGAGTAGAAGCCAAGAATGAAACAGTTAAATTGTAATTAAGCATCATTAAGGATATCAAGTTGTTTTCAACAGATAATCACAACAATACTCGTCAGAGGATAGAATGCGTTCATTTAGGAGGAAAATAAAACAGCTTCAAACCCAAGAAATATGACGTCATACTGACGCAGCAACCGACAAAGCGAATCAACTTCATGAGATAGGCAATGCAGAAAAGAAGATGAGAAAAGGAGCAAAGGGAATTTGGAGATAGAGCAGAAGGAAGGGAAAACTCAAATAGGAGTATGTGTTTGAAAGGCATATAGAAGAATAACGACTAGTGATGACACATGAATAATTCGTTCCCGGTGGGCAGTGGGAAGATTTTTGTTTGAAAAAAAAAACGAAGGAGAAGGAGAAGATGAAGAATAGAAAGAGACGCTGTAGGAGGAGCAGAGAGAGAGAGATGATTGTTTAAGGATATATCATTAGATCTGAGCTTCTTTATTATTCTGCATATCATACGTTGTCTCTCTCAGACACTAAAACAACAAATGACCACTTGGATATCTCATATCCATATTAATCTAGAAAAGCAGAAGAAATTGAATGGTCAATGAACAGCAGCAACAGCAGCAGCAGTAGCAGAAGCAGAAGAAGCAGCACTAGCAGCAACAGCAGCTAGTCAGACAATTCAGGAGAGTGATGACAGAAAATTCTCAAGCGGAAGTTCAAGTTAAAACAGGAAGGTTAGAAATACTGAGAGAAGAAAAAGGAAATATGAGAAAAACTTTCTTGACGGATATCAATACGTGAATGAGAAAGTGCTCATTTATGCGCGAAAGAAAGAAGTCATACTTAGAGGTGAAGTATAAGATATGAAGACGAAGATGAACAACGACGACGACGACCAATTTGGAGGAGAAGAAAAAAAAAGAAAAAATATAAGAAAGAAGAAGAAGCATAAAGCTAGTATTAGCTGATGATTCAGTTTCTGAAAAGACCGAGTTCCGGAAGTAGCGTTGAAACACAGGAAGACAAGACGATGAAAGGCAACTCAGTCAGTTTTGACAAGAAGAAGGAGAAGAAGAAGAAGAAAAAAAATGTACAAAACGTCAAGTTGTAGAACGTACACACACACACAGACACACACGCATACACATGTTATAGATGTAAGCAGTGTGAGGTCAGGCAACGTACATACATCCATAAATGGAAATAATATGAACATGAAAACATTCGGAAAAAACAGATGAAAATATGCAACAGTATTTCGTTCAAAAAGTGATTCAAAATATGCATATATGAATAATAAAGTTATTCTATTAACTATATATGTATAGTTAGTAGAAAAAAAGATTGACATATGAGGTATAAGGTAGGATGAGATGAGAAGGTGAGAGGAAGAGAAGAAGGACTATGCTCATCAGACTCACTGATTGATAGAGGATATAGATGATATTTGAATATGATTAGATGAAAGCATTGAATAACTACAAATAGCTTTAAATGAATGTTTGAATCAATGTTAAGCTGATTAACTGTTTCAAAACGGTTAGATGTTTCAAACATTCAAACTAATATTAGCATGAAGCCAAGCTTATATACTGATTGTGTTTCAAATTATGGCAAAAAGCCAGTTTAGTTGTCAACACAGATAATGATTTGACAACAATTGAACGATTTGTAAATCATCTGTTTCACTCTTACGTGACATGTTAGCATAGACTCATTGGAATGAATGGGAATAGGAATAGTAGAATACAAATAGAATAGAGAAGAAGACCATATGTACGTACCTTGAAGTAATGAGAAGTGCACGCTTTGGTGGTTTGATCGCACTGGAAGATGAGCTCACGCAGCTTTTCGATAATCCTTTCCTAAAAAGAAAAAAATATATATAAAATGCAGGCAAATATCTTAAGCAAAAAGATATATTTTATAATCAAAAGCCTAAATGAGGATTTGTGCCGTAAATTCTGTTTATCTATCCTTTTTCAAAGACACAAGAAGAATAAAACGTGAAAAGCAAGAGAATGCACATTGATGGTGCTGTTCTTGACATCACACACATCCACATCCACATCCACAACTGGACGATAGAATCAGATGAGATGAATGAAAACTACCTTCAAACAACATATGTGAAGAAGACGTTAGAGTAGAAGAAGGAAAAGCTGAATATGGAAAGAGAAAGAGAGAGAGAAAGAGAGAGGGGGTAACATTGAGAAATTGGATAATCTCATATGAGCTTGTAAGCCTTAAAAAGAAAAAAAAACCACAATATGCATATATGTATGGCTGGGTGCTGTGAATTAGGCTTTAGGACACAAACGCATTAGTATAACATGACAGCTATTCTTCATCAAAAATAAATGTGTTTTATGCATCAAAAACAGGTATCTTCAGAATGGACATTTTCTAAGCTTCTGACGATGGAAGACATGAAGAAGCTGAGAAGGTTGATCATGTTGATGATGATGATGACGAGAGTAAAGTTCAGCTTCTTCTATGATAATTGCTGATCCTAGTTCATTAGCTCAACAATAAGATACTTGCAATGCAAAGCGTAATGCAATGACAGAGGTTCTCACTTTTGACAAGATGAATAGTTTCGCGTCTGATGTTGGAAACAAAAGAAAAACAGAAGCACATTCTATGCTTCAGCCCCAAACGAAGATGTTCCAATCGCAAAAGCACAATCTCGGGTTTTCATACCAAATTCAATAGAAGCTCTTTTGGATCGACGTCTCCATCGCTTTGAAGCACTTTGTCGCATAACGCTAGTGGTGAGCAAGCTTTCGCTAGTATCCTGATGCTTGACAGAGAGACAGAATAATCAACTTAACAAAGTTTTTGGATGTTGCTTACGCGCTTTTATTTTCTTCCAATATAACTTCTTAACGCAGCTAGTTCTTTCGTCGTTTTTTTTCAGTTTCACGAGAAAGAAACTAACACGATTGTGCATCTTTTCTATTTGTATTAAAGACCAGAGAATATAAAAGAAAACAAAAAAAGAGATTTCAATCGACATGCTCACCCAACAGAGCATTTCTCACATGATGCATACACGGTAAGGAAGCGATGTTTCATCGTCTTCTACAAATTCTCCTTAACGATACAATCACTGCGTGAGATGAAGATGATGAAGTTGTGAACTCTGTTAGCTTTAACACAACGATGCTCTACTCTCTCTCTTTCTCTCTTTCTCGATCTCTCTCTCTCTCTCTATCTCCCTCTCAGTCATACGTATAGCAGCGAGGGTATGAAGTTTCGTTAAAAACCTAAGGAGCGAAGGAGCGAAATGTTAATTTCCTCAACAAAAAGCTGCAAAAATTTCGAAAATTTTGTTTTCGCGCTCTACCAGTAAAAATAAAATAAGCCGCCAAAGCTAAATATGAGAGTAAAGAAAAGGAAAAAGAAGGAAAGGGGCAAAGAAGATCGAGAGGGCAAAGCAACAAGCTAAACGACAACAAAAGATAAAGCTTGAAATGTTTACATTTCATGAAAAAACTAGGAAAATCATAGCTGCTTCCGTTGCTCAATATGGATATGTAAGCTTAGAGATGTTACCTTTCCAATGAGGAAGCTTATCATTGCGCATCTATTCAATCAAAATGTTACCAACCTTTGTTACTTCCATTTCTTTTCTTTTGCGTCTAAGCTCGGATGCTAGTATGCTCATCTGTTTCTCAGCTTCTTCTCTCTGAATTAAATTGTTGTCAGTGAATCAAACAAGTAGTAGAGAGAGAAAAGGGGAATATAAAATGGAAAAAAAAGAAATTTGAGTAAGAACGTTACCTTGGCAATAGCATCCTCTTCGGATCTCTTCTTCTTATCCATTTCTCGCCGACGTCGAAGCATGTCATTTGTCGTTACACCAATTGATTCTGTTCGCATACATTGCTCTCTAGCTTTCCTTAAATTCTCTTCACGAATTTTCAAATTACTCCTGCTTTTTTCAAAAGCTTCTTCACAATCATGCTGCAATTGTAATTAAAGCTCCAAATGCTTCATCTAAGCTTCATCCTTACAACAACTTTGATGATCTTGCTCCATTCAACTTTAAGATTACTTCGCACAAGCTCATGTTCCTTCCGACGTGTTTCTAATGCCTATATAATTAATATAATTAATATAATAAAGTATGATGAGACTTACTTCAACTACTCTATCCTTTAACGTATCAACAGTCTCTCGTGTTCGTGCCATTAAGCTTGTTTCACAATCGAAACTATCTTCCCACACCTCACGTAATCCAAGCCATGGCTAAAACATATAATTATTAATATGTTTTTATATATATTAATATGTGAATACACCAATCTCGTTAGCGTATTTAAGTGAAAATGATGACAAAACAACTTTCTAAACGTTTGCTCCAGAAATTTGCATAAACGAAATGATATGCTAATGAGATATGACGTGCACTTACGAGACGTGGAAAGAATGTAAACAAGCAATAAATCATTTTTTTGAAAATCATTTTCTTTTGGCTACAAATCTCAATCAAAATCATAATGTTGACTAACCTTTCCAATATCACGTCGGCTGGCATCTACCAAAGAGAAAACTCTTCGAGCATGATCTTGCTCCAGTTGTAACCTTGCTCGGATATACGCTAGCAGATCTTTGCAATACCTAATTATATACATAAAATTAACATATCACGTTGTTCACAACTCACGTGCTCCAAGCTTTTGTTCGTTCAAATGCAATATCGAGTCCGTCTTCACGTGAGATCAGAACTTTGTCAATTTCCATTATATGGACTGAGGGCTGTACATGAACATCATCTAGAACAACAACATGATTATAATCAAATGAAAAGCCATTCCAATACCATTGGCATCATTATCCGTATGATACGCTGAATGTCGACGTTGTAGCGTTTTGGATTTTGAAGAAGAGTAAACTTCTGAGGAAGACTGAAAATGAATGATTCTTAAAAAGTATTTTTGATAATCTCTGAAGATTTCATTTAGGCTATCCCCTCTGTTTCTCAGATTCATCTCTCAAAGCCATATGGTTTTCATTTTTGAGAATAAAAAAAAAGAAAAAAAAAGAAAAAGCAATCTGCAAGTTCATGTGCAGAGAGTTCCCTCGATTTCCTAAATAACTGCATCAGTTGTTTGTAAGAAGAACTAAAGACAAAGTAAATCTTGAAATTGTACAGAATTAGCTTGATTGACATTCTTCTTCTTCCAGTATGAAGCTCATAGAGATGAAGCAGAAGAAGAAGAAGAAGAAGACGATGAGGAACAGAGGCTATGAAGCTATTAACCTGTCTTCCGTAATTCTATATGCCTTTGAGACATTAATGGTCAAAGCTTAACAATTAAGCTGATCAAGTCATAGAGTTGGATCATTAGAATACCAATGAACCTTGTATTTGCTCCATTAGTATCAGTTACTTTTAATGTGAAACCATTAAAACTGAATCAATAGCTCATAAAATGAACATCTTGGATTGACGTATGCAATTCAAGCAGTTCCATCTTTGATCCATAAGAGATGAAAAAGCCTTACAAGGCTAATATAACATAACTCTAATTGAAAAAATAGATTCGTATGAGACGATATTCAGCATACGAAATTAGCAATAACGTTCATTCAGCTCAATAAAGCCGATGGAGAAGAGAGTTCACTCACGAATGAAGACCATCTCTGACGAACTTTCCGCAACCGCCGAACTGCTGCCATTACCACATCAAATGAATAACTCTAATAACACATATAGTTAGCATAAGATAGTATATACGAATGAGTGGAAGAACAATCGTTCAAGATACTACTACTATCTTTCTGTTAATTAAGTTTGAAAGTAAAGAAGCCGACTAGAGGTGACTGAGGAAGGAGAAGGAAAGTTTTTTTTTCCTGGAAAAAAATGAGAGAGAGAGAGGGGGGGGAGTATGGCAATGCTATAAACAAATAGGTTGGAAAACATTATTGACAACAAGCTATCTTTGGGATGTTAGGTGAAGTTGAAGCACGTAAGAAAAATGATCGGGATGGAGAAGATGATTTGAATTTCAAGCAAAATGAAACTTAAAATAGACTTGGATGTATGGAGCGATAGCGTCAAGGCACAAACGAATTAAGCTTAAAACTAAGGAAAGAAGAAGTTTGGATAGTGATGGCGTGAGTAAAGTAAATCATATTTCATATCTAAAGTAACAATACTCTAAACATAATCAGATCTTCAATAAGAACTTTGATTCCTGACATGAAAAACATGAGCGATGAGCATAGAAGCAAACTTCTCCAACTAAGGCATTCAAAGATTGAATCAAGGAAAACACTTTGGCAAGTACTACACCAAAATTAGGAGTTGAAAAATGAAGGGGAAAAGCTTGACAAATATGAAGAAACTGAAACATAAGCAGCAGATAGTCGCTAACGACCATCTTCTCTCTCTCTTTTGCTGTTCACGTTTTTCACATCAGACAGCCTGGATAGCCATTATCAACGAAAAATCAAAAACGTGAATGCACTTTGCATTTACGAAATAAAAACTTAGCACAACTAACGAGTAGTAGTAAGAAGAGGAGGAGAAGAAGAAGACGTAGAAGACGAAGAAGAAGAAGAAGATGGATAACAGGAAGCAGGAGCATTATTTTAATTTGCTAACTTATATGTAACAATCTTGTGAGTTGTTTGACCCCTTAACTATCCATGAAGGAATTCTATGTATTTTAACAAGTGTTCCTAGAAAGACGGTCAAAGAAGAAACAAAAAAACTGATGATTACGAGGTCAGATGAAAAGGTGAAGAGAGAGAGAGAGAGAGGTGGTAAGAGGTGAAGCGGGTGGGGGGGGAGAATGATTAGACAGTTATCAATAGACCGAAATTGGAGATACATATGATATATACGGGTGGAATGACAAAAAAAGGTTGGGATGGGAGAGAGAAAACGAAAAAAAGTGAGAAAAGCCATGTCTGCTTTCTATTTCAGTGTGTTCAACTGAAAAAGGAAAACGAAATTTGCAGGTTCGAGCATTGACCTAAGTTAATTAAATAACATTTCCTTCAAAACACGCTAAGCAAATGAGAATAAAACGAAAAAAAAAGTAATGTTGGATACAAGTATCAGGCTCATTACTCTGCGAACTTGAACCTATGCTGATGGCCATTATCGAGTCGTCTTCTTGTGACGAAGAGAACGACAACGACGATTAGAGAGTTCTTCCCCCACATCCATCCATCCCCCCCCCCTCCATAGCTGCTGCAGCATAAGCGACAAATAGATATATTCTTTGCTTTTGTAATAATTATGAAACAAAAGATCAAGAACATTGTGCAAAAGAAACAAATTAGTTTGAAAATTCTATTCTTCCAGCCACTCCTCCATGTAGAAGCTGCCTAGAAGAGCTGAAGGAACATCCAAACAATGCATCTAATAGAATACATTCCATCCCGAATGTGTACATTAAGCATCTCCCCCCCCCCCCCCCCCCCCC
>CALQYR020007432.1:33394-82914 GCA_943334845.2 Auanema sp. JU1783 | reverse complement strand
CCTCCCGAATGTGTACATTAAACCCCCCCCCCCCCCCCCCCCCTCTTCCTCTCCTCATGACTATTTTACACTTTTAACTTAATTGGATACATTATTGAATGATATCAATCATAATCTTCTGATGAGCGTAACGGAATGATTATCATCAGATGTGTTACCCCTCTACCCTACCCGCGCGAGACATCAATTTTTGACTCTCGTTAGCCCTCGTCGTCAAAAAAGAGAACAATGAAGAAAAAGGAATATGAACCTGTTTTTGTCTTCTTCCAACAGTTGAAAATCGCGTCGATTGCGGAGATATCACGTGTCGATTTCTGTAAATACGCCAAAATTAAAATATATAATGCTGATAGATGAATAGGTTGATGAAATAGATACAAGTATGGCATGATCATCTGTTGATAAGTCTGTCAGTAGTCACTCAACTAGAAGACAACACTCATTGTAGAACATAGATTCAGGAGACAAGTACATACATACATATTAAGGTTAACAAATGTCTTCTTGCAACTCACCCACTCACATAGATAATAGGTATTTGATGTTCTAACATGGTTCAACAAGGTGAACTCATTAGGTTGTCATCAAAAGTTATTTCTCTTATCATTTAACCAATCATTCCTAATGCCTAGTAATCTTCACGAAATAATCACCTCGCCCATTTGCGTAACAGATTCTTGCTATTCTCTCCGGAACTTCGAAGCGTATGCAAGACAAGCTATTACTCGAATCATAGTCTATTTCATAATCAACTAAGCAACAAGGATAGAACCGTCACTTACACACACCGACAGACAATCAGACAGACATGCCCTCAGACGACAACTATGCTATGCTAATCGTCTCACAAGGCACTAGCAACAACGTTGTTCTGGATGTATCGGAGGACAATTAGGAAAGCAAAGACAAAAAAGAAAAGAGGAGAAAATCAAATTTAAAATTAAAGACACGCAGCTAACATTTGAGATAGATTGACGTCATTAATAGCAACAATGATGTGAGTTATTAGTCAAATGTACACAAATGAATAGATGTGAAGCATCATTGATGGATCCTTCGTTGCATTAGACTCTTCTCGTGCATTTCACAAAAAACCAAAAGTCAAATGTCTTCAAATATTGAAAAGCTTGTATCTGCCAATCTTATTATCATATTTTAGCATAGGAAGTTTGGTTCTATTCTTTCTCTCTTATCCTCTCTCTCCCTCTCTCCCTCTATCTGGCAATAGGCTTGAATCAATGCTCAACACAATGAAAAGCTTCCAAATAAATATGGCAACTTCAATAAATAGGGCCATCCCATGTTATTATTTTCATCTTTCAATCTATCTATCTCCCCCTCATCCAGCCACATCCCACCCATCTCATCTTCACTACCCTTTTCCATCCATCCCACTTCTCTCTATAGTCATCATGCACTAGAAGTGAACTAACTGCCATCAAATACATACAAGCATTTCCGCACACAAATGACTTTCAAATCAAGAAAAGCATAATACGATTAAACTAACATCACTTGCCAAATAAAGCTAATGAAAATGAAAACAATAACAAACGTACATGATAGTATTGAGTACAGCTGATTCCAGTTGGTCAATTATCTGATGAACGTGGGTTGTATCAACAAGCGAGCTATCAAACTTCAAGTCTGTAAGAAAAAAAAAACATTATCCAAACTAATTCAAATAAAGGATGAAAGAGAAAAGAGAACGACCGCACCACGACGACTACTGAAGATGAAAATGAAAACAGCCATGTACAACCGAGAATTTGACTTTATACGTGGAAATTGAATTCTACGTGGAAGTCACGTGAAAAATTAGCATGTAAGCATAGCGCATTTTCATTTTACTACTTGAGTATATTAGAATGAAAAGAATTTCCGGAATAGTTTGAGCTCATAATTCAAAACAAGCGAATGAATTTCTATTCCATTGAATATTTGAATAAATTTATATTAAATCAACGCTAAAGGAATATTTCAAGTTCAAAAACAAGAATTTCCAATATCGGAAGTTTTCAAACGTGGTTGAAAGAGAGGGTGGTGGTAGTGGTGATGGTGGTGGATGGCATGTGTGGGTTTCGTTCTCGGTGAGGCTATGTTGCGAGAAGAGTTTTGGTATATGCTCACTGGAAGAAGCATATATCTCTCATGGTGAGCCATCTTAGGATACTCTTGACACGTGGATAAGTGCCAAAAAATGAGATTGACGGCTCTGAGATTTATATGAAAATCTAAGAAAAGAAAAATTTTCAAAAACAGCAAAATTGAATTGGCAAGACTAAACATGTACAAGATGTTTCCGTTGTCCCACGAGTCTCGCCTTGTTGAAAAATGAAAGTTTTGAAATGGCAACAAACAATTCATAAAGCGAGGAAACAATATAATAAGCATCTTTTTTAAATATCTTGGATATCCAGAAAACATGAGAGAGAGAGAAAGCAAGGGGAGGGATGACAAGTGAAGGAAGAGTGAAAGCAAAATGAAAATGTACCTTTAACAGACTGAACTAGTTGTAAGCTTGGTAGTATAACTTGATTCGTCTTGAACTGAGAATATTTGAAAAGATCTCTCATTGATTCAGAGACCATTTCTAGAGCAGCATGAACGGAAACGCACATAGACTCGCCATCTGAAAAAAACAATAAGTTTCATCCGTTTTTCGTTATTCAAACAATATTTCTGAGAATATCATAATTATAAAATAAATTCTCATTTCGATATGCTTCACAAGTAGCATTCAAATATGGAATTGTTGAGAAAGCATCACAATGGTTTGTCAGATGTAATCTTACCTGGGACAGTTGTATTAACATCCAAAGCTGCTCGAAGCCTTCCTACAAATACAGAAAAACGTTCAACATCACGTCTCATAGCAGAGGGAATCTGAAAGATAGATAGAGTTTGACAAAAAGTTTATTATAACTCATACCCGGCTATCGATAATGAAATCTGCATCGTTAGAGGAGCAAACACTGCTCGTCGACGACATTTCGTCGGAAGACGGCGGCGACGACTTTGTTAATGAAAGAGGCTCACTGGAAATACACGACAATTACAATGATAATATAGAAATGTGTTAAAAGGATAATTTAAAAACAATAAAAGACAATTTTCTCATAAATTAACGTATACATCAAGCCAGGTATGTATATTGACAGAATTCAGATGACAGTGACTATCTGCATTCAAGATCACCGACATGACATTTGTGGCCTTGTAAATGTGAAATAAAAGAAAAAGATTGGCATTTAAAGACATTCAAAAGAAGAACAATGTCAAGAAAACGAAGAGCCTCAGCTTCATTCACATATCAACATCAGACATTAGATGAAGCATGCACATGCATATACCTAGAAGAAGAATCACACATCCTTTATCGCATTGAGCACATTTCATTGCAACAGTCAGTAACCTCTCTGAATGTATCAAAGAAGCTAATGAGAATACCGCAATCTGTTTCAATTTCAAAAGGAAATAGAAGGAAGCTACCAGTTAGATAGGATTAGCACCAGTTAAACAGAATAAGGAAGCGTGATAAAGATTTCCCCCCATGAATAGAAGAAACACCCCAGCGAATCTTGAAATTAAACATAAAAAAACAATTTGACGCAAGAGGCTGAAGACGTCACTGACGATCTCGTATACAAAACGTTTTTTTTTCTTAGCGAAACAGACAGCATAGTTGCTTTGAATTAGGGCAGACTCAGGCCGAGCCTAGATAGACATGATGCAATCAGCAATTCGAATAAAAGGATTCAACTGAGTTCAAGTAGGAAGCAGAAAAATATTCAAAAGAAGCATTAACTATAACTGATGTTCCATTTCATTAACAACACGTACTGAATGAAGTTGAAACGGATAAGTTGGTTTACTTCCGACAACTCAGGAAGCTATGAAGCAGAACGTATTCACATCAGTTAGAGATACTTCACTTCTAAAGTTATAGATTCGTACATTGTTGTACAAGATGGTGTGACAATGAAAAATGGAATTATGAAATGAATTGAAATTTTTGGAATACTGTAGCCACACCTTATTGCAAGGCAAACACATATTCCAGGATGCCTAGACTGACACAAAACCCCATTGAACAAATGGAAATTGAAAAGGTTGAAAGTATGATTGTCAAGTTGTAATTGTTACTAAGTAAAAAGAGAAAAGTATAAAAGAATTATCATGAAGTACAACCAGCAGAGTGTAAGTCTTTTCGAGAAGATGAGAACGGTATCAGAGAACCTCGAGTTTCATCTCATCTTTCTCTCTCTCTCTGTCTTCCTCTCTCTATCAAAGCTTATTCTCTACTACTTCGATAGTATGAAATGACCATTTAAATAATTCAATCGAGAAAAAAAAACTTTAAATTATATATGTAATTGAATGGATGTAAGATCATTAGCATTATACTTCCAACAAGAGCCATTAGAAGAATTCATTTCGAATGCTTCGAAGAGTTGTAACATGGAATGATAACATGACAGATGGAGAAGGCTCACTTTTCAGCAAATTCTCATTTACGATGATAGACTGATGAGGTAGTGGAGAATCAATTTATGTTAAATAATTTATGGCTTAATCACAAAAAGAAGAGGAATTGCCAAGGTGATAAGACACATGCTGAGATCTCTCCAAGATATGGAGTTCGGCCTTGAAGGCAGACAGGAAATCGGGGCAATATGGAGTAACATAGCTTCAACCACTGTATCATTGAAGCTTAAAGAATGTAACTGGAACTAAGATCACAAAAAGAAAAAAAAAGAAAGAAGAGAACTCTGTAGAGAATGAGATAAAGGGATAGATGCAGATAGAGAGTCCAGAGTCTAGACCGGAAAGGCACTGACAATAATCAAACAAACTGTCATTTTTTATAATTTTCTAAGCTTTTTGCTAATCATTCAAGGCGCGAAGTGTGACAATGTTTGGAAAAGCATTTCATATAAATCTCTTAACTAATATTAAAGGAAAAACGAATTTAATGACGAACGGTCATTAAAAGGACAGGATGTTAGCACATCGTTGTCACAATGATAATGATAGAGAGTGACGCCATCTCTTCTTCACCAAAGCTAATCAAAAATCATTGAAAAGAATTGAAATGATCAAATGAAATGAATTCTATTCGACGAATGAAAATACAAAAATTACCATATTAGGTAGGTGGTATCTAAGAATAAGACAGAAAGAGAGGGAGAGAGGGAGAGAGAAGACAGCTCATCTGATGATAGTTGGATGAGATGAGATTGAATACAAAAATGATTTCAGGAAGTTTCACCAAATGACAATATAAGATGTTATGCGGATGTGTTCATAGAAGCATTAATGAAAGAGAAAGATAAAGAGAGAGTGGAAGATAAAGAACATTGATGGTTAATTCGTGGCTATCAAGAGAACAATCAAGGGTAGTAGTAGAGGAAGTGACTTGAAATACAAGTTGGTCAGACGAACAACAAAAAGAGAAACGAAAGCAGGAAAAGTTATCAGAGAATGCTGGAGACGAATTACGCAACTAAAAAAGTAAAAATAGGACACGAAAGCTGATTAAAAGTTTTTTTCCTGTTACCTAATAGAGAGGGAATATTTCCAAAAACAAACATCGCATAAATTAGGTAAAGTCGCATTGCCGTCACGGCCACTCGCACTGACAAGAGATGTAGAGAGAGAAAGATAGAGAGAGAGAGAGAGAGAGAGGGAGGGAGAGAGAGAGAGAGAAGATGTAAAAAGAGAAATTCACCTTTTTTAGGGGTGAGAAATGTGTTTACGTATGTAAAGAAAATAGAAAAATGTTGATTAAGAATTAATAAAATGCAAAAGAGCATCGTACAGAGCCAGTAGTACGACATTCAAATTCTTTAAAAACAGATGAAGAGTGAGAGAGAAAGAAGAGGAGTGACGAAGAGGGTAAGATGAGTGAGGACATGGAAGTACATAGAGGAGGAAGGGGAGGAAGACGAAGTTAAGATAAACGGTCAATTCCATGTTTGTAACAACGTTTAGACTCCTCTAATGCTAACGAAAATGATTTTAATGAATTCGAGTTCATCGCAAATAAGGCTATGGATTGCTTAACCAAACTTATTGAATGCATGTAGGAAAACCAGCATGAAGAATCCTATTAAATGACCCGAACAAGGACTGACTGACAGCAAAAAACCAAGGCTTACACAGATATATTCAATATGAAGGTACACATTTGAAGAAAAACAACGAAAACGATGAGAAAAGTTTTGTAATGACTAATCGAGATGACGCAGCTGAAATAAAGAAATGTTGGCTGAGATGTATAGAGGAATGACAAGATGCAATGGATCATAACAGTGAGGTCCAAAGAATACAACATGGAACTATCAAGGCTTTGCAACCTGCATCATCCAAGAAGCTCAACATTACGAAATGATTGAACATAGCTTAAGCCACTGTCAATTTCAGATAATGAAGAATCCAAGAAAAAAAAAGAAGGAAAAAATGAATATAAAAACAATGCCATAGGTTACAACGTAAGATGTTGCCAACAACAAAGGAGTCAAATTATATGCAAACAGCTGTCTAAGATGGCAAGGTGAATATATAAGAAGAAGAAGGACGAAGAAGAAGAAGATAAGAAGAGATATAACAAAAGCTCAAGTTAAGCATAATGTAAAGTTAATTCTAGTGGTCAACATACTATTCGTATAATATCAGCTATCACACTTCATTCTACCTACATACACCCATATCAGATATCTTTCTTTCTCGCCAATCCACCACCACCCACACCATCCTTCTCCCTCCTTATCTAATTTCCCTTATTTTCTCTTTCATTCATCGTCATAGCGCATTAGGTTACTATTATAATCCAATAATGATGATATAATAATAATAATAATAATAAATCAACAAAAAGAAATAAAAGATAAGAAAAACAATAATAAAAAATGAAATTGTTTCGCATCATTTTAACTTTTCGAAAATGGCATGCAGCAGACTACAATGAGGTGAGAGAGCAAGGTCAATACGTTTCTTACTCGTTCTACCTATACCTACAGGTACAGTGGATGTACTATTAGTGTTCTTTATAAGGAATATATAAATTAGCATAATTATACTAATTAGGAGATGATCAGTTACAAATTGATAATCGGAAAATACAAAAAAAAGTGAATTTATCAAGTAAAGAAACGCTTTAAAAGTGGACCGGATTAGTAGCTTCTGATTGCTTTTGCGTGTCCTAATATAGAGAAACAATGCAAAAAGAGAAATAGGATTAATAAAGAATGACCAGATAATTAACGAAATCACACAGACAGAGCAAAACGTGTTTCTTCATCTCTCGTTGTCGGTATGCTAACAGATGAAAATTATGACAGCAGACGCAAGAGAAATAAAGATGAGATAGGTGTGGAACGTATCATAAGTTGATAAAACAAAACATACACTCACTTACTCACTCAATCCTTCACTCAATCTTACTTTGAAACGTGTGGAGTGCAAGACAATTATCGATTTTGACAAATCTTTTTTTGGAAATGGATGATGACGAAAAGTTTTGAGAAACCATGTGTCCCAATAAGAATTGGTTAACACATTGTGTTTGAAAGGGTAATATAACTATGAAAGAAGGGAATCCCATGTTAGCGGTTTGTTCAGACGGACAATTGACAGAAAAAATCAGATGACGTTCAAGATCGAAATGCCCCATCAAACGGCCATCATTAGCTACAAACAATCCGTTGAAAGAGATGTTGACAATCAGAAAACAGCAAGAGCGCATTTCGGTCCAGCCTGATCAACGAACGTCAAGTGTGAAGATGAATTTGTCGCTCAGGTGCTATGATAGAAAATCAAAATGAAGAGAGCGAGACTGAGATACAAAGCCCGCAATCGCAAGCCGTCCATGCTCCATCTTGTCAAAAATTCATCAAGAGTCGCAATAAAACTGTCTGTGTGTTCAACGTCTGCAGAGCATAAGCAAAACAAGTATCTGCAATAGAAGCAAATGACAACTTGAAACTACAGAAGCAAATTATATATTGGTCAACTATATGACAAGAGCTTTGAGCATAGAAAGAAGATTTCTAATCAATCAAGGCACATTCAATATCCAAAGCGACGACAATCAACTGTTAGCCTAAATCGGCTCTTACAATCAACCTCTCTCTATGTACATATCCGCTAAGACTGTAAAAGATTTCGATAGTTGTAAATAACAACATACATATATGGGCCACATGACAATTGGCTTATGATACAACGAAATACCGCCATTCAATTATATAATTAAAGAACGTCCTATCAATATTAAAATGAAACAAGAGTATAGCGCCATATGGAGGAATAGTCTTCTGCAACTTGGACGAGATTGCTTATATGAAGATTCTATATTACAGCAAGACGAAGGCAATGTGTAGAATCAGAATCAGAAAAAAAAATTATTGCACAAACTGAACAAACCGGAAACTCAAGGCGCAACTGTCCGACCGGATTGCAAAAGCTCTGCAAGCAATTGACCGGGAAGGGTTCCGACAAACGTCGTTATGTCCTTTTTTGGAATTCACGCATGAATTACATGGAGAGAGAGAGAGAAAATCAGGAAATAATATAAAAAAACGAGCATAAGTATAATATTAAAAACAGTTTAAACCGTTCGGAACGCATTTGACGACAAAAATGAATTTGAATATGCTACGTGGCGTTCACGCAACAACAAAGCATCGAATATGCTAATTAGCCGAAAGATCAAGTAGTGTGTGTTATGAAGAACAAAAAAAAGGAGAAAGTTTTCATCACGAGTGAAGAATTGGAATGAGCGAGAAAAATTTGACAGGACTAGCTTTTCAGCATTTTGAAGGTTGGATTTGACCGCACAAATAGAGAAGAGACACTTATTATGTTTTTGTGTTCTTCTAGCTAAGTGCTTAGGGTTTGTTTCGCATCAAATATGTGAAAACTCAGAAGATGATGAAGAACATCATCATCCACAGCCGAAAAGCTTTCAAAAGACAATAACATTAATCATGAAACTTCATCAGCTGTGAAAAACTGAAAGGATAACCTAACGGTGTTATCCGAATGCCTTCAAAACGGGAAACTCAACAAGACTCTACAACACTTAATGTCTTTAGCTGAGGATGGCGCCGAATGAATAGTTTGATGGCGACGATAACAAGTATTTGTGATGATCTTTATTAGAAAATTGCTTTCCCAAGACATTTTTCTAAACGAACATCGCATACAAAGACTTTCATCTTCATTTTGAATATCTAGAAAGGGAACAAAGGTAAGAGAGAGAGAGAGGGAGGGAGGGGACAGCTTCCACGGATCTCACAAGTTTGAAATAGAAACTGTTTCTCCAAAATAGATTAACACATAAAAAAAAGAGTTTTAATGTCTCAAAAATGAAAGTTGTAAATATTCACTCAATTCCCAGGAGAAATGAAAGTTACTGAAAACAACAATTGGAGTTGGAAATATGTTGCGATGAAGAGAGTGAGAGAGAGAGATGAAGCCATTACGGTCAGAGCATTTGAAATCAGAAAATCGTAGATGAGTTCAACGATGTTAAGGGCAGATGCTTCACTTCAGATAGAGAAAAGCATAATGGTGTAAATGTGAAAGTTGTGAGACAGTTAAAGCACGAATATAGAGAATGCCTGTGATGCAAATCAGTTAGGTCAAATCAAATACTTGTGTCAGCTGGCTGTGCCGTAAGCAGCAGGGCCAATTCGATTGAACAGGAAACTCTTACTAACTCTATAATCTCTATTTTATGATGCTATTTCAACAACTCTTCAGTTTATCATCTTTGCATTTCCCCCTTGGTGCGCTATCTAACAACTAGATGCTCTGCGACCTCAAAATATTGGTACATAGTGTAAGAAACCAAAACCTATCTCATCCAAGCAACTATCGAAACGCCCTTCAGCTTATATTCTTATATTGCATATTGTTATAAGAAAGTTCTCATTTAAGAATAGCACAGATGAAAAAGGGCATGAAGATGAGGAAGAAATAGAAAAACCAAAAAACTGCAAATAGAAGCATTGAAGGGTGAAACAATGATGTCATAGAGCGTATTGAAGACATTTGCAAATCATAAATAGTTGAATGAAAGTATGCTGAACTAAATGTGAAGAAAGTTGAATCTAAACGATATCAACCTACAAGCTGTGAGCACTGAAGAAGCTATCTTTGTTGGCGTAATGATGGGACTGCTCGCACGATTGCTTTTATGTTGATACAGAGAAATATTCGAAAAGATTTAGTCATTTTGTTTATGCGAGCTTAGGCATGTTCTGATTGGGTTTTCATATTTAACACAACCTATCGATTGAGCGAAACAATTCCATTTAGCTGACATCTTATATGCTGATAGAAACTTGAATATAGGCATGTAAGCATTGATGCTTTGGAATATATTCGTCAATGGTTCGAACGAACGAAAACAGTTTTATCTCTGAGAAGAGTATTACGAAGAGCATGACATTTATGAGTGCAGGTACTAAAATCAGAAAATCAAGTTTCAATGAGCTGTATGTGAACAAGAATAAGATAAATGATGATCTTGAAGTGGTCGGCGGAAGAGAAGAGGTCATCAGGTAGCCATTTAATCATCTTTTCAAAAACTTTTCAAACAGAACGCTAAAACTATATTTTGCATTGATCAGTACTCACATCAAATGCATATTCTAGCATCACAGAGAAAATGATGTGAAACGGCCACAGAAGTTATTTGATGATTGTAAAGATGGAGAGAGCGGTTGCATTCAAAAATAATGAAAAGCGCTGACATTAAGGGAGCTCTGTTCAACTTTTTTTTTGCGAGGACTCAATTAAATATGAAAATTGTTGAAAAAACAAAATGAAATAATGAAAATGAGGGTTAGATAAGAAGAAATAATAGTTACTGTACGTCATTTCATTATCATGGTACAGAGGTTTCGTAGGATTCGGAAAGCTGACAAGACTCTTCCGAATCACATTATAGAAGGATTGATGTTAACCGGTTTGCTAGTTCATTTACTTTGAGATCAATGTTATAACAATGCGAATGTGAACAGAACTGTTAGAATAGAATATCCGCGACATTTCAGCTTTACTCATATACATACATACAACAGGAAGAAGATTTATAAAAAGAAACGAAAGTGATGACATACTGTTGTTTGTTATGATATTTATCGAGACGGTAAGATCGCTGATTGGATGTGTTTTTGTCGGAAAGTTACACAAACCGTTAGGTAGCATGAGCATTAGATGTGTTATCGTTAGAAACTCATACGGGACTGTTTGATTTGATGTTTCAAAGCGCGAAAAAAAATCTGTCTTAAACAAAACCGACTGAGATAGTAAGACGTCAACAGAAAGCTTGTGGCTGAAATCGTGCGTGTAACGAACAACTACGTGACATCAGTTTCTCTTGTTTGACTTTCCGATTAGACCAAGGTATCCAAAATAGTAATGAGCAGATGTTGTTTTAGAAGTTCACAGCAACGAGTTCAAACCAAGACGGAAAAAAGTTTATGATAGGAATAATTACAATATAAATACATTATTCAGAACTTTCCGCAACTTTGCATATAACTGGCAGTCAAGTTGCACTATTCGTTTCATTTACAATTTGCTTTTATTCATTTTTTTCAGAAGACCTTCAAGTTTGAGGGCTTTCGACATATCTCCACCGATCTTCAGACGTTTGGTCATGAAAGCGGTAGATGCAGAAAGCTTTCCAGTGAATAGCAATGGGAAGTCTTCATCAGAGAGTTCAAATCTAGGGAAAAAATATAGATCTTTTGATAAGAAGAAAATCGAACTTCACATCGGCAGCATCATTGCCTCCTTCCTTGACTGCACCATTACCGTTTTTCAGATCGAGGGTGATAACCTTGTTGATAGAACCTGCAACTAACGACTATTCTTCCGAAATGTAAAGAGTACAAGCCTGAGATTTTGAATTGATAAACAGCTCCCAACTTGCTTACTATATCTGGAGTAATAACGTCACCAATGGATTGAGTGATGGCATTGATTTCTTGTTCAACAACGGTCTTTAATTCAAACACAGTTAATCTCATCACGAATAAGAGTTTACCTTGTTGATGCTCTCTCTACTTTTCTTGCGATTGGGATTAGCATTCAGGAAGACAGAGTCGTACTTTCCTCCGGGAATAAAGAAATCTGGGGTCAGAGGTGAATCTAAACTCATACATATACCATATTAATGACATCTATAGAATATTACCGGGGTCTACAGCATATTTCCCAAAATCATTCAATCCTTCTTCTCTAAGGATATCTTCATCGATAGCGAAGTTTCCGGTGAAATCTCTACTGTTGCGAGAAAGGACAGCATAAGCTGCATCAGCCATGATAGCAGGCTTAAATTTTCAATAAAGTTGTTTGATAGGCTTCATAACTACCTTGCGACTCCCCTTGGCACCTTCACCAGCAGAGAGCATATCCATGGCAGCAGTCCAAATGGCAGTCAAAGGCCATAAAGCATTGACAGCAATTCCATGAGGTCTGAATTCCTCATGCATTCCAAGAACACACATTGACATTCCTTAATACATATCTATAAAAGATAGGCAGTTTAAACACCTACCATATTTGGCCATTGTGTAGGCTACATGATTCTGGAACCATTGCGTCTCCATCAAAAGAGGAGGCGAAATATTTAGAACATGAGGATTCTTTCCTTGCTTCAAATAGGGTAAGCAGGTCTTGGTCCTGAAGATATAAAAACTCAGGAAAAGATGAGTTTGCAAAGCTTTACATTAAGTAAGTTCCACGAGTGTTGATGGAATGCATAAGATCATACCGCTTCATTGGAGTTTCTTCAGTGTTGGTCAAGCTGAAAGTTAATATTCATATAGATACCTAAATAATGTGATCTACCTGATAGCTGAAGCATTGTTAACGAGAATATCTATTCCACCAAACTTCTTAACAGCAGCTTCAACTGCTGCACTTACTGAAGCTTCATCCCGAACATCTACGATGCATGGCAAAGCTTTTCCTCCAGCCTGACAGCAAATGTATCTTCAGAAAGTTGAAAAAGTGAGTCTTACTTTCTCAATTTCTTCAGCAGCGCTGTAGATGGTTCCAGGGAGTTTAGGATGAGCAGTAGCAGTTTTGGCTGCTACAACAATATTAGCTCCATCTTGAGCCAACTTGAGAGCGATCTCTTTTCCAATGCCACGAGATGCACCAGTGATAAGAACGGTCTTTCCGAAAAATTTACTGAAAAAAAGGTTATTATGAAAGAAAACCTGAAAAACCGAAATGATATATAAACAAACACGAACCCTCTACCTGTTGGCGGCTTGTCATTCATTGTGTTGAATTGAAATGAAAATCGAAATAATCAATTCACACTACAGTGACAAACGTGATAACACAAGACTATACTCTACTTTGGATGGTTAAGAATAAGATAGAAACTCACCCAGTATTAAACATTCCGATACCTTGATGATTGAATACTCTTCCTAAACGGTTGAAAAATGAAAATAGATTCAATTACGAGCAAGATAAGTATCCGATCAAACGGCCTGACTGTTACGATATGTTAGGTTAGATGGAAGGTTTATGTACAAGTTGTATTCACAAATTTTTAAAACTCGGTTTCTTCTTCTGCATGGCAGCCATAGCACCTTCGAACAAATCAGTTGAAAGTAGTTGAGACATGTTCCACATCTTAATCATCTCCAAAGATTCATCAACGGTATGGTCCCGCGCATAGTTAAGAGTCTAGATTTCATTTGAAACTGAGATATAATGAAGTACAATATCTACCTTCTTTGTTCCTTGTACAGCGATAGGGCTTTTTTCGGCAATCGAAGCAGCCAAGTCCAAGGCACCATTCACACATTCTTTTGGAGATACAAAGATTCTTGATATGAGACCTTAAACGAAATATATTAGAAGTCGCTGAACAAAATTAACAACCATATTGAAGAGCTTCGTCCGCTCCAAAGTTTCTGGCGGTCAAGCAGACCTCTTTTACCCAACTCTCGTTTGCTCCTATTTTGGGAAATCTGTTCAACGTGCCCACATCAGCTGCCATTCCGATATCAACTTCCTAAAACAATAGAGATACACTTCAAACTTCTAAACTGCCGATCACTTTGACACAGAAGGTAGAATCTTGTGAGGCATATCTGATATCGCAAGCTGTTATCATATCCACACCAGCACCAACGCAATGAGAATGTACAGCAGCAATCACAGGCTTGGAGCACTTTTCGATAGCTGTGAATCCTGCCTGAGCGTCGGTTACTATACGTTCAATCATTCGAGCCTTTCTTCCAACGTCTATACTATCATCTTGGACGGCTTTAATGAGTTCCTCAAATTAGAACTAAAACTTAAAAACAGTGGGCTAACCTTACCGACATTCCCATTTGTAGGTCGATTCCAGAACAGAAAGACTTTCCTTTCCCAGATAAAACAATTGCTCTGCACTCAGGATCAAGTGAGAGTTCATCAAATATCTTTTTACTCTCTCTATCAAAGTAATTAACATGTCCAAGTCATATATTGTGTATATAGAGCATACCTCCACATATCAAGAGTGAATGCATTTCTCCGATCGGGGCGATTCATTTCAACATGCACAACATTGTTTCCCAAATTTCTAACCTACAACGACAATAGCAATAGCATTTACAACAGTTGTAATGGAAACTAACCTCGAAGCTGCTCCTGGCTAAGCTACTTGTTGAAAACTTACAAGCACTTTGCCAGATTCTAATACTGTTCATTTCTTCTGGAAACAACAATAAAAATATTTTTAAGCATAGGAAACTTCAAAGGATATATGAAAACGCAAGGCGAACGAGCGTTCCCCCCGTTTCTTCTTATAATATAGATCAAAGTCCAATGTCCAAGGTATTATGGTCAATACGCATTTGAGAAGAGTAACTATATCAACTAATTATACGAACCTCTATTCTTTCGTCCTCAAGCTTCAATATGTTGTTGGAATATTAACTTTGGAATTGAATTAACATCAATCAATGATGAGTGCCGTAAACAACCGCGCTGTGTAGTCCCAGATACTTCAAATGAACTTGATTTTCCACGTAAAGTGAAAGTGAACTGATATGCTTATTCTCTTTCACGTCAGTATTTTCACGTCAGCATTGACTATTCAATGAGATAATTAAACTGATTAATCAATAACAATATGTTTGTCCCTCATGATTCGTGAAAAGTTAACCACGACGTACGTAATATACTGACCAAGGGATATCACAGAGACTGAGGAGCTCTGGAATGAAAGACTAGACACTTGGAATTCGAAATCAGACGTATTCTCATATTCGGTATTCATGTTCCCTCTTTGCTTGTATTGTAATCGTTGTTTCTTAGTGATGATTGTATTGTTTGTGAAATATTGTAAGAAAATAAACATTATTATATTGATTATTGAAATATTGAAACCTTATTGGATAGTACTGAACCGTCTACAAGAATTCAAATGGGCTTGTAGGCTAATCCACCTAATGAATAAACCAAACAAGCAAAGGGAGTCTCAAAGGCCATGTTATCATGAGTGGGGGAAAAAGAAACTGTTTGAAAAAAAAGATTCGAATGCGGTCTCTGAAATCATTCGCTTCATTAGAAATATACTTTTTAACTAAAGCAGATAATGTTGATTTGTTTGAGAACTAGTACGTTCATCCATGAATTAAGAGAAAACTTGTTTTTCTTTTTTCTTGCAACTCTGGTATTCCTGAACAGCTTTGTTCTGTTTCCGTTTCGATATTAACGATAGTTTTTGTTTGATATTAGACCTGTTGGTTATATCTGAGAAGTCATAATACTTTATGTGCCTTAGGAAAATGAGGTTAGACGAAGTAAAGTCTAAGAAAATCATTCGTTCATTCACCTTGCACTATGATTCTCCGTCCTCTTCTCCTATTATTAGTGGTAAGCTCGAGTTATCAGCTATCAGTGATAGGTAAGACATCCTAAGTTATGAACTGAATCAAGCATTTCAAGATGAGATCGCAAAAATCAAGAACTCCATTCTAAACAAAATAAATAACTTCAGGAATACAGGGTGAGCCAAAATCTGAATCTTAATCTCTCTGTTTAAGATTCGAGACTGGACTCACAGAAGAGGCTATTCGACAAGCTATTCAAGATGCAGACAATGGGATGGAGGGACAGTTCCATCTTAGAAGTAGAAGTACATAATCAACGTCGGTTTCGATGAAAAACTATAATATTAAAGGTGATGATCCTGTCGGTGTTTACGGATCCTTGATGTATCCTAAAAGTATAGCAGTTGAAGTCTCTAAAGCATCTAAAGTATTATTGAAGGTCAGCTCTTCGGATAACACCATGTAAACTAGAATGTTACAGGCTACTAGCTTATTGATTGACCGATTTGGTTATGAAGTTTTGAATGCTCTAGAAGAGTTCGATGCTCTCCGGTTTGCGCAACACTCATGTTCATAAAAAATCAAAGTTTTCAGATTTATTAAGTTTCCGGAAAACAATTGTTTAGAGAATGATAAGAGGTGTGACAAAAGTTCTATTTACAGGTGCTTTTTTGAAATTGTTTCCATTCAGCCTTCTCTTTTAAGAAGCTTTTCGGGATTTTGCAATAATTTGAAGAACCCTGAGCAGGGAATGGCGTTCCAACCATTGCTGCACGTGCTACCAGCTGAGTTCCAGAAATGTGCGTCATCTAATTCTTTCAGAAATGAATATTCTTATCCATTTTAGTTGACTCTCCCCGGTTTCTCTCTGTGAGTGGGAGACCTTTGCCCAGTCCTCGGTCCATTTCTAATCGCATACATTATGATGTCAGTAAACCAAATGACGAAGTTAGTTTGCATAATTTCCTCTTTGTTATATAGCTTATGAACTTTTGAGTTTTCTCTGATTCTAATGCAATTCGGCCAATTCTTGGACCATGAGATAACTCATTCGCCAGTCCAGCCATCTCCTTCAGGTGGCAATCTGAACTGTTCACTGTAAGATTACTAGAAGCTCTGAGGATGAACGTCGTTTTTGCTTTAGGTGTGATTCAAAGGAATCAGTTTCCTCTTATTGCAATCCTATTCATATACCGGAAGATGATCCATTTTTTGCTAACGCCTATGGGAAGTGTCTGCCGTTTGTGCGCAGCTTACCTGGGCAGAGAACGTTTGGACCGCGCAACCAAATGAACCAAATTTCGTCGTACATTGACGGTTCCGTTATATATGGCTCGACCAAATGTGAAGCAGATGGACTTCGATCTTTCCAAAATGGAGAACTCAGCCGAACTGCGGCAGGTTCTCATTTGGGGTTTGTATATTGAAAAATAGTATTAATATATCAATGACTACAGAGTTCTCCTGCCAGAAGCGCAGGATCAGAAGCAGTGTCGTTCTGCTCCCAGTTTTCCTTGTTTTTCTGCTGGAGATGATAGAAATAGTCAACAACCTTTCCTCCAGTCTCTTCATGTGATCTTCTTACGTTTTCATAACAAACTCGCTGCGGGACTGCGAAAGAGAAACCATCATTGGAATGATGAAACAATTTTTCAAGTATACTTGTAACGAGAGCTTCAAAGTTCATGTTGTTTAGGAGAGTCGGAAAATAGTTAGTGCTGTGCTTCAGAACATCGTATACCAGGAATTTCTGCCAAAAATCATTGGGAATATGAATATGATGAAATACGATTTGTTATCCCAACACAATGACTTTTATTATGGTAAGTGCTCATCAAACTTCCTGGCTGATTCCTATTCCAAAAGGCTATGACGAGAAATGTGACGCCTCCATCTCTCAATCCTTTGCCACTGCAGCCTTCAGGTTTGGCCATTCTTTGGTTAAAAGGTTAATTAGCTCTCGATTTGTATCGAAGTATCGTCATTAGATTTATTCCGAGGTTGGATATCGACTATCAGAATTTCACAAGTCCATTAGATTTGGCAGATAATTTTAATACCATGGAAAAAGTTTATGATGAAAGAAACGGTTGGCTTTTTCAACCAATTATTGCTCACTGAAGTTTATTGTATAGGAAGCGTAGACTCAATCTTAGCTGGGTTATTGGCTAATCCGGCCATGGCTTTCGATCGACATGTTTCAAGCGCTGTTAGGTAGAACGAATAGTTTGTATAATCACTAAGTATATCACCAGAAATATGTTATTCGCTCAAAAGGGCAGAGAGAAAAGTGGATTCGATCTCATTTCTATCAATATTCAACGAGCTAGAGACCACAACGTCCCAAGTTATAATGAGCATAGGTAAAGTTCAATTACTATCCTGATATCTTGTATTTAATAGAAAGTTCTGTGGTCTTCCGCAAGCCCATTCATTTGAGGCTTTATATTCTGATATGGAAATAGATGCTGTTGAAGCATTGAAATCGGTATATGATGATGTGAACGACATCGACCTCTTCTCCGGATTAACTTCAGAGAAGCCACTTTCGGGTAACTCATGAAGATAGAAGGAATGGAAAGGTTATTTCCAGGAGCTATGGTTGGTCCTACAACTGCATGTTTACTTGCCGATCAGTTCCATCGATTGAAAAGCTGTGATCGTTTTTATTTCGAAAACCTCTCAGCAGGTTTCAGCCAAGGTTTGAAAGAGAACCGCTCATAGTACTTTTCATCGACTTCAGCCCAATTGAGCGAGATAAGAAGATATCGATTATCAAATGTCATCTGCGCTACTACAAGATTCTCTCACATACAGCCAGATGTCTTCGCTTTACCTACTAATACTTTGTATCGTATCGTACAATTTTCAATGATAATCAAGTCAATTTCAGCAATAACTTCGTCAGTTGTCAGTCTTTGAATCTTCTTAACTTGGATCTATGGAAGGAAACTAGTGATTATTAATTACATATAAATATATTCTATTGTTTCATTATAATAAGAGATAAGCCTCGGGCAAAAGCAGCCTTGAATTCTTCAGAGAAATCTGACGGTAATATTTCTTCTTCATTGGCTTGTTAATACACAAATCGATTGCCTATATCAATGTGTGCGTCGTATGTCGTATGGGTTTTCCCTATTTTCGGTCACAGAAAGGAACATCACCCGGCACGGGGTTTTTGCTTTTCGATTAGAAAAATTTTGAGAAGAAAAATTTATATGATCAAGAAGTTGTGAAAAAAAGAGAAAAAGTTTAGAAATGAAGCCTCGGGCATAATGCAGCCGTTGTTATCGTCAGGTTGTCAGACGGTAATTATCTTTCTTCATTGGCAATTACTGTAGTTTCAATTCAAGTTATATTGGAGGTGCTCTAAGTTCTACGTACACAAATAGAGTTTATATGATATATATATCATGTCATCGGAGACTTGACTAATGAAATTTTTCATTTAATGCTCAATTTGAGCAAGTCGGAATAGAACAATGACTTTAACAGACTGAAAAAGGGAATTAGTTGTATTAGTTTCAATAGTTTCTCAGAACATCTGATGAGAAAAGTAACCCTCATACAGTTACATCCGGATTCATGAATCTGACCGCTATCTATTTAGTTTACTCCAAGTGGAACAGCCTGTTATATAGGGGGCCTCAATCCTGTCGCGTACAAAGATAGAGTTATAAGGATGTGTATGGAAACAGCCTATAAACATTTGATGTGAAAAATAATCTTCTTTCATTCATAGCCCGAGAATTCATCAATCTGTTGGTTATTTTCCAAATTTGCCTTTTTCGAAACATTTGTAACTTATTATACACCACGTCTCTTGTACTTGCAGCGTATATCCAGTAAGTAGCTGTCTAGAGAATGAGGGATGAGTAAGAAACGTTGGGACTTGCTTTTCTGGTTAACTGAATTAAGAAAAAAAGTATTTATTATTAATTGAGGTATTCTTCAGATGAGATGAATGCATGGTCGTAATTGTCACATAAGCCATTAGAGTAAGCATAAACATGAAGCAGTCATGATGCGTTTTAATGCCCACGTTGCTCAATTGATTTTGCAAGTTTCATTTCTTGAGCGTAATGCGTGGGGAACGGTTGTTTTGGCTTGATGAGGATGCTTTTTCCATAATTTGTACACTTTGGTTCGGAGTATTACGCACATTGACTTACTCTGTTTTGATGATATGTAGAATTTGAAAAACAAAAACGCTTTGAATGAAATATGAAAGAAGAAGCTTAAGCAAAAATATAATAAGCTGTTTGATTGATCAAGTAGTTTGAATGTTATCGTTTCCAATGATTGGTTAGCTATGAGGAGGAAGAAGTGAAATATTCTGGTCAAGTTGTCAACATAAACGAAAACAAACTTGAACTCTCATTCATCAATTGGTCATTTACTCGTGTCCATTCTGAAGTTTATAGTTGAGTTATAGTGGAAATCATCTAAGCATGGCTTTGAGCAGAGTAGGAGACTGCCCTGTTTTCAGTTTTTATATTTTCGAGCTTTCCATCTAAAAGTTGCTATGCTTCTAGCAAGTCTTCTTATTTCTACAGAAAATATTTTGGAAGAAGAAACACAAACAGTTGTATGTCACTGTCATACTCGAGTAAACTTACTTTTGAATAATTGAAAGCATTTCTTGAGTAATGCTTGTTATGTCCCACCTATTCTCACTTCCATCTCGAGGTCGTTCGGTTCAGTTGTCTCATTTCAAAGATATTCTATCAACGTGTTCATGTGAGCCTTCCTCTCCGAATTTCCAAGAAGTCCTCTTCATTATGAAAGAAAAAAAAGGGAGTAGGTTGGACTATGATATGAGTTCTAACTAAAGAGGAAGAGTCGAATATAAATACGGGGGAAGCAAAAAAGGAGTGGCACAGAGGTTGACTACGCACACCTCACCCATTTGCTACTCTAATATAAGCTCTGGAACAATGTCATAGCTTATTTTTGTTTTTTGATCTTTCTTCCTTGTTATTACGCATATTCGTCAGACGTTCTTCAGTTTTTAAGCTAAAAGTAATTTGTTAAGTTTCTAAGAACTTTTGAGCAAAAGAAGTTTTCCAGTTCAATTGCCAGAACATCCGCTTCTTTCACTTAAAAGGGCCTTATTAATTTTCATAAATGCCACAAGAAGCTATTCGAATTCATCAAAGCGATGGGTTATTGAAACAAGTTCAAGAAAGAATAAGAGAATATCAGAAATTCATCATAATCAATGGCTTTTCAGTCTTACTTACGTACCTCAGAAATATGATCTGAGTAATCATTTTTCAGCTTTTTTCGAATATTTACATACCACCTATCTCTATGTAAATAACTTGAAGGCATAACTGATCCTTTTTTATGCTATTTATATGTTTTTGTTTGTCTATCAGTTTGTTAGATGTTCAATTGACCACGCACCTGATTTATGTTTTCATAAATTGTCAGCAGGTGGGCCAACCTACAGAAAGCTCTCTTTCCATTCAGTCTCATACTAATGGCAATAGGCATTATACATCATGGTCTCATGGCTTCTGTAAGCTAAGAAATAAAATTTTTTTCTTGCTGCAGATTCACATAATTGTTTATTTATGAATTTTTTACAAGAATTATTGAAAACACAATAAAATTCGCGTCTTTTAGATTTCTTGGGCGTCTTCATTCCCATCGTGTCACGTTTGTATCCTCGGCCACCATTTTCTTACAAACACTTTTTATATACTTTAATTAAAAAATATCTTCCACGAATACAATATTCTTTTGGCTTTTTTCCTTTTTTTTCAGGGGGTTAAGATATTTCTTCTTCGCCCGCCCAGTTTTCATATTCACTTCTTCCTTTTTTTGCCGTGGCTCCCAGAACTCCCTCCCTCAACTTACTGAAACGCATTATCCTCTTTCCATGAGCCATGCGCTCCATGTCCACAGATCTATCCCTTTCGTTCTAGATTTCTTCATGAAGCAGCCAATGTATCACTAGATCATTTGATAGATCATTTTTCAAGTTCAGAAGTATTCTTAGTACTAAGCAGTTTAAAAGGATATGTTTTCATCAGCTACACCCCGTTGATCCCTTCCAGTCCCTTTTCCCATTTTTCAAGACAGCTCACCAAATGCTAGATTACTTCTCACCTTTGTTTCCAGAAGTAGTGTTTTCTCGTATTTTCAGAAAAGCCATATAGAACATGAATGATGTTGGAACAACCAAACCTCGCTTCACAATTGAAGAGTTCTAGTGAACGAGGTAGAACAGTTATACGGGCACAGTGATCACTGACTCTCTTAAACTTGCTCAGAATCGGTTCTCTATTTCGAGACATCGAGGTGCTCACTGTGTTTTGAAATAACTCTTCATACGTCATTACGTCATAAGTCTCGTGCACACAAATCTTAATTTGGTATTTCCACTCAATCTTTGAATGTATGAGAAAGATTGGAAGTGTGACAGGATCTTAGGAGAAATATTTTTAAATTTTAACAGACAAGATTTTTACTTGAGTGAACCTCTCATATGATTATTCCCACCTCCAACGTCAATATGATTTCACCTCAGCTTAGCTGTCTCTATCTCTCTCTCTCCAAGTCTTTTCTAAACTTCTATTCAACTTCTTTATCAAAACAGAACGATAAGTACAAAAGCCAATCATCTTACTTGACTCATTAACTGTCTTCGTTACCATTTGCATCTATTGCGGCCAACTCGTCAATAGTAGTCTGCAAAACATTTGTGTGATAGACATTATTAATATAAATATATGGTACAAATGGAAAAAAACGGAAAGAGAATAAATATTTTAATAAACTCCTTCCTAGAATAAATCATTTTTGTAGCTAAACACTCGTAAGTCATAAATATTGACTTGAGACACAAAGGAAATCTTTCTTTCCTCAATGTGACTGCTGGTGTTCGCCATTTTTGTATTCATTCAACCGCTCTTATAACTCAAAATGTAAAACACTCACTAATTTAAGTGAAATTTGCATTTTGTAAGAAAAATTACAATGAAATGTAATTTGGAAAACCTTCTCTTCATTTCCTTCAAAGTTTTAAACGCTCATCGCCTCGCCTGAGTGAGTAAATCAGTCAAACGCCCCAAGTTTAGCCTTGTGAACCAATCAAACTTATTATTTTGCTTATTTTTGAAAATATGTGAAAGTTATTTGGCTCACTCATTGCTTCCTTCACTTAACCTGAGCCAATAGTTCAATGATTCTCTTCATATGGCTATGTTACTTATCATATTTCAAGTTCGAGTGTTATTGACTCTGTTTCAATTTTACTTGAACATTCTCGTTCTTCAGTTGATTCTGCTTTTCTAAAGCCATATGAAGCTTACTAGCTTAAGAGACAACAATATGAGTTACTATTGTGAGTGAGGAACAGCTCTCGAACAATCACCTCCTGCCTAGAGATGCCCTTGCTACGTGAAGTTATACGTGAGCTGCTTATGACTCAGTTGCTCATTTTTGAAACTACTGCAATGATGAACGGTTGTGTTTTCGCGTTCCTCTCTCTATCTCTGTTCATCCATGCCGCATCTTCAACGATTCATTAATTCATTTTTATCTGTATTATTCTTTTTATTCATATTTTGTAGACTGTTTTCGCATTTTCATTAAAGAGACTTATATTGCAGATGAATGGGCTACTCTCCTTTCTCATGCTGGTTTTCTTCTGCTGTTTAGCTAACGCTTTTGTTCTTCAGGTTAGTCAATTAGCCTTCTCATTATATTGAACTTAACTTTCTTTAGGAGCTTCCTCTGGATAGATGGGAACGAAGCGATCCCGATACACGGTTTCTCGAACGACCTGTCCGCTCAGATGGCATCCTCTTTAGAAATCTGTTTGATCGCTACATGTGAGTGGCATATTCATCTTTCAATGTGTGTGTGTGTGGGTGATCTTTGAAAAAGAAGAAATTAAAGATGAATAGAAATTACTTGAAATGTCTATTCCAGTTCATCCTCGTTTTTTCGCCTTTTCAGTTTAAAACAAAAAAAAAGAGCAAAGTTCATTAAGGTTCACAACTATAATTCGATTTTGCCATAGTTCTGTAGCTTGGCCATAAAAGTCGGAAACTAACAAGGATTCTCTTACATATGAATATCTCATTATAATCCCATCAAAGTTTTAACTCAAACTAACTATCCTATTGAGGGAGCTTCATAGATATTAGTGATAATCAACCTCTGTTCAATGCTCTTAACAATAGTTTTGACATCGTTCAGCTCATTTAACGAACCAATTTCAGTCCTGACCAAGGCGGCATGTAAATCAGCTTCTAAGCTCTACAATTCGAACTGGACAACTTCAGCCATGATAGCAAAATATAATTTATGATCAGTTTTACTCCATCAGAAACTAAATTTTTCTCATTTTCTCTATTTTCTGGCATCTGGCTAATAAATACTTCGCTGTTATTCCGCCTTTCATAGATATATTTTGTGAATAAAAAACAGATCTCATCATTATATGAATATGGTCATATACCAGTCATAGATAATGATTTTATTTTTGAAACTCTTTCAACAAGCCGATCAAGAGTCAAAGACGGGGACACACAAAGACGATGACTTCAAAAATGCTTCGTTAGAAGAAGTAAAACTAGAAAAGCAACTATAATTGAAAGCCAAAGACAATTATTCTACTTACACTTTCAACAAAAAATAAGACTTTACAACACAAACTCAGAAACACTTCAGAAGCACTTTCCACTAAATCGCAACTACTCTTTAGCCTTTCCTAATAATGAAAAGCATTTGCAAGAAACACATTCCGTATAATCACACAACATCTCAATGAAAACAATCGAATTAGTCTGTTATCAACATTACAATTGTTCTTCAACTCTTGTCAGTATATGCGCAAAACGAAGGTTCCACCGAGATTTGAACTCGGGTCGCAGGATTCAAAGTCCTGAGTGCTAACCGCTACACCATGGAACCGCGAATACGATGATTCAAAGAATATTTTTGTTATCTTCTTTCTCTTTCTTGTCATTATTCAACCCTAAAAGAGATAGAGATCCGCGATCAGGTCAAACAAACAGAAGAATTGACTGCTGCGGGCGCTGTTGCTTTTCTCAAAGACAGCGACAATGTTTTCGAAGTAGTTGCGAAGAGTTTGCTACATCTCACCTAATGTATGATATCAAGAAATGTTATTCACATTCTCTATTTGGTTGTTTATTTCGGATGAAAGTTCTAATTTGTGTGTTTATTCAGAAAAGAACCAAAGTTAGAAGGCTGAGGCATTTCCGTTTTTGAGAATAACACCACAACTATTGACACAATGTAAAAATTAAACAACATGAGTATTGAAGCACGGCCTGTTGCCATTCTCACAAGATGAGAACTTTGAATGGAAATCATGATTGCTGCAGAGAAGAGTGAAGTTTACATGAATTCTCCTGTCATTTTGATCAAGAGATAGTAGTAATTGTTAGATTCCTCTTAAGCAGCTCTTGAAACTTTTCCAATTGATGACAACAAACATGTACATGTTTGATCATCATGGAATGATCCTTAGTTCCCACATGTTCTACGTCTTCATATGAATCGCTCACAACACAATATGTTTTCCTCCCTCTTTGAAATTACATTAACAATCATTAATTTTGAGAGATTGAATGGAACTCGTCCATCAACATCAGCAACCTTCTCAGTTCTTTTTTATTTGAAACTTTCCAATGTTTCTATAGTACTTAGAAATATATCGGTCACACATCTTCTTGTAGTCTCATCTCTTCCTTGTCTCTTAATACTCCTTTTTAGTATCAAAAACAGTTTTATTCTCTTTCTCTCATCATCTTATTATATATCGTTTGTTGCAGTTATTCTCAATTGACGATGCTTGGATTCCTTATTATAACGTTGTTATTAGCATGTAATTCTGCCGATGGTGGGGCTGTTGGAGGTGAGATTTTTGGTTTTCAAATAGAAAGCTGCAGCATAACACTCTTATAACCTTCTATGTAATAGTAAAAGGTAACAACCGTTCTTTACACGTCTGCAATCTAGAGTGAACATTCCACGCAATTTCCACGCCGCTTGACGTGAAGTAGATATTCTAATTTCGAAAACTTTCGAAAGTACACGTGAATTTTAAGTATATTTGCATAATCTCAAACGAAAATATTATTACTCAGAACTTTTTGCTTAGACCAGATTTCAATCAAGTGAAAGGCATCATAATAGGTTTCCTTATAGAATGCCGAACCGAGTGTATTGAGAGGAACCAGTTCAAGATTGTACGTGTCCACTTGAAGGTAACAGATTCAATTACTTGCATTATGGGAGCGAAAAGCAAAAGAACACTTCCAAATCGGTTAATATAAAAAGAAAGAACAAAAGTATCATTTAGGATGATTTCGTGATGGTGGGAATATGTGAAAATAAAACGACGACGGACGGCGTGTCACTTGTCAGTCCGTACATTTGTAACAAATTGGTTGGAGTTTGGACTTTCGACCCAACAGTATGATGACTATCTTTTACATAACTGAGCTTTAGTGTTCAGGAACCGGAAGGAATCAGACCTTTCAACGTGGAATGTCCAGCAGTTGCTATTGTACCAATAGAATACTTGGATGCCTGCCCAATAGAAAAACGCTAGGATTTTTATGCCAATATTAATACATTATTACAATTTTCACGGTTTCCGTTTGAGGAGACGACGTAATTGATCTCACATACAATTTAAGATAGATAACTCTAATATAGGGCATTTAAGGAAAAAATGGAAAAACTGAGATAAGTAAAGATGCGTAAACGTAGACTATAGTTAGCTGTTGCGAATGTTTTTGGATTTAAAATAAAAATAATTAACAGGAATGAGGAAATTAAACCGCTAAGTACAACAACCGAAAGAGCATGAAATCACAATTGCAATTTATCCGAGCTAAAACGTCCCAACTGAATTCCGAATGTGGCAGATATGACCAATATTTAGTGGAGAATAGATATGTTTGCGACCAAAGTAGGTGAAGTTTAATCACAGGGATAGCAGGAGACGGACTAGTGAAATTGAGAAGGGAATGGAGAATAAATACAAATTTATTTCTTTCCTATGACACGCCAATCACGTCTAGGTATTCTTTGGATATGTTTGATTTTACGGAAGAATATATTACACCTACAAAAGTTGTTTGAGATTATGTCTATCAGAATCAACCTTACCAGATAATACCCAGAACAGTACATAACCCAACTGCTACATAGTACCCATCGATAGAAGTTTCACAAACATCGCCTCCAGCGGCACACTGTTCAGCAAGTGCCGCAGTATTACATGAATATAAAACTCTGAAGGAAGCATTGGCACTCGTTCGAAACTTAGAAAACATACTGAGATGCTGCTTTGGTTGCTCCTTTAACAACACATTGTTTGAAATTGAACCAATCAGTTACATAAAGAATTAATGTAACAGGCCAATTTCCACCCAAGTTATTCAGAGTATTCAGTAGTGTCATGTATGTTCCACCTATTCTTGGATCCGAAACTTGAGCGTTGAAAGCCATCATTGATACAAACATAGAATACGTAGCCACCTGAACACAAAAATTAATTACTGAAGGAATATGATGGCAATGTACTTGATGGAAGATATAAGCTAGAATCCAGACTATGTACACCATGTAACTGAACTTTCCATCATCAGCTTTAAAACTTGGGGTAACCCAAACGAGTGCGGCATAGATAACACCAACAAACAGTCTGCAGAACGTTTTGATAAAACTATTATGACTTCCAAATGCTTACCGATAAGGATACGCCCAAAGGAAGATATTCAATGGTCTCGGACCTGATGTCCATTTACCTATCAACCAAGGTAGAAGAATCTGTAGTACGCACGTTAACTAAGATGAACTATACCATGAACAAACCTGCATGGGAGTCAAGAACAGTCCGAAACTAGCCAATCTATCCTTAGGAATACCCATTCCGATGAGTTTAAGACTTGTTATACCATCAGTGGCAGCAAATGCTATCTGAAAATATGATAACTCTAACCGAGGAACAGCTGATTCTGTTCATACCTTTCCTGTGAGCAGAATGAAGACCATAGTCATCATCGGCTTCAGCAGGAGAATCTTCAATAAAACCAAGTAAGTTTCTCCAATGCCGAGATGGAGTTCTCCATCTTCATCAATGGCTTTTCTGAAATGGAAAAAAAAGTAAAAAAAGAGTTATGTTTTATGATCCTGAAAGTACATAAACGTTGGTGTCATCAGAATGATGGTTCAGATAGAGATACTAAGCAATTTGGGTTAATGGTAATTTGGTGAAAGAGCTAATCAAAGCCCAAACCATAAAATAAAGAGAGAGTATTAGATTTTCGTATTGAGAAACTCAGTCATATAAACAAGATTAATTAAACGTATTTGATAAAACTCACTCGGATTCAGAGACAGAGTTGTCAACTTCTTTCTTGAAAATGAGAACCAAGGTAGTGGAGACGATGAACACCAAACCCCAGAAGAAGACATAACCTGAAAGGATGCAAAGATAATCTTTCGTTTTGAAAACAAATAAAGCTCCTATAGATTTTCACAAGTGGAAGAGGATGAACAATACAGAGAGGGAAATGTAATTATATGAATGCTAATCAGATCTACATTGGATGGTCCATATGTCCAGTTAAGGTCAATTTCAGTTTCAATAAATCCTCATGCACATCGACATACATACACACATATGTATAATCTTCATTTTTCTCTTCTATAGCTTTTTTCCTGTGTTGTACATCTTGTTGAGAAATGAAATACAATCTGTTTCGCTATGTCATTTTGTTGTAAAGCACTGGATGTGAATATGAAGAAATCCACTTTTTAACATTTAATTATGCGAGCAATAGACGTCAACTCAGCTACAATCACTGAACTTTTCTCATCCAAAAGCATAAAGACAGAGAAGTTTGAATAGAATTATGAGGCACAAGCAATGAGTCCCTTGGGGGATCCGCCTTCGCATGGATCCCCTCAAACAGCCGTGTTAACAACTACTCACTACCACAGAAGCACAGCAGGAAATTCATCTTTCAAACAACAGCTCATATTCTCAGTTCTTGAATAATTCTTTTAATGATTACTATTTCACTTTGAATGTTTCATCTTGCATCCTTTATAGGAATCCTCTTGATGAGCTTCAAGGATTCGAGAAATGCAGCTATGAACTCAATCGTTATACTCATCTTGCTCAGTATGATCCCTAAGGTAATTCCGCGTAAGTTCTATTCTCTCTGGAACCGCAACATTATTCGTCATTTTAGATGAAAATTGCAAGTCAGAGAAACTGCGGGAATTGATTCTAGAGACGGTAGGGTTATATCCACATCAGTACAGTTATCAAGCCAAGTTTGTTTCTCGTCGCTACTTGATACAAGACTGTTTTCAAGATACATGAAGAAACAAGCAGAGGAGAGATTCGGAAACTGGTGGAGTGCCGTAATAATAAGCGATCGAGGAGGTTATGGAATGAGTGCTGTGTATGACCAATACCGTAACACAAGGTTAGAGAACCTGAGAGTAAAAAACAACTCCAAAATCATATTTAGTTGTGAGATGCAGCTATTTGATACGTACTATTGGCTAGGCCGGACCTGTTAAACTGGACATTAATTAAATAGTTATCTTCCAATTGATCTCGTCAAGTTTTCAAAGTAATTGTTCTCTGTTCAAGTAAAACTTATTATAAAGTTTTAAATTAAACAATATGAAAACAACTAGCTTTAAGAGTCTATGGGTTTAGAGGAGCCGCCATGTTGTAATTTATCAATGCTAACGCTCACAAAAAACTGAGAGATGAAGTAGTCTCTTGACAAAGGGCTATGAAAGAGAGAACTCTTAAATTTCAATATTATAAATGATTTCAAAAAAAATTGATGAATGTTGCCAAAGAAAATAGAATGTTGCAAAGTTTCCCACTCACTTGCTAGATCCACAATTCCATAGTCTTGCTGATTGTCCGAGGATCGGATGAAAGTGTTAGCAAAATCTGCCGACTCGAGAGCCAGAAAAACTACATTTCCCAAGAAATATCCTGCTGTTTGACCGACAGCATTACATGTAGAAGCATATCCGACGTTTTTTCTTCAAAGTTAAAGGTTCACAGAGAAGATGGAGATTTAACTGTACCTGGAAAGAATTGTCAGAGCCCATCCATCAACAGCGATATCCTGGGTCGCGGCCAAAAAGTTAAGAGGTAAGAAAATGAACATAAGAAGTAAGGCATTGGGTGCGGTTACTGAAAAACAAAATTATCTCCAATTTTTGATAATCAGCTTATTTACCTCCTTGTTCCTCTCCCATGATGTAGGGAACCTTATATGACATCAAGAGCATAAAAACACCAATCAAATATTGACAAGGAACCATCCACGACTTTCTCCTTCCGATTTTTTTCCAGAAAACAGAGTCGACGATGGGCGCCCATAGTAATTTCAAACTTTAAAGGAAATATTGGAAAGATGAATTGAAGATGAACAATACCTAAAGGGCCAATAAGCAAAAGAAAATATAGCTTGTTGAGTATATGAAACATTTTTGCCTTGTAATAAAAGAGGAATAGCACTAATTAAACCAAGTGGAACACCCTGAACGAGAAATCAAGGTTATGGTCAAGATGAGTTTTTCTCACCTGCAAGAGGTAGAGGAAAAGAAGTAGGAGAATAGAAGATATATCTCCTCTAAGTGATTCTCGGGTCCTTTTGAACCAACTTGCATTCGGATCAACATTCTGAAAACGAAAATTAAATAAACGTAAGGATTGGATCGTTCATATATCCCATTTAAGCCCCGTAAGCCTTGTTGGAAAGATGCACTACGGAAAAAACTGACTGATGGTTCTACTAGATATTCTTCGTCACTGTCCTTGTCATAAGGATAATACGACATAGGAACATGAGGCCCTCCAATACTCTGCATATCGAAATCAGGCTCTCTCGCCATCACATCTTCAGATGTTTTGAATTTTCTGCGTTGTCGATTTCTGGTTGTCATTGCTACAATATATAAGCGGCTCATTCAAGTCTTATAACAATTATATGAAGTCACAAATGCCTTGTGAGAAGATAATCCAATAAGATTTAGATATTCAAAAGGCAACACAAAAAGAGTTTCAATCATTTCAATCTTCTTTTGGGTACAAAAAAGTTTTTTTTTCCATTGCGCCTCCATTCGTGTAAATTTACTAACCTACAAGGGCGGCATCCAAATCAAAATCATCAATGTCTACATGAGTTTGATAACTCATTCCATGTTCTTGTTAAATAACCCGAGGACAATTTTCTAAAGGAATAAGGTGAACGTTTTTGTTTTCTTTTTTTCAACATGAAACTCTCAAGAGACGAATCAAAATGCTGGGACTCAAATTCTAAAATATGAAAAGAAGGGAGCATTTGAGAGAACTATGGCAAAGAGAGAACCAGGATGTATCCAAAAAGCAAATTTTACAATTTTCAAAAGCTATTAAAGGTTTTAATAAAAAAACTCTTATAATATCACATATAAGAGTATATGGTGACGTGGTTTGTCAATAATTTACTACGAGAAAAATAAAAACGCGTGTAAACAGCGTACACAGTGGTCAAGCCTATCAGGCCCCTTCTGTGAAATCTTCTTTGAAACGAAAATGATGATAATAGTGATAAGGGCGTCAGGTTGGAAGTGTGTTTTGTTACTGGGTCAAAATAATGAAAATATGGGCAAAGTTTAGTAAAGACCCGAAAGTTGCGATACAATGTTTTTCCGATGTCAAACTGTTGGTTACTATATAATGGAGGAAGATGCATACCGTTGAGATGAGTGTAGGCTCGTTCATTTGAAGAGCGTCGCTAAAACTGGGAGAAGTAAATATTTCCGATTTACGAGATTCGCTTTGAGGAGTGAAGCTCATGTTGCAAGTGATTGTAAGATTACTGGTAGAGTTGGTGATGTTTTTTTTTTGTAATCAAGACGTTAGATACTGGGAGTAAGACGAAGACACACTAAGAAGACAATGAATCCGATGAATTGGCCAATTATAAATGAACTTAACCAACTTGTTTTCCATCTATGTTATGGATATAATCATTAAATTTTCGGACTGCCTAAGAATTAAGGCTACAGTTGGGATGTTGGGAAGGAAGCAAAAACGTTTTTGAGAAGTCTCTTTCTCAGATTTCTCTTAGATCATCCCAAGTATAATGATATTATTAATAATCTATACATATATGGGAATTAATTATATTTTGTTCTTCATGATCACATTGATAGTGCTTAACATGATCAACTGATTATACGGATGGTTTGATAACAATTTTGTGGAATCATCTAGGATTTTGACCTTATTTCCTTCAATATGAACTTGAAATGGAGATAGGGGTAAAACCTTATAGGTTAGGCTTGTATTCAATCCATTCATATAGATGATGAATAGCAGTCTCTTCAAAACGGCTCAGACATCTCTGATGTCTAACAGTGTTTTGGGAGTTTCTCGACGGTCTTCGATCAATTCTACTCTACAAGTCAATTTTTGATGTTTAATAAGCTCGTAACTGATCATTTGACCTTTATCAGGTGATCATCGAAATATTTTTAGCTTCGATACTTATTCTAAGAAATCATCAAAACTTCCGACATGTCGATCGACCATAGCGACGAGTTTTTGATCAATCAGACAAAATGATCGGAATTCATCTACAGAATTCAAAGTATTTCGCTCTATTTCTGTCTCTCATGCTATGGTCTGTTTGAAAATGGAAATAACTTAGTGATAATGTAAGTATTATGATGACAATTGAGTATTATGCACACGTTTTCTAGGATAATGAAACTGTACCGTTGATGAGATTGATGATCGAGTATTAGCTGGCACAAGGGTTTGAGCTTCGAGTGGAGCTTCCATGCTGGTTAATTGAGGTAGATTCGAACAGTGAAGGTTTTGGAGGTAACGCACAGAATATGAACTTTTTTTTTCTGATTATAAGTATTGAATGGATTAGACAGCGGTCGAGTTCATTCCATGCAGCTCAAAAAGTGAAATTGAAAACTTCTGAATGAAAATAAGTAGAGAAGTAAGAGTCCAAGGTGCAGAACGAGTAAAATGTCGCAAAAAAAGACCTGTTGAAAGATAAGTCTGAGATATAATAGAAGATTGTGTAAGTACACAAGCCGATTAGAGAGAGGGAGGAGAAAGACGAGTTCATTTTGATTACACTCAATGCATAGGTACAATGAGAACAGTAGAGACATGCTTAGAATCAGATGATGACAATTGAATTGTGTTATGAATATGTAATTCAGATTATTTCAGAACAAACAAAAAATGTGATGAACAGAAGATAATTACTATGCTGACAACACAAATGGATGGATGATATGAGAATGCAACCGCTCACTAACTACTTATTTTTCAAAATGAGCGTAAAGCTTTTCACGTGAGTAACACGTGAGCTTGTATTTTTTGTATTGCATAATCAATATGCAAATGATGTCATTGTAGGAGTATAGATTAGAAGAAAGTACGTTTTTGGGAAAAATAATAATGAAACAGGTGTAGCAGTAACGGTCAAAGGCACAAGATGCTATAGCGTTGCATAATCTCTTAGAGTTCAAACAAAAAATGAATAAAATTGAATGAATGGATGCTTTTATGGAATAGCCAAGTTCATCATTTCACATCTTCCATCTATCTAATTCAATTTGATTCATTAATATTTCTGTCATTAAAGTATATCTTATTGGCATTCTGACAGTTCTTCTCTTTTCCTTCTTCAATCATTTTCTCTCTTTAACCGTTGTGGGGGTGTGAAGCGCTGAACATGTGAGATGGGTGTAATCCATCTCATCATCTTAAAGCCTTTAACAAGCTTCCTTCTTGAGTACTCATGTCCTCTCGTATGATCATCTCAACTCATTTCATCTAATCATTTATACCACTTTACACTATTTCGAAAAAATAGAAACTATCTGCATACTATCGATTAGATGATTGAAATAATGGGAATTCGTTGATGGCATCTCACCAACGACTAGTTTGGTTATTCATGCTGCTGATGATAATCACAATCCTAATCATCTATCTTATGAGATTAATGAAAGCAATAACATTTTTTTGTTAACGTCTTGAATAACGTTGATTAAGAGAAAGCCTTTCTCTCTCTCTCTTACTCTCTCTTACTCTCTCTGCCTCTCCTTTTTTGCTCAAGTTATAAAGCAGTTGAAAGGTTCATTATGATTGAAAACTAATTTCATCATTAAATCTATTAAATGATACAATAGATAACTATGAGTCGTGAGAAATAGAATGATAGAACCAATGAGATTAAACATCATATGAATATGTTGAATGAGAGAAGACGAATTAGGAAACGAAGTAATGGCTTCTCATATGCTAAGCACACAACTCAAGAACTACAGAAAGCAGTCTTACAGTCTTAACTTCAACCATATGGAAATGAAAAATTCTCAAGACACTCAAGAAAGATTCTGTTCTCTGATAAGCGGAAATAACTTGTCTAACGGGCACAGAATTTGTTTTTTTCCCTTCGTTTTCTCTAATAAGAAGCTAATGAGGTGAATTGTTACTATCTTCCATATATGTACATTCTAAACTTTCTTTTTTTTGTTACAAAATCGTAGTAAGTTAGAAGAGATTCGAATGTTTCATGAGAGACAGTCGAATTATCAATGAGGAAGGTCAAAGATAAGACGAACTGTTTAACAATCAATGAACAACATGAGCTTTGGAAACATTGCGGTAAGGAACTTCTGGATGACTCTGAAGCAAACAACCACATGCGGGGTTCTGACAGGATTATTCCCACGTCTCTTTGAGTTTTCTGCTTGGTAATAGCCAATTATAGCAGAATGTCCGCAAAAAACAAAGCATAGTCGAGGTAGCACAATGATTTGGACAAAAAAAGAAAGAAAAACAGACTAAAGATGCCACAAAAGAGATTGGAGGGGAATAGAGTCACCTGAGCTGCTGTTGTTGTTTCCTTTATGTTTAGGAAACTGATCGTGGTCAATTCACATCAGAATCTTTTTGACAATGACGATGAACATTTTTTTCTCTCTCTCTTTCAAATATGCTGAAAAGCGATGTCAGTCAATGGGATGGATGATGGTCGAGCTGTCGGACAGAAGTATCGTCAAGCAAGTGGACAGGTCATGTTATATTTAGCCGATTTTTTTGATGATTTGAGAGTTAAAAGAAAAATTTCTTGGGTAGATGATGTTTCCCGTCAAGTACGGAAGTCTATGTTTGTAATAATTCACAGCTTGAGAACCATTAGTCAGTCTTTTCCTTTCGATCACGGGTGCAGGCACCCTTGTGTAGATCTTATAGCCCCCCACAGATAAAAGATGAAATGTATCATTTTCTTTGCTGTTAAACTAAAACGACAGAGAAAAGGAATCATACCTCATCTGGCTTTTCTGCTGCTTTGAAATTGGCTGATAGCTGTTTGACGGCTTTTTCCTGAAACGATAGAATAGAAAGAAACAAATGAATTGATTTTGAGGGTTAAATGACGTGACTCTCTAATAAGGAGATGAAAGAGAACACTGAAAGTTTTACATTGCTGACCCCCTCCCCCCCCCTCTCTCGCTGTGACTCTTGCTTAAATTGGATCAACATTAATCTGTTTTCTCCTTCGTTTTACACATAATAAGTAGTTTCGGTCATAAAGCGGAAGATCAGATGATGAAAAACGGTAATGATGAATGAGAAACAAGAGAAGCAATTAGAAGTGATTAGAAATCGTTTTTTCCATACTTTTGCTTTCATTTATAGTTAGTATAATTAATAGAAGAATAGTAAAACTAACCATATCTTGATCATCCTTAGCGACAGAAGTCTCAATGTCAAGTTGTTCAAAATGTTTTGGAGACTCTGGGGCTGGTTCTACCCTTGTCATTTTATACCTTAAAAGATTATGTTATTGATGATAAACAAAAAATCTAGGTAAAAGAGAAGATTCAACAAGAGAGAGAGAGAGAGAGAGAGAGAGAGAGAGAGAGATAGAGAGAGAAAGAGAGAAGAAAGACGATGAAAGTTCGATTGCACTTCGTTCTACTTGATACTTCAGGTTGTTCAAAATGATAGCTTCAATGTGATGTCACCAAACAATCATATAAACAAAAGAATGAGATTCTTCAGATTGTTTCCTAATTTGGCAGTTCTTCGAAGGGTGGGGTGCGGGGTTAGCGCATACCCTAGGAGAAAGTAAGGGGGAGATTGGGTTATGAACGATGTTCGAATGATTTTTAAGAATATCATCAACACAACTAAAATTAATCATATGACGTTGTTTTTTTAATGAGAAAAAAAGAAAAAAAAGCTTCTCAGTCCGACCTTGTGATTACGAAGAGAAAAACCTGTGGCTTGACCTCCGTAAAAGATTTATCACAACACACTCTAAACTCATTTTTCCATAAAATTAAGCTTTCTCAACAGACAAACAAACACAAAGGGAGAATAAGACGAAGATTAACAAAAAAAGGAATGAAAGAGTGAGATAGAGTGTGGATGAGAGAGAGTATGACAGAGAGAGAGGAGAATATAATTTCTTTGTAAGTCTATAAGAAGAGGGATTCGATAAGAGACATTGAAACAAACGAACGCACACACACAACTTGGAAAATCATAAATAGTAGAAGATTTATAGTAATTCTTTCCATCCAAAAATGTTATCATATGGGAAGGGCATGAATATCAAAGATGAATTCAGATAGTGTAGTGTTCTTCTTCTTCTTCTTCGTCTTCCAAGAATAAACACACACTTTACTTTAGAAATGGAATGAGAAAATAAACGTGAAAGTAAGAATCAAATGATTTATGAGAAGTTAATTGACATGAAACATACAAACTTTTGAACGTACACTGCCAGATATTCAGAATAAGGAGAGGTAGACATAGAGAGAGAGAGAGAGAGGTGGTGGTGATGAAGGGGGGGGGGGGGGGACCGTTGATAGAGAGAGATAGAGAAGTATATCATCATCAAGAGAATTTGAATAGAAAAAAAGAGATAAAATGGAAATTCAAGAGGTTATTTAAGAATAGAAAGACAAAACGTCTGTCTGAATGATAATGATGAAGACATCTGAACACAATAAGATCGGAGGTATCGAAGACGATGAACATTCCCATATGAATGAACGAAAGTGATTGGATTATGAAGAGGATTCATGAATTGATAAAGATATCTTCAAAGAAATCGTGCAATGGAGGGTTGATGAGAAAAAAAGAGAGAATAAGAAATAAGAAGAGAATCTAAGAGGAGAAAGTGTTCTGATAAAATGACGATGTGGTGAAATTTAATGGGACTGCTGTGGGGCACGGACACCGAGACTTTCGACCTTGGAAGGAATTATGCTGCTTGTTAACAACAGAGAGGACATACTTTATGAAAAAGAGAAGACAAGCAAAAAATAAATAAGTTTATCAAGCAATTCAGAGAAATAGAGAAAAAGAGTGTACTTAGAGAGATCGTAAGACTAACTTACTAAATGTTCACATGGCTAATATAACGAGTACTCAATCATTTTCCCAATTGCTTAATCACATTTCCTTTTTTTTCATCAAATTTAATTTAGAACACTTAGAAAGTGGTTTCAAATACAAAAAAGAACTGTTACTTCCCATTTGAAGTAACCTTCAATGACTTTTCTATTGTTTAAATCTTATTATTTGAAGTTTAAATGGACACATATCCGGTAGCTCATTAGAAGTACCAATGCAATGCATAAGACATGATAGGAGGCTTCTCCGTATATCGGACGGTAACGCGCTATACAGTTAACTTGTTGATTTCATACGTTTTACTATTTCACGGACGAATCACTTTGTTTTGACTGGTTAAGTAAATATATCCTAAAGGTTAAAGAAGCTGCATATGGATATGAAGAAGAAGAAGAAGAAGAAGAAATAGCCTTGATCAGCTATTCAGTTTATCAAAGGAAATTAATAGGTGGATCGTCGAGAAGAAGAGCACGACGACAATGACAATGAGGTTGAAGAATGAAAGGAGACGAACCACGTATAAGTGGGGTTGACAGGCTTAAATGACAACCTGAAAACATCTGAGGTAGATGAAGGGGTGGTGGTGGTTAGATGTGGACAGGTTAACCGGCTCTTTGTGCATCTTCTTCTTGTCATTTTCTTCACCCTAACAGATTGTCTCTTAATTCCTTATTGTCTTCTCTCCAAATTCTATCTTGGTCACTCATCATTTATCGTCTTCCATATGATAAAAAGATGATTGTTGACGAATCAGATTTTCCTCAGCTTATTCTTTGCCGAGAAACAGCCATTTCCAGCTAATTGAGCCGAAATAGAAACAAAACGGACGACGCTTGGACTTGGTGCAGGTTTTCATTCATCATCCCCTCACCTTTCTACTTCTTTTCTCTTTTTATTTCTTTTTCTCAACGATAATCCCAATAGCGACTGGTCAAATGGTCATCCTTAGGCCTTGCTTAAGAAAACAATTAAAGAGAATTCAAACTGACTTCATGAAAAATAACCTAAAATTAGATATTTTTACAAGAGATTTGTTTTCTCTCTACCTCCCTCCTTCTCCCTCTCTCCATCATTTCTCTACTCTCTCTCTATCTATCTCTATTTCTGTAAGGTAACTCCCCCCTCCCTCCGAAGAGAACTTCATTTCACATTTGTTTTAGAAAAAAACGAATAAAATAATCGAAATTCATTTCTCTGATCTATGAAACTTGATTAGTTAAGCATGTATCTTACAAGAAATATTATATGTGAAATGAAAGTACAACACCATTAGATTACCATAACAACTTTCCTCAGATAACTACTCAGTCAGTTGCTATCTCCAACATCCAATCAGTAATGGAAAGAGGATGATGAGAAACGTATTGCTTTGTTTTCCTACAACTCGCAACTATACACTTGAGAAAGGTAATTTGAGATTTCATAAAACTCAGTTCTCTTTCTTCGCCTAACTCATATCCCTCCTGTTTCTTAAAGTCAACCAATCCGTGCGTTGCATGCTATGATGAATGGCTTGTTTCTTGTTTTCGTTCGTCGTTTCTCACGTACGACGTGAAGTTCACGTGGAAGAAAGCGTAGTCTGCACTGAAATTGCAAAATCACTTCCTGGACATTCTTCTCTTTTTCAATTTCTGATGCAAAAGGAACATTTATGTTACAACAACCAAAGATAGCAATGCATTTTCCAATATGCTACTGAGCCGTAGATAGAAGTATTGGGTTTCCCTTGCGATAATGTTCGCAATGGTCTTCCAGTGATGTTCGTCACTAACGTTATTTATAAGAAGAGAGAGAAGACAAGTTTGTGTGGTTGGGGTTAACCATGATCTTCTACAGTTTGCTTTCCTTATGCAATCTGATGAACAATTAGAGAACACACGCAGAACATTCTTCAAACTTGTAGTCAATGATACTTCTGTATGTGTTCATTGCTGTGATCTCATCTCTGAAGCTTCTGCATCATTTTACTTTTCAAATTATTGTTTTTCAAATTCCAAATGAACAACTAGAGTGTCTAGTCAGAACAAATATCGTTATCATTTGATAGATCTTCGGGATATTTTCTTTTATTTGATTGTAAAACGAAATTTTTGCAATGTGATGATATATATTAACAAATAATGAAAGAAAACTGATAAATGAATCATGCAAGCTTCTTCGTTTTTCCCTTTTTTCATGTTTTTTTCACTTGAAATTTCCAAATCTAGAAGTCAACAGCATATTGAACAGGTTCATGTTCAATCATCATCTCCTTCACGTGAATGAATCATGTGAATGGGTGATTATTACAATCTTAGATAAGATAGAAAGAAGCGGAGAAAGAGGGAGTAGGATAGTGAAGAGTAGAGAGAGAGAAAGGGTGGGAGATTGAGGGGGGGGGGTGTTCCAAGGCCCACAACGATAATATAAGAGAGAGAGACAGTGATAGCTGTTCATTGTGAACCTTGTCCTCTTTATGAGAACTGAAAAAGGACATAGTACATGTTTGTTTTTTTCTTTTTGTTCTTTTGTATAACTTTCTTGAATTGAATGTTTATTGGCGATGAACAGGCGCTTCTGTTTACGAAGATTGTCGTTGTCGTAGTCATCTTCATCGTCCTTTCCCTATTTTTCAGTTCTGATAAACTGATAGCCGTTTTGTTTCTTCTTTTGCATCATTGCTTCTCTTCATTTACATTTCAAATTTCATTAATATTATAATTTATGATGATCTATCCATTCATAAAAATGTCATTTACCTCTCTCTCTCTCTTTATCATAAAATGAGATTGAGGAAAGTTGATTGAAAGCTATCCAAGACATTACCACCTTCGCCATTTAAATTCAAAAATTATATAAATGGAAGGAGAACAAAGTACGCAATAGTTATCTTTATTTTCCAAACCCTTATAGATAACTCTAATTGATAAACAATCTCATTTATCCTTCCTGTCGTCGTCTGCCAGACAATCGCATATACACACACACTCACACTCACACACACACACATTTGAAATCCTCTTTCAAGTTTTTTATTTCCACTTCTAATTGTATAATAATAGATATTTGTGTTGTTTTGTTATAACACATCAGTTTGTTAACCAGTTTATCATCTCTCTTTATCAACCAAATAAACCATTTCCTTTTTTTTTTGAATTTTGGTTTTTTCTATTTTCTTTTTACTTTTCATAGACTGCCATGCGGTATGGCTCATGTGCCCTCCTCCTCCTCTCTCTCCCTATTCTCTTCGTAGTTTGTTGTTGTTGTTGTTGTTGTTGTGCGATTTCACTTTCCATTCTGTTCTCGTTATTGTGAGATCAAAATACTTAAAAGTTTACCAAGTTCTAATGCAATAGTGACCAAAGACTCCTTCCTTCCTTCATCACATCCCTTCAATTTAAACTTTTTTTTTCATTTTATGTGTGCTCTTGTTAGTTTTCGCACATTTTCGTATTGGTCGATGGTGGATGTTTGAACCATTTTTGGCAGGTTTTTCTTCATCCTTTCGTCATTTCTTTGACAGAAGTTCTTTTCTTCTCACTTGTTTATCGTCTTGATATTCTCACGTATATTCTCTTATGGCCATTTCTTTCAGAAAAATGCAGCAGTCAATTGTCATTAAGGCTCGTGTAAACGATGTCGAATCTACCGAAAATGCAATTTTCGACTTAACAGATTCCCTGGGAACTTACTTTGTACAAGAAGATGTTTACTTCAATGTTCCTAAAGGATATCTAAAGCTACGTATCATGCATCCAAACGTACGTTTCTCTTTCCTTCAACTCGTGTTACCTCTGATGTTTTAGAGATGTGGTCACTTGATCTTCAACAGCAACTCTAAGATGTCTGGACACAAGATGAGCAAATCACAAATCACTGAAGTTGAAGATGTGACTCAAATTCGAGTAAGTTCTATTTGAGAAGTAATGAGCTCATCCGTTCCTTTTTCAGATGACCTTAGCTGCTGCCCTAAGTGAATTGGGAACAATTCGTAAGAAGAGACGCATATTCACCGTCGATAACTTAAGAATATATTTGGACGAAGTAGATGAGATGGGTACCTTCATTGATGTCTCGGTATGTTCCTCAAGGAGGTTTCCAAACATCAATACTACCATTCTAGCTAACCATGAACACATCAGACGAAGAAGTTATAATTAAGAAAGTTGCTGATATTCGTCAAAAACTTCAAATTCAAGAATCAGATATTGTACCAGTAGCATATTTGGATTTGATGATGCAAAAACTTTCATTTGATGAAGATACATCAAGTGATTCCAAATATGGATCTTCAGATAATGACAGCGATTCATCATCATAAAAGACAAAACAAGCCTCGTCATTTCTTTCTTTTTTTTTGTTTCATTAATTCATTTTCATTTCTCATTTGATTTCAATCAATATTCTAACCCAAATTTTTACTAATAAGAAAGAAAAGAGAAAAATGCTTATTCGGGTACATGTATTTACGCGTAGAGTCGTCTCACAAGTCTTCTTGTCAGACGTGAACTGTTTTGTATTCTTTATTAACAACTTGATAATCAAATAATTTTGCTTGATAAATAAATCTGTGAATACTATGAGATCATGTAAGTAGTTTTCGAATATTCTAATTTGTGTAATGTCACGGACACGCTTGCGTACGTGAAACGAGTTCATTTCACTCTCTTACAAACACACGGAACGGTTGCTTCTTTTCATTGCTATTCAATGATTCGTACATTCTTCAGAATAGATGGTGGTACTCGTTTCCTTAACGAGAAGTAATCATAATGAACTTATAATGATGAGATTAGTTACATATTATCCATTTGCTGCATTTCTTCCAATAATGTTCGAAACAAAGGACTTTTCCTCAATATGGTACCTTTGGGTAGAGAAGCTTTCGCGGCTGCTCTATCGCCGTTTTTATAAAGTCGGAGGAAAAACTTCTTCCCTAAGCTTCTCACCTGTAAGTGTATAAACAATAAGAAACTGGCTTATTCAATTGATACCTCTGGATCTCCATTGAGTAGACATCCCGTTGTAAACTTGCGGAATGTTCGTTCATCTAACCCACTAACAACAGATTACTTGATGATTAGCTCATGAAAGGACAAACCATTCTTCCTTTGGGACATCATAATGATTTAAAGCTTGATCAATCATCTGAACTCTTCCCCGTTCTGCCTTGATTCCATCGCAGTTGATTAGAAGAGAGAGATAAGCCTTCGCTAGCTAAACAACAACACTTTAAGAAACACTTGAAGAATGAAACCAACTTTGGGATTGGATGTCACGATGTTCGTGAATTCTTCCAGTGTATCCTTTGGAGATCTTCGATCCTAAGAATTGTTCATTAAAGGTCTCTTTTATTGGATTGGTCCAACCTTTGTGTCATTCGCTTTACTCACAAGCAGATCACTGGTTGATTTAGCCAAACGATTTGAGTACTTGTATAACTGATGTTGTGCCATGAATTCTATTGCAAAGTATGAAAGCAAATCCAAGCCAGATTTGTAAACCTTCAAATCAGAAGTGAAAGTTAGCAACATGTGATAGCGGTACTTACATTGTATAAGCTATCTTTTAAAATTCGACTTAAAACATAAATTGCTGAATCAACATAATCGATAATGTTTTTTGATGAATCGACACTTTCTAATTTCTCTTTTATCTCTGTTATACTTTCAATTCGCTTTTGCCACTGTTTAGAAAAGAGTTTCGAAACCTGTAATCATGTGTCATGTCTTGAACTTTAAAACTTCATACTGTATTCGTTCCGAAACAACTTGCTGCCTTCGAACTAATAGTTTTCTCGTTCGCTGGAATCATACTGAGCATTTCGTCCTCCGCTTGGTTATCCTCTGTTTGTTGAGAGAATACCTCTAAGTTTGATAGCGTTCGTCTGAAAACAATTTGAGGCTTCTTGTACAAAAAGCTTTGTAATTCACCCTTTCAGTGCTGCAGGTACGATCATGTTCTCCTTTTCCATGAACTTGTTTGGAATGAGACTCTCGCGCTTTGTCGATCCTGTAGACTTTCTCCTCGTTCTGTTCACCTTAATAGCTTTAAAGTAATCATGCAGTAGACTGTCTCCTACTTTTAATGTTTCTATTGAAGTTGTAGAAGCTATAGAGTCAGCAGAGTTCGGACGATTTCTTATAGATTTTCTGGAAGCCGGTTTTTCTGACGAATGAATCAAATGTAAAGATTAGTCGTCAGCGAATCATCTACCTTTTGTTACCGAATCAGTTGAAGCCGGACGTCGGACGGTCGATGATCCTGGTTTTGTTTTCTTTTTGAGTGATCTTGTTGAAGCCGAAGATTTGGGTGGTCTAGGTGGCAATAGATATGCAGCATCTGATAGTCCACCGATTTCTGTTGGAGACAAATCTGTTATGAATCAGTGAGAAACCTTCGATAACTATAATCAGTCATACCGACTGGTGTGAAGAGCTTGGGTTTATGAATTGTCTCTTCGGATCCATCTTCTGAGAAAAGGGTAGAAGGCCTGGGTATACTTTCATCTGGGATCGTAGAAGAACTCTGAAGAACATTGAAAATGTTTCAAAGGTATCCAATCTATAGTACTGTTTTCTCTTCAAGTAGTTTCGAGTCAATGACAGAGAGAACGTTGGCACGTAGCGTCTTGATTTCATCACGTAAATCATGTGCTCTCTGATAATCTTCTTCATCGATTGCTTCTCTCTAAATGAAATAATTCAATTAAACATAAATCCACTTAGTTTCTTACAATGTCGTTTTCTAATTCTGAAATTTCTTTCTTCGCTTTCGTTAGTGTTCGTTGAACGATCTGTGCTTCCTTTGCCAAATGGAAATTCTCATTCTGATTATAAGATATGTTTGGAATCTAATCATACACAAACCGTCACTGCACGAAGCTTGTTGGACTCGACGATCTTCATAAGCTTGTTCATTTCTTCTGAATACCTGATGAGGATGAGTTGGTTTAAAAGCATAACCCAATGATAAAGATACCTTCCTTTATCAGTTGAGACTTTCTGTTCATTCTCATCCCATTTAGCAAACAAAGGATTCTCCTCAGCATTATCCAAGTACTTTCCAATGATTTCCACATTTAGCAATCCAACCTTAAGAAGATCTCTATTACTCATTCTCTTTGAAGAAGCTGTTACTCTGTTGTCTGGGTTGCTTTCCATCTCATAGCACCCAAGAATCTTGAAGATGATCGAAGAACATGTCTCATCCAAATATACAGTTTTCATTTCATGTTTATCAGATGAACTTTTGTTCTTCTTGAACTTCACTTCACTGAATCATGTATGTGATTGGTGGAATGACATTCCGCTTCAGCTTTTACCCTAAACTTTTCTCTCCGTCTTTCCCATTACATACCAATTCTAGTCCTTCAGCTATAAAATACATGAATGTAATTGAAATAGTTAATCAATACATATATAATCACAAGAGCATATAGCATATGTGATTGTTGATTGGAAGAGACGAAACTCACGAATGTAATAGTTATGACATGTTATTTGTAGCTTTTCAACATTACTCTGTTTTCTGAATGATAATTCAAGTTCTATAGGATACGAGGCATTTCTATGATGAAAAAAAGAATATTTGTAACAGCCTAATAGTCTGGTTGATTGACTTACTTCTGAGATTTCCATTCTTCTGAATTCAACAAATATCTGTTGTCGTTTGAATTTGAATTTATACGTGATACTATATAATCAATATGTGACATTGTGTGTATGTGTATGTGTATGTGTGTTAACTATAAATATTCAAATACATTAACTATACATACATATCCATATACTATATACATATATGGTTAAATATATATTAACAAAAACTAAAAATTTCAAAATAGGATGCAACAGGAAAAGCCATATAAGGATGACAACGAGAATGGCTGAAGCACCTGGCAACGGCTAATGTCTATCGATATATTCAGGTGAAAGCCAGCTATTTATATGTATAGGTTTTGAAACTTTTTCCTTTCCTCATATAGTAGTTGTTAGACAACAACAATACTTTTCTCATAAATCATATTGAATAGCTTTATCATAAAAAACAAAAATAAGAGAGAAATACTCGCATTGTCACTGGTTTGTTGGAAGGGTTGGGGGAGGGAGGGCAGGCAGAGGGATGAAGGAATGATCTGAAAGTGAATTGGCAAGACAGGGGGTGGAGCAATCAAAGCTTAATTAATAGGCAAAATAATATGAATTTTGCACTGGGATCATCTATAATACATTGGAATATACAATATGAATTTTCTTTTTTCTACAATCAAATAAGAATAGCTAAGGATGAAGTAAGAGCAGGACGACTAGCGTGGCTTTCAATTGTTAAAACAACCGTCATCTTTTAACCAAATCATACTTCTCAGATTCAATTAGTAACATGACTAAATGAGGGACGCAATAAGAGAGAGGGAAATATATATATAGAGAGGGAGAGAGAGAAAGAGAGAAATATAAAATGCTGAAGAGGGAGTGAGAAGGAGAAAGAGAAGTGAAAGAAAAAAAGAAAAACAAATAAACAAAAATAACATCGTCATGAATAAGAATGGAAATGATATACATAAAGATATGTAATTTTAAATGGCAATATGTGAGGCGAAGATTTTTGTCGTCTAATTAGAACAAGAGACACATTCCAGAGTTACTGGCAGTATTCCATCAGATACTACTGGAATCTCTCGAGCACACTTATCCACTTTGTAAGTTGAAGTCATGGAGCACTGAAAAATTAATTCAATAAATTAATTATGATATCAAAGAGGAAAACGCTGCCTCAGGGAAGAATGTGAACAACTTATAGATTGGAGGTAAGAAATGGTTTAGTACTAGAAGAGAATGCTTACCGTTTGAAGATTATGATTATATTGAGCCATAGTGCACTTTCTATGATGGCAGGCTCGTGCACACTGTCCAACGTTCAAAACGGCTTCGTGTACTTCCCATTTAGGCAACTCACGATCAGGAGTTACCGATCGGATGTTATACGAGCATTCTGAGATGTCAGACTGTTAAGTCTACTTATACAGTATAAATACCTGAGCATCGAACGCATGAGATGATGAATGGAGTAAGAGAAGCGTGTTGTGGAGTATAATCAGCATTATTTCCACAAACATTATCATCCGAAGTCAGTAAACAAACTCCGTTATTGATAGTTCCAGATGGACTGGGAATGTATCCGGCAGTTGTGCAGTCCTTCTGAAATTATATTTTGTTGAACAACTTCTTATGAATCTAAATTACGCTTTCAAAGCATTTCCTTGCACAGTCAGCTGGTGTTCTGGCTGGGACATCATTGGTGATGTTCAACTTGGGTAAACTGCCTACAGGCAATGTATGGAATTCAACTCTTCCACCACAGACATGAGCGAACCCTGTAAAATATGACATATGATGATGAATTGAGAAGAGATAATCCAACCTTCATGCACAGGTACAATAGTTCCTTCTTCATCTATACTGAATCCCATGTCTGTTATGTCAACCTGTTCCTTCTGAGTGATGAAGTTATGGCTTCGTTCTAGAAAAAAGACATATTAGGTTATGAAACTTGAAATAATAAATTTTGCAACCAAAGGAGCAAAAACTCAGAGTTGATTATGCAAATTCGCTAACAGAACAGAAGAAAGGTAACGAAGAATGAGTTAGTACGATAGTATGAGTAACCAAAGCTGTTGAACGTAAGACATGTTAATAGTATTGAAAACATACCACACTTGATACATTGCAATAGAACGACTTGTTGAAGACCCGTGAAGGACCAGTTATCGACAAGAACTCCGTCATCTACACATCGTGATGAGTTGGAATAGTTAAGAAGACAAAGTGGACGAGGAAAACGTGTGAATGCTGCCATATGACATCCTGTTTCATAGCAAATGTGAGCGCAGTGTTGCACGGAGAAAGCAATGGCATCAGATTCAAATTTCATCGTTAAATCCTTGAGTTCGCTGGCCATGAACTTCATTCGACCATTGGTACAATCTGTTCAAGCATGAGTTAGTTGTTTATCCATATTAATATAATTATTATTTGTTATTATTTACACTCAGTATCAATACCACCCAATCAAAAGGTTAATACTATTCTTCTTCTTCTTATCTTTACTTTGCAGCTTCAAGGAATATCTTCTCGCCATAGTATAAGTGTTTACCTTCTTGTTGTTTAACCTTCTGACCAATTACATCCTTCAATTCACCAAGTTTCTTTCCGATCAAGTCTTTTGTTGAAGCTGTTCTGCTTGATGGTCCCAGCACAGAATCTAATCCTCCAGTAGCCAAAGCATCAATAAGATCTTGAACTGCTTGCACAGGAGGTTCTGTTGTTCCATTGATTGAATCAACACTTGGGCTCTCCGTAGAATCTACAGGTTCTGCTGAAATGCTCAAAAATTGTTGATTATTTGTCTTATAAGTTTACCTGTTGTGTCATTCGAGGGAGTATGGCTATCGTCCGGATGAACGGCATGAAGCGTTTCTTCTGTTGTTGCAGCCTTTGATTCATAGTCATAATCGGATGTCTAAAATAAATGGAAAATCATTAAGCTTCATAGAATAACGCTAGAATACCGATTTGTCCGAATCGTCCTCATCTTTAGAATCATCTTCTTTTGAATCTTCTCCGCTTTTCGATTTCGGTACAAATCCAACACTAGAGGGTAGATTCTCGTCGTGTTCTGGCACGCCAATAGCTGTTGCGTTGAAGAGAGAATTAGTCAAATGAGCTTCGTCTTCTCCTTCTTCAATCTTGGTCTGATCAGGTTTCTCTTTTTGAGCATCTTCTTCATTTACGTCTCCAGAACCTTCTACAATACTCGATTCCGTTATGAAACCTTCTGTTTCTCTTTCTGTTGTCGAAGCTACTGTGGTCGATGATGATTCCTCGTTTGATTCTTCTTTCACTCCTGCTTGTTTAATATCAGCAGAAAGTTCAGTAGACGGTAATGGTGAAGCAACAGATGTGCTTTCAGTTTCTTCTACAGGCATTTCCTCATTACTAGATTTCAAAGTGTGTTTCGATGAATGCTCAGCATCTCCAATAGGCTTTACACTGGTTGTAGAAATCTCTTTTTCATCTTCGGAAGATTTTTCCTCTTGTGTGGAATTTTCTTGTTCTTGGATGAAGGGTGAAGACTGATTATCATCGTTCGAAGTTTCTTCCAAGGAAGTAGTATTGGTGTCTTCTTTTGTTGGAGCAGCAGAACTTGATGTTTCTTTTACTGGTTGATCTTCCGTAGCAGTAGAAGTAGTTGTAGATGAAAGTTCTACTGTTGCTTCAGGTGTCTTGTGAAGAGATCCTGTGGTTGTTTCCACTTCTGAATCAGAAGTTGGAACAGCAACATCATCTCCGACTTTGTCACTGTCATCCGATTCAGATGCTGAAACTGAACTCTCCGTTGTCACTTCTCCGTCTAGTTTTCTACTTTCGACTTCTTCTGACTTAGCTTCAGTCAATAGCTGTTCTCCGGAAGCTTCAATCTCAGAAGGTGACAGTGAATGTCCGAGGCTCGAAGCAGGAAGAGAGGGCTTTTCTTCACTACCGGATCCTTCAACCTCTGTCTCTGGCTCTGATGTTGTATTTGAGTGTTCTACGCTGGTAGCCGAATCAGAAGATTGGGGAGTCAGATCACTGCTTTGCGTTCCAGACTCTGTTTTACTATCATCTTCGTTAGCGGCTATATCAGCTTCAGACTCTCCTGATGACTCAATCACAGATGCTGATGAAGTGTTTGTCCCACCGCTTTCATCGGTACTTGTTTCTACAGTAGTAACTTCTTCCGTTGAAGATACGGTTGAGTCCGATGATTCATCTCCTGATGATGTTAGGGTAGTTTTTTCGGTAGCTTCCTCTTCCCCAGAACCCTCGAGTTCAGAAACGGATGAATCGTCACTTGTTTTTACTTTAGGTGTAGGTAATGTGGTTGTCACTCCGCTAGTTGTAGAATCAGATGAGGTCTCTTCGGTTTTTGTTTCTGATACTGCTATTTTCTCATCTTCGTTGGCGGCGACTGGAGCCTCAGTTTCTCCTGATGCTTCGATTTCAGGTGCTGATGTTGAGCTAGTTGTTGTTTCAGCTTCAGTTTTTCCCTCCTGTTGTGCTTCAGAAGCTGAGGTGGTGGTACTTTCACTGCTAGCTTCGTTAGTTAAGGCCGTTGTGGTTTCTGTTTCACCAGATCCTTCG
>CALQYR020007432.1:0-19722 GCA_943334845.2 Auanema sp. JU1783 | reverse complement strand
CTTCAGTTTTCTCTTCCTGCTTGAATGCAAGATCACCAGATCCATCGACATCGGACTCAGTTGAAGAGCTAATGGTAGTGACGCTGGTAGATTTGCTTGTGGAAGCAGTGGTGGCTTCTGTTTCACCAGATCCTTCTACGTCTGGAGCCAAACTAATGGTGGCACCTAAGGTAGGTTCTACTGACGAAACTGTGGTTCCTTCTGTTTCACCTGAAGATTCAATCTCTGGAGCTGGGGTTTCTTTTATCGGCTCGATTGTAGTGGTAGAGTCGGAAGATGATTCTTCGGTCTTTGTTTCCGAGACTGTAACCTTTTCATCTTCGTTGGCGGCGACTGGAGCTTCAGTTTCTTTTGATGATTCCACTTCAGGCGCTGATGTTGAGCTGGTCGTTGTTTCAGCCTCAGTTTTCTCTTCCTGCTTTAATGGAGATTCACCAGATCCATCAAGATCGGAATCAGATGAAGAGCCGGTGCTAACTACACTAGTAGCTTGGTTTGTGGAGGCTGTTTTGGCTTCTGTTTCACCAGATCCTTCGACATCTGCCACTGGAGCTACACTGATGGTAGTTTCTTGTGCAGATCCTCCGGAAAGTGTTGTTCCTTCTGTTTCACCTGAAGACTCGATTTCGGAAGCTGATGTTTCCTTTTTGGGCTCGGTCGTAGTGGTTGTATCAGAAGATGATTCTTCGGTCTTAGTTTCTGCGATTGTAACCTTCTCATCTTCGTTGGCAGCGACTGGAGCTTCAGTTTCTCCTGATGCTTCGATCTCAGGTACTGATGTTGAGCTGGTAGTTGTTTCAGCTTCAGTTCTTCCCTCCTGCTGTACACTGGTAGATTCGTTTGTTGAGACACTTGTGACTTCTGTTTCACCAGATCCTTCAACATCTGCCTCGGGAGCTGCGCTGATGGTGGTTTCTTGTGCGGGTTCACCGGAAAGTGTGGTTCCTTCTGTTTCACCTGAAGACTCGGTTTCAGGAGCTGGGGTTTCTTTTATCGGCTCGATTGTAGTGGTAGTATCGGAAGACGATTCTTCGATCGTAGTTTCTGCGACAGTAACCTTCTCATCTTCGTTGGCAGCGACTGGAGCTTCAGTTTCTCCTGATGATTCGACTTCAGGTGCTGGTGTTGAGCTGGATGTTGTCTCAGCTTCATTTTTCTCTTCCTGCTTGAATGCAAGTTCACCAGATCCATCGACATCGGACTCAGTTGAAGAGCTAATGGTAGTGACGCTGGTAGATTCGCTTGTGGAAGCTGTGGTGGCTTCAGTTTCACCAGATCCTTCTACGTCTGGAGCCAAACTAATGGTGGCACCTAAGGTAGGTTCTAGTGAAGAAACTGTAGTTCCTTCTGTTTCACCTGAAGACTCGATTTCGGGAGCTGAGGTTTCCTTTTTGGGCTCGGTCGTAATGGTTGTATCAGAAGATGATTCTTCGGGCTTAGTTTCCGCGACAGTGACCTTCTCATCTTCGTTGGCGGCGACTGGAGCTTCAGTTTCTCCTGATGCTTCGACTTCAGGTGATGAAGTTGAGACGGTTGTTATTTCAGCTTCAGTTTTTCCATCTTGTTCAGATTCAGAGTCACCAGATCCATCAACATCTGTCACCTTAGCTGCGCTGGTGGTTTCTTCTGGCGCAGGTTCTCCGGAAAGTGTTGTTCCTTCTGTTTCACCTGAAGACTCGATTTCGGAAGCTGATGTTTCCTTTTTAGGCTCGGTCGTAGTGGTGGAATCGGGAGCCGACTCTTCGGTCTTAGTTTCTGCGACAGTAACCTTCTCATCTTCGTTGGCGGCGACTGGAGCTTCAGTTTCTCCTGATGCTTCGACTTCGGGTGCTGATGTTGAGCTAGTTGTTGTTTCAGCTTCAGTTTTTCCCTCCTGTTGTGCTTCAGAAGCTGAGGTGGTGGTACTTTCACTGATAGCTTGGTTGGTTGAGGCTGTCGTTGTGGCTTCTGTTTCACCAGATCCTTCGACTTCTGTTACACTAGCTGCGCCGGTGGTAGTTTCTTGTGCAGGTTCTCCGGACAGTGTTGTTCCTTCTGTTTCACCTGAAGACTCGATTTCGGAAGCTGAGGTTTCCTTTTTAGGCTCGGTCGTAGTGGTTGTATCAGAAGATGATTCTTCGGGCTTAGTTTCTGCGGCAGTAACCTTCTCATCTTCGTTGGCGGCGACTGGAGCTTCAGTTTCTCCTGATGCTTCGACTTCAGGTGCTGATGTTGAGCTTGTCGTTGTTTCAGCTTCAGTTTTCCCCTCCTGTTGTGATTCAGAAGCTGAGTTGGTGGTACCTTCACTGATAGCTTTGTTAGTTGAGGCCGTTGTGGTTTCTGCTTCACCAGATCCCTCGACTTCTGTTACACTAGCTGCGTCTGTGGTAGTTTCTTGTGCAGGTTCTCCGGAAAGTGTTGTTTCTTCTTTTTCACCTGAAGTTTCAATTTCTGAAGCTGTAGTTGTGTCTTCAGGTTTTGTTGTAGAAGTTTTGGAGTCTGTCTCAGATCCTTCCGCACCAGCTTGGACTTCTTGCGTTGATGTTTCTTCATCAGACTCAGTATTAGGGTTTGATTTTGTAGATGATTCTTCAGCGTCTGTTTTTGTTTCTGTTATTTTTTCATCTTCATTAGCTGCTACTAGTGTTTCAGATTCCCCTGATGATTCATCTTCAGACGTAGGGGTGTGTTCAGCTATGGTCTTTTCTTCGGGTTTGGTTTCTGTATCACCTGACCCTTGAACATCCGATTCTGTTTCATTGGGTTTCTCAAGTTCAGGTTCAGGCGTTGAGTTTGTGGAATCACTAGCTGGTTTTTCTTCATTTGATAACGTGGTAGCCTCTGTTTCGCCGGACGCTTCAACTTCTGGAGCTGAAGTTTCCTGTTCTGGCTTGGTTGTAGTGGTGACATCAGAAGAGGATTCTTCGGTTTTCGTTTCTGACGGTGTTGTTTCCTCATCTTTGTCGGCGGCCACTGGAGCTTCAGTTTCCCCTGATGATTCGACTTCAGGAACTGATGTTGAGCTGGCAGTAAGTTCTTCCTCAGTGCTGGCTTCCGATTCTCCAGAACCATCAGCTTTCTCGGTTGATTGGCTGGAGGCACCTACTGTGGTGGATTCAATTCCATCAGTCAACGGAACTATTTTATTTTCTCCTGATCCTTCAACTTCAGTAGAGGGTGTTGATGAATCAGTTTCTCCAGATCCATCTTTTGTCAGTGTAGATGTCTGTTCATCTTCATTCTCAGAGACAGAAGGTTTCTCAGGACTTTCCGTTGGCTTAACTTCTGAAGCTATAGTGTGAATAAACTACATTCTATATTCTTTACCTGAACTCTGATTTTCGGCTGTTGCAGTACTGCTCGATTCATTTGATTTCTTTTCATTTTGAAGGTCGTCAAAACCAGCAGCAGACACTGCTTCGCTTGAGTCTTCCGCTACTTCTTCAGTACTTTCGCTGCCTGATCCATCTATGTCAGGTTTTTCCCTGGTTTTTTCGTTCTCACTGTCCTTCTCATTGATAGATTCTGAGGGAGGAGATATTTCTTCTTCTTTTTCGTTGGGATTAGAAGTTGTAGCTTCTCCATCAATTTTCGATATGTTTTCTGTAGGCTCATCAATATTTGCTGCTACGACTGGTCTATTGGATTGTACAACAACTTCGACAGCGCCTTGGCCTGCCCGATGTGGAACTAAAGGAACGTTAGACAATTGAAATTACTTTCTTTCAACAACTTGACTTACCACAACTGAGGCAATGAATCCAGATAGAATTAGTAGGTCGAGACACAGTCAAGAGCTTGTTCTTACCACAATAAGGTTTATCATCATATGAGAGAGAGCATTCTTCATTTTCAGGATTATATTTGGCACCAGAGCACCCATCCTTGAAAAATCGTATTGGAATATAAAGAAGAACAAATGAATTACTTGATAACATAGATGAGCACATATTTCAGCTGTAGGCGTTCTGTGAGTTGTTTCAAGTGGAGCAGTGAAATGATCTGGCTTTTTATCAAAATCTACTACTTGGAAATTTATAACGCAGCCTAGAGTATTATATATCAGTCTGTCTTCTGAAAATTGGTGCTAACCTTGAAGAGTTTCACCATCATGATGGCTGTCTGTAGATCCGACTGAAGTTGGTAGCTTTTCCTTTGGTGCTGTTGTGGTCTGAGTCACAACAGTCGATGGTGTTGACGGACCTTCGGTTGTTCCGACAGAAGCAGATACTGTGTTTTCAGAACTCTTCTCCTTATCTTCTTCCAGAGACTTTGAGGGTGTTTCATCGTGAGGTGAGCTTGTACCAGTTGTTTGAACAGAGGACGGTGTAGTTTGATCAAGGGAATCGGTAGCTAGCTGGTCAACCCGACTTTTGACAGTGTCTGGAATCATGAACCTACATTATTTTTTGACACACAATAACATACAGCAGTTAACACAGTGAATCCAAGTAACTTCCTTGGCAGTATAATGCACGAAGACTGATCCTCTTACGCAATACTGTTTCTCATCATAGGATAGAGTACATGTATTGGTTTCAGGATCAAACTTAGCTCCGGAACAACCATCCTATGAAATTCTTGATTGAGGTTTCACAATACCTTACTACCTGATAACATCTTGTAGCACAGAGTTCGATAGAATCTACAGGTAATTCTGTCTCAAAAGGAGCTTTAAACTCAGCCGGGCGTTCTGATAAAGGTCTAGCTTGGAACTTGATAATGCAATCTGCAGAGTAATTCCTTCTGATTGAGTTAGGATATGTAATGCCTTACGTTTACTGACAGTTTGAGAAGACTCATCATTGTTTGAGGAAATTTCAACATTTCCTGAACGTGCAGGATTTTGAGATTCTTTTGGAGAAATGGATGTTGATTCAGAAATGGTTACGTCCACACTAGTTACAGTTGGTGTGTGTGGAGCTGTGGTAGTAGCTGCACTCGTTTTCTCAGGTTGAACACCTGGTGGAGAGGCATTTCCACTTTGAGAGTGACCCCTATTGGCTACACGAGATTGATTGGTGTTTGGAACTGAAAGAGATGATCAGAAAAAATAAAATTGAAACTGAATTGTTATTTTCTAACAAAAGCAAAACAAAAAAACATATTTCAAACAGAAGAACTCTGGTTATAAAACGTTCTAGCGAAGGCTAGCCTTGTATTAGACTTACTACATCTGAAGCATTGAATGAGAACATCATTTGAAGCTTTGACGATATTAACATGATCCAATGAATCTGAGCAAACTTCTTGACGATCTTTACCAAGTCGACATTCTCTTGTTGTTGGATTGTAAATAGCTCTTGTACAGAAGCCAGTAAAGCAAATTCGAGCACAATGATTGATACTAAATAGACAATGAAACTCAAAGAAATCAAAAAAACCAAATAAAATTTTTGATTAATAAGGCACTACACTCACCTTTTAACTGTTTGAACTTTATAATGAACGAAAGAAGCAGAATCTGGATTTTCGACCACTTGGAAGTTAATAACACATGCTGCAACATAAGAAAACAAACTAAGAAGCAAATGATTCTCATGAACTGTTTTCAAAATAATAATATGAAGCAACTGAACTAAGCTTTTGTTAACTCAAAAACAAAGTTATCAAACTACTATGAGGATGAGAATAACTTAACGTTTGTATAATGTTAGTATTCACCTGGATAATTCATTTTACTACCTTTGTTTGGATGAACTTGATCAGATGATGTAGGCTTTACATGTTCTGATGTTGGATTGGCATTTTCTGATGTTGGATTAGCATTTTCTGATGTTGCTGCCTTCTCACTGGTAATAGCGGCTTCATCAACAGAGAACGAAGTAGAAGCTACGAGTAGAATGATATGAATCACGCAAGATGGTCTGTTACCTTCGTCCTCGACTTTCTTTGGAATCACTTCTTCAGCCACACAAGTGAAGCATGACATTTGAGCTCTGCCGGTGGAGAATTCAGTAACTCTTGGCTTGTCTGTGCATGTCTCCGTTATGAACTCTTCGGTGTTTGAAGTGAAGTAACAGAACTTTTGGATTGGATCGAAGTATGCGAACTGCAATGATATATTATGATCATTAGAGAAGAAACAGCACTTACTCCACACTTGGATGCATAACACTTCTGAGCACATTCTGTGGCTGTTTCAGCTTGTGTTTGATTGATCAGAAGATCAACAAAGTCGAAATCAATATTGCTTGATGCATGGAAACTCAATTGTCCTTTGCACTCTGCAAAATTGGTATTTAGAAGTGCTCGGAGCTTTTTTCATTATTGATGTGATTTCAGTATGTTCCCAAGATGCATACCCTTTATCCTTATACCCTGTTATCTATACAAACGTGCCTATGAAACATACAACCGTTCTACAGTAGCATGAACATGGAAAATGAAAAGCACAACCGCTACACTATTCTAATGAGATCAAGAATGAAATCATGAATCTCTCAACAATAACATGAAAATGAAAAAGCTGTACACAACCGCTCCCCACTGTTTTCAGAATTGAAAAATGGAACCGTGCATCGTGAGCGATAGCATGAGAACACTCTTACCTCTATGAACATGAGTTTCACCTCCTGGCTCTTCGCTTGTGGTTTCTGCAGGATTTGGTGTTGTAGCTTCTTCTGAAATGTCTAATTGTATATCCCTTCCCTTAAGCTTTCAGATTAAACATTATAATTCATAACTTTGCCCATCGTTTCCCAGAAAGAGAGAGAAAGAGTGAGGGAGTTCCAAAAAGAGAGAGAGAGAGAGAGTGAGAGAGGGGGGAGATGAAAGTATTTTTTTTAACTTTCTAGTTTTTCTTGCCCTCCCAGTACAATGTTTTGGGAAAAAAAAGGTATTAGTCAAAATTTGAACAATGTGACGAGAAAAAATGACAAAAGAGGGGAAGGACAGTAAGCCAGGTAATAAGCGAGTTTACACTACTTGAGAAAAACTCGACGATACAATTATTATTATTATTAAGTTGTAAGAAAGGAGTGAAGCGTCATCCAACTGAGGTCATTTATAATTTGCAGAAAAAAAGATATTTGTCCTTTTAAAGTAGGATATTTAAAATATGAAATGGAATACTTATACATCTTAGCTATGGTACAGACAGAGAGAGAGAGAGAGAGAGCGAAAGTGAGAGGGAGAGAGAGAGAGAGTTTCAAAATGGAGGGAAGACTTGTTTTCATGTGAGGACCATAGTTATGTTTCTTTTGAAATATTAGTCATGGTTCATTAGATAAGCAGTCACGAACAAAATCTTTCGAAAAACATGACGTTTTTCACATTTTTTTGTCGTTTTGAACGAGACCAGTTTAGAACAGTCACCTCTAACTCTCTCTATCCATGAGTCAAACTAGGAGAGAATGAGGAAGAAGTACATACCTGATGTCTTTGGCGTTTGATTATCAGAGTTATCAGTTATTTCAACGATGCTCGTCTTTGTATGAACGAATGTCTCTCCAGCTTCATCTTTCATTGTTATTAACTCATTATCCTTCATTGGAGGTGCTGTTACTGAAATGATTATATGAAGATCTATGTTCACCGGTAATTTATTGTGTTTTTGGTTGTTGAAACCAGGAAGACAAGGAGAGTGTGTGTCCATCTGACATATTTTGGAGAGAAGGATCACGTTATCCATATTTTCCGGTTTCAACTCACTGTTGTAATAAATTAAAATGTCTTCAAGTATTTGAAAAGAAAAAAATATATAATTTTTTTAAGAAAACAAAGATCGAAAAGCCTTTTGCTTACCAAAATCACCATTTGAAGGACATCGCAGACAGTCAATGGTTATTGGCTTTCCATTATATTCTATACTCTTGGCTGCTTTGAGTGGACTGTATGAACAGTTATAAGCAGCAAAGTAATATAAATGACAGGATTCTTCTAATGTATGATCATATCTGAATCATCAACATCACTCTTCTAAGAGATTAGAGATAAACATACTTGAGCGAATAACAAAACTGATTTCCGAAGCATTTCTTAATGCAGTCATGGAGATCACTCGAAGGTATTTCAACAAAAATATAATGAGATCTATCTGATTCTGTTTCATTTACGAAGACATGAACGTCATCATTCCGACAGGCTGCAATAGGTTTGTTTAAATCATTTATCAACATTCTGTATTCTGCTTTCTACTCTTTCAACTTCAATCTATGAATCGACCTTGGTTACCAACTTTTACAATTATATAGAAAGAACTTGATTAACAAACAGTTATCAGTGATCTATTTCAAAAACTTCCTAATCACATCAGTTCAATGCTTCAAGTCCCTATCTTTTTCATTTTGTTTTGTTTTCCATTTGAAAACTCTTTTCATGTTTCTCTCTTCTCTCTCCATCATCATCTTCATCATCTCCTTCTTCGTCTTCCATTTTCTACCTCAGCGTTTGATCGTTCGTTCTAGCTGTTTTCAAGTAGGTTTCACTACTTTCTTTTGTCATCAGTCGATGTATTTAACCATCAACTATTTCCTCTCTTAAATGCTTGGAAGGTGAAAAGAACAAAAAATCTTCAAGGGTGCCAATAGAAAACATGCATGTATCTTCGAGAATCGCAGCTCCTAATTGTCAGAATGAACATGCTTCAGAAGTTGGAGAAAGGAGGCAGGAGGGTAAAGGGGAAAGGATGTATATAATGAATGATGGTCTCTCGTATGAAGACACAAAGAGAGTAGAGAATCAAAGAAACAATCTGAATACCTCAAATGAAGGAAGAAACACATGAATGTCCCCAATGTAACTCAGATAGCTCTTATGGCCAGGTGAGATACAGTCTTATGTAATCCCTTGTTATATAAAAAAAATATGTTAATTAGGCTATTGATGCTATTCCCTTGTTAAATGAAGGCTTCTGCCATCGTGATTGGCCAGAATAGAATCCGGTCGTGAGACCAGATGTTTTCCTCATCCTCATACAAATCTTCTGCCTATTCGTTGCTTGTCATCAATCCTCTCATCCTTACCTTCCTCTCCAGTTTCCTTTGAGACATTTAAAAGATTATCTCAAGATCTTGAAAGAGAAAAAGACAGATGATGAAGTAGAATAACCATCTTCTCTTCCTTTTCATCCAAAATAAACGAAAGTTTTAAGCTTTTTTCACATTTGTTTTCTACCTCTTCAACGTCTTCGTCTCTTTAAAAGTCGTTGGTGGGGGGCAAGCCAAAAAACGAAATTTCTCATTGCAAAACTTGCAGTAATTGTTCGAAACTGCTTTTGCATCACAAAAATGTGAAAATGAAAATGAAAGAGATGAAGAAGTCAATTGGAGTTGGCGAAGACGCTAGATTTCCATACTACTCACATCATAATGAGTCATTCATGTGTTCATTTTCTATTTTACCTTTCATCTTCCCTTTAGGGCAATATAACGGCCAAGGAGCAGTTGAGAAGACCTTGACTTGTCAAAAATTCCTTATATGGAATCTTCTTCTGACCAATAGTTCTCTCTAAGGTTATCCAACAACATTAATTAAAATTTCTTTTTTTTAAGAAAAGAAAAAAAAAGATTTTTTTGTTTATTTCAAATAAACAAGTTGTTAACAGTTAAGTTAATTGATTAAATTCTCTTTTATGATGTTTTCCTTTAACATTTTGTGTTGCGAAAACAAAATAGAAAGTGAAAACTTGTTAAATGACTAATGTCTTGGAAGCTTTTCCTGGAGGAGGGGAACATAGAGAGATAGAGAGAGAGAGAGAAAGACGATACAGCCATAGATGGTATTGCATGATAATGATAAAGATGATGTTGGGCATGCTTCGTTGACGAACAAAAGAAATATTTCGAAAAAAAAAGAAGAAGAAGAGAGAAGCGATTAAAATCTTCGGGATGGCTAACTGAATTCAATGTTGAACAAACAGATAACGTCTGTGAAGCTTTATGAAAACCCCTTATATGCATCTAACTTTGAAAACAAGCCAAACAAGATATGCATACTTCTCGATTAGCATATACCTTCTAATGGTACTGTTTTGCTCTCTGTATTGGGGTGCTTCCATATATAGCCAATGATGTTTTAGCTTTTGGACAACAGAACTGTACTTTCAGACTGGTTAGACTCAGCTCAGCAAAATCGGTTACTGCGCGTAAGATCAAGGGAATCAGTGGAAGAGTTGTGAAGGTCAAGAGAGATTCGTCCAGTCAACTCTGCACTACCCTGTCTTCCAGAAAAGAAAATTTGCTAAATGTGTCTTCTAACTGTTGCTATGAAGTGATGAAAGAGTTATTATCCCTCCAAAGGTCGAAAAACAGAACGTTTGAGATGGAACTTTGATAATGACTGACACCGGACGTTTATGTAAGAAAAAAAATGACAAAATGTCCTTTCTGTCTACATAGGAGGTGAAGATGGAGGGTCGAGGTGAATGACAGAAGCTGTACAAAGGGTTGGAGACGTTGTGTTTTCTGCCTCAATCTTCTGATCGCAATCGCTGTTGATGTTAAAAGTGTGATCTATGAAACTATCTATGGAACATCTCGAACTGAACTATGTAGTTGAAATGTCATACCCAAAGAAGACGTTCAATGATAACAATAGGTCCGAGCAAGTATTCGATTTGAGTCAAAATTGGGTAAAACGGTGATTGATATGTTTTCTTCCACCTCTTACTTTTCCTTCATATTCTTCCTTTCATTCTCCAGTTTTCATTTTGTTTCTTAGTTACTTGTGTCTTCACCCTCGTGAGAGAAACATTCAATTGTTCTTGCCTCAGGGAACATTTGATACAAAAATAGAATTCTGTTATAGTAATGGAGACAATAGAGGTTGTGATAAAAGCCTGTTGAGCTCGAACAATTTGTTAATTAAACATGACCTTGAGAGGCAGATGATATTTGATGAAGAAATAGCAGAAGCGTTGAAATCAAGATGGATCACTCAAGAGAATTTATATTTTCCGGTCACATAGCCAGTTTTTCATTGGCAGAAAGGGAATTTCTTGCTTCTCTTCTACGGTCAAATGGCTTTTTGCTTCTCTTTTTTGTATTTGTTGAACTGCCACTTTCACAAAAACTGTTAGTCTGTCTACCTTAACAAACCATCGTTTATCTTCATTTGGGTTGGTGAGCCGAATCCCATAAATGGCAATGCCATTGCTTCAATACCGAAATACGAATGGTTCCCTCTCATTCATACATTTGTTGACTTGAAGGATAGAAAGACAGGTATACTTTCTATACTTTTAAACTTCAAGAAGGTTTATTCGTTTGCCTTCATTGACTCCTGAAGGCGACAACGATGTTTCATATAAAAGCAGGTAGACGATAGCTAATGAGCCACCACATCTGTATTAGGATATGGTTCTTTCTCCTTTCTCTCTCTCTTTTTTGGCGGGAGATATAAAAACGGAAAGAGATTGAGAAAGAGAAAGATAGCTAGAGAGATTGACTAAGAGAGAGAGAGAGAGCTGGAGGATAGTAACAAAGCCATAAGAAACATGATTTGAATAACAAGACATGCTGCTAAATCTGACGCAATTGGCTAGTGTATTAGTGGCTTTGTGACAAAAGATGATGGAAAAAGGAAACGAGATGAGGTAAGCGATGAATGGAGAAAGAATAAAGACACAGATATTTAACGTTGTCCGAAAGATTAAAGATGAAATTGAAAAAGGCTTTTCGCTCTCAGGATAGACTTACAAGCATTGTCATAAAAAAATGTTTGAACGCCAAGGACTTCTAAGCCTACTTGACGAAAACGAAACACACAACACCTCTCCTACCCCCCCCCCCTTCCTTCTCTCTCCCCACACAGTTTTTACTTTCCTTTCGTGTTCTTCTTCTGTAAGCGAAAGTAATCAGTGGACTTATAAATAGACATTCCATGGATTTCCATGAAATGTATTATATATATAAAAAAAAAGGATTTTTTTTGGTGAACATGACGTGAACTATAAAAAGAGCCTTTGGGAAAGATGTTTTGTGTGCTTTTACATTCAATCTTCATACTATGGGAAACATTTTCAAGGAAAGAAGAAGTTACGAACAAACATGCTTTCCGCCTGACTGGTCAACATGTTCTTTTACGTTTAAGAATGGGATTTCAATATTTTAATCAGAGAGAGACGACGACATTGGTTTGTTCATTTTGATACCTTTGTTGTCCTTTTAGACACCTGTTATACAGGTAATAGAGAGGGGAAGGTGAAGACAGAAGGTAATAGAAATATAAAGAGAAATGAAGAGAGAGAGAGAGAGAGAGAGAGAGAGAAAGAGAAGAGCTTAATTTACATTTTTCTTTCATCTCATTAATTATCCTTCTGACTGTCCACTTGCTGTCTTACATAGGGCATGTGATGAGACAGATTTAAAGAGAAAGAATTCTTTTCAGCATTCCTTTTACAAAAAATAAAATATGATGATGATAACAGTTGTTATTTGTTCATCATTAGTATCATGTTATAGAATAATATCTTCAGGAAGGACTTGTTCTGCTTTGATTGGCGTGGCCAGCAGCCAAGTCTGCCAACTCGTCATCATACTTGTTCAAATCAAACATGAGCAATTGGGGGTAACCATATATAATCATTAAAGATAATACTAATTATTAAAATATATTATATTATATAGGTAAGGCTATATCTATCTGACCTTAGTTCTATAAGCCATTGTGGCATGTATGACTCACAACTTGATGTCATACACAGTCCTTCTCCTCTCTTCTTCACTACTCTCTCCTATTCTCTCCACCTTTTTGTCTACTCTCCCCGCTACTTCAAAAAAGATTCTTTAATGACACCAAATACCATAAATGAATTTTTAGATAGAGAACTTGAGATAAAGAATTCGGTACAAGAATTGTTCACAAAAAAGGTTTTCGACCAATTCATTACTTACGTGGCAACCTAATCTTTGGTTAGATTTACAAACATGATATACCATTTTAAATAAACAAAAGTAATAGGCTCCCTTATATAGTCATTCAACTACATAAGACGACTCAAACCAGAATGCTTTACACAAATGTATTTTCACTCTTTTTTTTCAACTTTTACTCATTTTTTTGGAGAACAACATAAGAAAAAGGATTGTCAATCAATTCAGATGTGGTAAGGAAGAGTAGATAAGCATGATGAGATGAAGCTTGGAACTTACTTATCGTTTGGGGTAAACTGACTGGAGCAGCTTGAAGTACTGCCGGTAATACGACAGCTAGTTGCAATAAGAGTATAGAAGTCCACATAAGGGACGAGCACGACGGTGTGCCTGCTCTAACTTGTTCAAGTTATGAATAGTTCAACAAGAGTGGAGTATATAATTAATTCTAAATTGTTATTTGACCCTAAGATGTTGAAATAGACCGGCAACGACCGGCCAAAGACAAGAAGCTGAAAATGGTCTGTAAATGATGAGAATACGACGACAGACAGCAGAAGAATTTCAGAAAAAAAGTAAGAAAAATAGAAAGATAATCGGTTCTTGATTCATTCGAGATTTGAATTCAAAAAAAAACATTGAAAGCTGAGAAAGTTGGACAGGAACAGAGAGCGCAACGAGACTGACAACGATAGGGAAAAGCTGAACTCGAACTGAAATAGACTTGAAGCTCGATATAGATGGAAGACAAACAGAGAAAGAAAGAGATCGAGGATTGAATTGTATGATTATGAAACATTTTAATGATGAGGAACGAATTCATTCGTGAATAGTTGAATGCAGGAAAACATGAACACAGCAATGAGGTGATGACGATGAAGTAGAAGTGAAAAAAAAGATGTTGAGGAGAGACAACGGAACCTCCTATTTCGGCATCAACACATCGAACTGTCAATTGATACAGTTGGATGGTCGAGGCAGAACAGGGAAGACGTTGGGTGGGAGGGCGGACCACACGGCGAAATAAGTCTCCGCCTTCTGACAATGACGCTAGAAAGCCAAGGCAATATGGGGAGGACGGTGATGATATTAAGTTATTTCAAGTTTTATTTAATTGTTCTAAATTAAGAAGGTTTGCTTAGTCATGTTTAGATAGTAAGATATGATAGAATCTATGTCACAAGTATTAGTATGCTAATGGATGGGAAAATCAGAATCACGCTTATGCTAATGTCTTTTTCGGAACGTGATCCGTCACATGGAGTTGTTTTTTCACGTGAAGCACGTGTGAAGCTTCAAATTTTTTTATTTCTTTTCCGTGCTTACGTTAAGATCGGTTGTCGACACCTTCTCTCTCTCTCTTTCTTCCTCTTTCTCTCTCTCTCTCTCTCTCTCGCTCTCTTATTCTTTATCTCAAATCATCTCTCTCTCTCTATTTTTCTTTCTATCTCTTCTCAGAACGTTTATACTCTCTTTTATTGTTTTCATTATTCTTGCCTCTAGTCATTCTCACTTCATTCATTGATGACCAACCGGATTTCTTATATACATAAGCTTTTTGAAAAATTTTAATGTTGCAATTTAAGCTTGGACATCAGGTGGTGATAAAAAAGCCGCTTCTCTCCGACTAAGAAGCTAAAGCTGTAAACGTTAAAGAGTTTATGGAATGCGGTAGTGGTTTCTATAGCGTCTCCTCATATGTTTGTCTTGTTGTGTTTCATGTCATACTCTCTCTCTCTCTCTCTCTCGACTCGTCTCTCTCTCTCTCTTTCACTCTTCCTTATCAACTATTATTCTAAGAATGTATTTTAACAAAAACATTTCTGATTGGTGAGGTAACCGGGAAGAGATTGAGAGAGAGAGAGGGAAGGAGATGAGAATGAAGGGCGGAGGTCAGATATTTTAATGAAATATTTAAAATTATAATCAAATATAATATTTGAAATGGAAAAAGTTTTTTTGTTCTACCAAAAAAGGAAATTAAACGAGTTTTCGTCAAATTTCAAAATTGAATGTTTCCAAAAGAAGGTTTTTTGGTTGACAAGCAATTTGGAAGGAATGAGACAGCGTGACGAAGAGCTTTTTTTCAACTTGTAATAAAATAATTGTGAAGCATATGACATTGACATGTTATCTGAAGATCTTCTCTATTAGTGCGTCTAATAGCTGATAGTTATCAGTCAGATGTCTTTTCTCACATAAAGAGAATGTTCCTTAAATAGTTTTGTAGAAAATGGTTGAAAATGAAAAAGTAACATTTGACACAAATTGACGGAGCGCTTCTCTTTCAGGTGGACGACAACGAACAAGATGAAGAAGGAGAATGCGTAGAAGAAGAAGAATCCAATGTCATTGGCAGCAATAGAGAAAGGAGAATAACAGCCAAACATCATTTCGGTGAAAGTTATACTTGAAGCTCTATAGATAACATATGCATGTTATGTTTCTATAATTGTTCAATTAGCTGTATGCTGATGTGTGAAGATGGAAACCCGTTTGCCGTATTTGAAAAGAGTTATGAAGACTACGAGAGAAAGAGAGAGAGAACGTTCAACCTCTTCTACAACTTACAAAGATATAGTTTTATATTTTCAGTTTGTCTTCTTGTCTACTATTCTACCTCTTTCAACTCTCCCATTCTGTATGAACTCTGACTTCACATCTTATCAATGTCTATTTTGATTTCTGAAACTTCGGCTATAACGGAAGAGTCATTGAGAAGCATCTGATATTACAAAAATGTGATGAAAGCTTTAATGAGTTGCATGACCTTCAGTAAACTTCTCTATACCATGATGAGAAGCCGAATGACCGAAACAAAAACATACATGTGCACATGAACTACGGTAAAATGGCAGTGATGATGGTAATGGTGAGTTGGTTGTGGGAGTAGTGGGGGTGAGAGGAGGATTGTAAAGTCATTTGAATACCTGTTGTTCAATCAAATGAAGTGTCTATCTTTGTAAAAAAGAAATAAAGAAAGATATTGCAACAGTTAATGAGAACAACAAAAAGCCGAATGAATAATAGAAAAGATATAAAAAACATATTTTTTTTTTGAAAATGATATCATAGAGTGCCATTGAAGATGATATTGTAAAACGTTCGCGCTTCAACTGCAATCTGAAGATCGCACCCTAACGCATACAACGATGAACTGTTGAAAAGACAATGATCTGGTTGGCGGTGCCCTTCATTAAAAGACTTTTCCATCTATTTTTTTCGTCATTTTCATGTTTTTTTCCGTTTTTTCCATCTGCTTTTTGTACATGTCTCACCAATTTCTTTATCACGTAGAAGGCCACTGGCTTGTTCAATGCTGGTTTGCCTATCAACAGAACGAACTTTTTCTCCTTTTTTTTCACTTTCAACCATTCTTACACACACAAAAAATGTTGAACCTTTTCAACCCCCCTACCACCCTTCCTACTCAACTCTTTACCAATCATTTACTACAACACATCACAACCTCTTCAGATCATACAGATGTCCACGTTCTTCAAATATCAATTTGTTCTAATTAGCCATCGTTTGGAGATCTTCTGCAAAAATCTTTTTAAATGCTCAAGGTTCCGATAGAGGGGGGTGGGGGGTTCCATGAATGTGAACGACCGAACACGAATGAACACATTAATCGCTCTTACCATCTTTCTCTCTCTCTCTCTCATGCCAAGCTAATAAGATTGAAATTCACCGAAAGTACTTATCGTCATAGAGGTTGTTCTATCTGCATTCTCATATCCGATACGAGAAGAATGAACTTGTACAAAACGTATGATTCCTGAGATAGAGTCATAGTCAGAAGGACCTTCTTAGGAAGAGGAATGAATATGGAAAAGTTAGTGGCATTAGATGGTTTCATCAAAACAACACACACATAGATACAAGTAGATGAATATTGCAAACGAGATTTTATGTGTCAAGGCCCACAAAGAAACTGACAACGAAGGCAAGACGAAACTTTTTAATTTGTTAGCCAACAAACTCATTAAAATATTTCAGGTAAAAATATTTTTTGGAATGGAGACATCGAAGTAGAAAAAGTCTCGAAACCTTCTTCAGCTAATGACAAGAAATGCATTGAGGTCAGTTTCATTTTACCCTGAAAATCTGAAAAAACTGTTTCAGAGATACAGATGTCTTACATTCAACTCAATTTCAACTCTTACAGATAGTACTAGCGTTTGAAATGCAATCAAGAACGCCATTTGGATCAATATGAAGTTGAACGAGATGCACCGCATTGGAGATTTTTCAAATGAAAAAATGAATTCTCATTTTATGATACATGCATTCTTCCTTTTTCACGTGTTTGTTCCTTCAACCGGTTGTTCACGTGATTCCATTTTTCATGTTACTTACCCGGCACAACGGTTGTGTATGCTCGGCTCTCGATCTCTGTAGGAACTATTATAAACGACCCCGCCTCAACCCCTCTTCACCGATTCCATAAGTCTCCACCATTACGCGAGATTTTTTATTAATATTCCAGCGTGATGAGCTTCCTCCATTGTTTTACAATAAACACTCCCTCTCTTTTACGCTACTATGTATCTGCTTTCTCCAATTTCATCTCGTTTTATATAGGATACCGTATAGAGCACATGGAGCTATGCAGGTTTCAGTTATCGAGTAACCCTGCTCCATTGCTAATTTTTTTTTCGTATTTCTTCTTCCTTCAATATCATAGTTAATTAGGATATTCTACATTACATCATTTAATTACTCGTATGTTGGTCTAATTGTTTTCTCTTTTCTTCACTCGATCTGTGTTTATTGTTTATTTGATGTCGACCGATATAGCTTTGTAATGAGAAGTTAGATTTGCGCGTTCCAATCTCCCGTTTGCTTATAATTTTCTTTACTGCGACGGAGTACTCCTTCTAGAGATGATAAGACTAAAGACAACTCTCCCACAAACCTGAGATTTGCAGTAGAATGAGTTATCCTGTACTCTTAACCATGCATCCGAATTAGTATTTTCTTCTTAATTTTTTTTCTGTTATGTATCCGAGTCTACGATTCTCTTTTTGATACTCTCGATTCCAGGAGCTCTAGGCTCCTAGAGTATGATGAGAAGGGTATGTGGTCTCTGAGCACACAGGTAATCCTTCCAGAAATATTTCGGAAAATTTTATTTTTTTGTAACATCTCTGGCTGGCGCCAGTACTCCCCGCCTCCCTTATCTGACAGTGGAGAGCACTGTAAGTCGTGCATGCATGGTAGTTCATCGCAGAAACTCCCAGGTGTTTCACACATACGTGGAAAGATATGTGCCATTTTGGTTTTCCCAAATCAAGAAAGTCTCTCTATTCAAGATTTTTTTTAACATTATGAGTTAGATTTTCAAGATCACAAACAATCTAGCAAGTAAGATATAGTTGACCCAAGGACAATTGATCTCATTCACCTGTGCTCTAATCATAATTGATATACGTGATCTCCCGTAGGTTACAGTAATTGCACACAGCTTTTCAGTCACGCCCACATGTTTTCGAAATTAATTTGATTATGCTAATTTTTATTTGTTTTATTTATTTCTTTGTTGAATTAATTTATAGGTACGACGATGACGAACTTGATTTTTCCTTAAAACGATATTAGTTGATGTGACGACGATTGTGGATTCCCCGACAGGTGGGACGTCAATGGATGTTCCTAGTGAGCAAAACATTTGATAGGAGTCTCGACAAAAAAAATAAAATGAAGTAAATCCAAGAAGTTGTATGTTGGAGGTATGTCTTTTCATTTTCTATACTTCTTCGCTTATGGTACTTCCAGCGATTAATTTCCCAAATTCTTCGGTTGTTCAGAATAAGCAGAAAGCAAGGACGTGTTGCCACATCCCATAATAGATTTTGAGTGAATCGTATTATCACGACATTGACTATGGATTCCTCGACTGGTGGGACGGAAATGGATGTCCCGTAATGAAGAAAACGTTTGGTAGGAAACTCATTCAGGTTGTCGTAGATTGTATATTGCTGCTTAAGGTCTGGCAATTCGTCTCCAATTGATATTCTGTGTTTCTGAAAGACTCCCATCTCGGATAGAATCGAATCTCTCGCACTCTCACAGGTTGTACGCACGTGCCGATCCAAACGAGGTGTAAGTTTCTTTATCTTGATTTTGCCATACTCATTTTACTTCCAGATTTCTTCCCAGATGATAAGAGCTGGGGAAAGCAGGAACTAGCTAGCAGTAGTGGTCAGTTGAATGTTGGTTCCTTGTACAGGAGGTCAGTTGCTTCTTTTCCAGACTGTCATTTGTACCTTTTGTCAGGAACTTCAGTTTCGCCGGAACATAAAGACTTCAGCACAGACTGGTATCGCGATGATGCAGTGGTATAGACGCTCTCGAAATGCTCAAGGTAGTTCATAATTTATTCTTTTTCTTTAGACTGTCCACTCTGTATCCCTCAATTGATCTCTGTGGTGGAGAAAATGGCTTCGAATCCTGAAACTCGGACGGCATTATCTCACTCGAAGACCCAGTCGGAGCCGGAACCTAGTGCTTGCATGTGAATAAATATTTTTTGTGTGTTGGGGGTGGGGGAAGGGTAAATCTGTTGCTCCGGATTGGTCAGAAACTTCGGTTTCTTTGACCAAAAAGATGGAGCTCAATTAAATTTAAAGGTTTTTTTTGACAAAATTTTCTGGTTTTGTTCTGAGGCCACCTAGTTGCAACCCATTATCCAACTCCGAAATTTTCAAATCGTGTCGAGACCAATTTGCAAAAAATTCAAATTTTTTAAAAAAAATGCTGGATTTTTTGACTTATTCAAAGCTTTTCCTTGTTTATTTCTACTTTTTTCAATGATATTAGCTATGAATTAGATTGCAAAATTTTTCTTCATCAGAGGAACCCAAGCTTGATGAGGTTTTGCTGTCACAAATCCAAGTTTGGGCTCCCAAATCAAACAGTTCGA
>CALQYR020007427.1:10153-35528 GCA_943334845.2 Auanema sp. JU1783 | reverse complement strand
AAGATCACCAAGTTTCACAAAATTCGAAAAAAAAAGTTGCATTTCGATCAGTTTCGATCATTTGCCGAGATCGACTCTCCAACTCCTCACGGCTGAGTCGGACCCTGAGTTGAACTTGGACCATTGCTAATCCATGGTGCGCCAATCGAGTCGTGAGGGTCTTGGACCTGTAATACTCATCATGGCTATAAGTTAAACATCCAATATTTAAAAAAGGTTTTAATCAGCTGAGAAATGAAAAAGCTCAAGAACGTGATGAATGCAACGAAAATTAAATTTGCTGATAAGGTGAAACGTATTGTATTCCTATCAATCGACATTTACCTTCTTGATTTCCTATTGAAAAAGGATCGAATAGACCAATCTCCCTTTCATTCAAATTTTGTATAACTATCTGACCCAAAATGGCTTTAATGAATCGTCCGAATGAAGTAAGTTGATACTTGGTTCTCATCTTCATACTCATAACTCACCTCATCATGCTTGTTTCAGCCCATAAATCGTTTGATTGTTAGTACAATTCATGAGAAACTATCATTAACTGATAATATTTTTATTACCTCAATGGATTCTTATAAGTATATATGTGAGCTAGGAAGAGGCCGCTTTGGAACAGTATTCCTCATTTGCATAATTTTTGTCAATCATATTACTTATTAGGTCTGTAAATACTTAAATGAGGATACAAAGACACACGTAGCTGTCAAAGCAATCAAGATGGAAATCTTTGAGCATGGATATCAATATAAAGAGAAACTATTGATTGTATTCATATAGCCTTCTCAGCCATATCCTTATTTACTTTGTTGCAGAGGTTGAACAGATTCCTTGAAGAATTCAAAGATCTTAAAAACATTTCCATGCATAATGATCGAATAGTTGACCAAATAGGAATATATGCTGAAGGGTTAGTTTACACACATCTTGAATGAAAATCTGACGAAGACAGTGTGAGCAACCGTTCAACCTTCGCTCACATTTGAAATGAACGAACGCAACGTAACGTGATGCCACGTGAATCAAACAGACTTCACGTAACGTGACGTGACGTGACGTGAGTTCACGTAAATCATTATTTCTAATAGCTTCATTGGACAATGTGTTATTTTGTGATTGCAGGAGAGAATTCTACGTATTGACAGAATACATAACCAATGGATCGGTTAAGGATTATATCTCCAGAGAAGGCTTGAGCGAACAAAAAGCAGTTCGATACCTACAAGAAGTTGAATATTCAACTTTTTCACTTTGAAATAGTTTTTTTCTTGCAGACATTGAAAGCTTTACATTTCATTCATAATCTGAAGATTACTCACCGGGATGTTAAAGGTTTTTCTTTCGTTTCCTCTTTTTACTCAGTTTTTATCATGATCAGCTGCCAACTTATTAATTTCATCCAATGACAGCATCAAGCTTGCAAACTTCGGATTGATCCGAGATTTGGCTGTTGATGGAATGGGTTTATCTGTTGCTTCGGAAATTGCTAGGGACTTCCGTGGATCGCTTCTATACGTTGCACCTGAAGTCCTAACAAGTGAATTGGGACCTGGATTCCGAGACTCTTATAGTTTTCCTGCTGATATTTGGTATTTGACAAAGGATTGTTGTTTGTATCGGAACTGTTCAGGTCTCTCGGGTGTACTTTCATTGAAATGCTCATCAAATTCCCGCCTCATTTCGAATACTTTAAATCAATCAGCTATAATCAGAACGAGATTGTTGAGAGAGCTTGTGGTTCCAAAACAGTGAGATTATATTTTGCTACAAATATGCATGGAATTTCATTGCAGAGTTTACCATACACAGGAGCTATTTTGGTTCCATCTGCCACTGATGCAACGAAAAGCATTGTCGACACAATTTTCGAAATCGACCCGAAAGATAGACTGACTGCTCATGAGATGTTGGAATATTTGAGCTCAAAATCCAAAAAACCTTTAACTGTTGGACTGATGGATCAACCAAAAGTACATTTTCATTCCGACTGCCTTCCTCTGCGTCCATCACCCTAAGAATACTCATCCAAACAAACAATTTTGATTCCAGACCGAGCCAAGAATCAAACCGAAGCTTATCAGTTTGCCTGCTGTAGAAGAACCTGATGGTGATGCTCCAGCTCCTGTCCATTTTACAAAATCGATACAAGAAGATTATATGCCATTAGAAACAATACGTGGAGGTGTAACGAGGAAAAAGAAAGGGCGTAAGCACAAGCAAAGAACTCAGATATCCAGTTTATCCGTTCTATTTCTATATTTGGTAACACGCTTACTGTTTTTCATGAGTAAGCACTTCCACAACATGGCGGTCATTAACCAATGGGTTTTCAGAAATATTAGCTAAATCGGTGATGTATGTCCTGGTATTCATTAGCTTGGGAATCGGAACTCTATCCTTCTTCCTATTCGTCGCTTACGTTTTTGTTCTATTCTTCCGCTATCTCATCAAGTTAGGATGCCGGTGTGATCTGTCAGAACCGCATTTTCTGGTTATCAGCGGGATTCTGTTAATCTTGCTGTTCGCCTTACTGTTCAGGTAAGTAACAGTTCTGTTCGAAATGAAAAAAAGGTTGGCTGTCGATTTGATCGACATGTTCCTGAAAGCAAAACTGATTCTTTTTTCTGATTTGATCTTTCTCGAGAGCCAACAACCACTTACCCTCAATGTAGAATCTTCTATAAATCACTTGTGATTTGAAGTGTTTCGAACAAGAAGATAAGCATAAGCCGCCTGGAAATGAGGTGTTACATGTCCGCAAATTTGATCTTTTTCCATTTCATCTTGTTGAAACTCAACAGTTTTTGTTCTCTCTATCTCTTTTCCTTCTTCCCCCCCCCCCCCTCCTCCTCTCCTTCCTCCATTATTTACATCAATTTTGATGTTTAAGTTGACATTTTCTTCTCGTTTTTTTCCAGCTGTTGTATGGTTGCTATTGGAGAAACAAAGCACCGAATATCTATAGGACTCTTCGATGATACTACGGTTTTCGTTCCAAAACCAAAAAAGGATGTACGCATGTGTGGTGTGACCGTTTTGGAAGGAGAAAAAACTGAAAACGAGTTAAGCTCAGTAGATGACATACCAGCTATGAATGAATCAGCCGCTCAAGATGACTTTTACTATTTACCTTAATTATGAATGATCTCTTCCAATCTCGCTTACCATCTCTTTCATTTGCTCTCTCTCTCTTTCTCTCTGTCTCTCTCTCTCCCTCTATCTCTTTCTCTGAGATGAACCATTCTTGAAAGAATTTATTTTCTGTGCATAATAAGTGAAATACTTCGTATAAGAACAACAAGAAAATGCAACTAGAAGTTAACCCGTCCAGGCCTAGGAATATCGGCAGCTCGTTAGAAATGGAAACAGAGATATGGGATACATGTATCAGAAATGATTATTAACACTACTCCATGCCAAATACGTAATAACAGCTATCAAACCAGTTGAAGCTATCTGCAAAACCATTGTAAAAATCAAAATGTGTTTGAACACTCCACTCCATTCCATCGGATTAGATGAATTCAACAAAATGAGGAGGCGTGAGAGGAAAAGAAAATAAAAACGAAACAAAATAGAACTCACTGCTAGTACAGTTATGAAAGCGTATTTCTGGCATTTCTCCTTTTGGAATGTTGCATTAGGCATTTCAGGATCTTTCGGACGATCAAAGCCTGAGGAATACATCATCGAAGTCATAATGTTATTGAGTAACAATGATAGTAGAATAGATTGAAGATACGATTCTCTATTTACCACCTAGAAGCCGACGACAGTCAGAGGGCGGTAGGCGGAGATTGAAATTTGAAAAAAGGACAAATACTTGCCGAGAAAATATTAGCCAAATATGATCATTGGGAAATAATCTTTAGTTGAAAAAAAAGAGGAAGCGATCCGGGGTGAGTCGAACTATTTCAATTCTTCCTTCCTCCCATTGTCATCATGTAGTGTTCGTTTATAGTCAATATCAAAAGATCAAAAGAGTTGAGCCGATTACGGAGAAAGACAAAATAACACCGAAAAAAACAAAAATCCGATTGTCCTCTTTTGAAAATTTTTGTTCGAAGAATGAGATGTGCACGTTAACTAGCGATGTGTTACTATGAATCCGCAAAACAACCATTCTTCCTTGGAGATGAGCTTATGTAATGCTTTAGGCGGCTTTAAATCTACAATCTCATACACTCTATTGCTAAGCAGAAGACTAGAAAGACGACAGTTGAGAGATTTATTAAAAAGTATCAACAGAGGTAAAACCCGACAAACAATTCAAAAACATCCATAACAACAGCTTATTCCTCGGTGAAAACATTAGTTTCCCATTTAACGTCCATCAAATTGAATTTCCATTCATCCGGATGTCCAATATGCTTAACTTTATCTTTCTGAAAATATTTGTGTTAACAAGCTCATTAGCATACGCTACGCGAGTCCTGATAACGTGGAAAGTCTGCGCGACTCTTCATTTCTCAAGGATCAGATGTGCGGAGCGGTTGATCACTTACGAAGTCAAATTCACTCCATTTGAAAGCTGGAACTTGTCCCCATGTTGGACCTCCTTGAGCTTGGAATTGGAGATTCTTCATCATATCAACGTTAGTTCCCTGCAAAGTGAGAGATTTGTTTGAGTGATGAGGTATAAAGAAACCTTATAATCTAAAGCTCCATGATTAACGTGGCCCTGTCCTGGGAATTCATAAGTTCCATTGGCGGGATTAAGATCTCCACGAGCAGAGATAGCAGCCTATATGATGTTTGATGATTACAGAGTGGCTACAAGCTAGACAACCTCAGCAGAGTATGGTGGATTGCATTTGCATTTACTGAATTCCTCCTCCTTATAGTTATTATATCTAAAAAATAAATAAACAAGTAAACAAATACACAATGTGTTTGTGAACCTCATTAATGTTTGAAGAGTGGCAAGGTCTTTGACATTATGATGATCGCGTTCAAAAATCTTTGCTCTAGGAGCAGCTCCCCATTTAAACCAATCACCCATCTTTGCAGCCTGCAGAGGATGATCATCATCAACTGGATTAGTGAAATGACACGAACTTGTCCGACAAATCCAGAAATGTCTGTGATTTTCTTGAAGAAAGGAATGTTGTATGATGGGAAATAAGAATATTTCTTCAAGAACCAAGTCAGATCCGAATAGACAATCTTGCCTCTGAAAAACATGGAACTCTCATCAAAAAAGTTCAAAAAAGTTATTTGTCTTACGGCATTTGTTCCAAAACATAGAAGAGTCCATACTCAGCAAGTGGCTTGTGTTTCTCAAACTTATTATAATCCAGGACAGCCCTTCAAATGTTATTTTTGCTTTTGAACATCTGTTTTCAAGAAATACCATTGATTATTATAAGTTCCGGAGTTGTATTTGGCGTAAAGATGGCACCATTCTCTAGCGTCGCGAGCCATTTGGTTGGCAACGACGGCACGGACCCATGTTGGGAGCTGTAACATGGATGTTTATCAGTTTCAGAGTTGATATGATACCTGTCCAACAGCCTTAGTTTCATTGAACAAAGTCAAATTGAAAACACTGATAGTTGTTTCAATGATAGCCTGGAAATGAAATTCTCACTTCTATTTTGAGTACCAACGAACCAATCCCGATGACATCAGGGCGAAATCGTCAGAAGAGTAGAGAAGTCCAGGGTATGAAGCAATGGAAGTGGCATATCCGGGGTAAAGGGCACGATCTTCAAATTTTTTTGATATGTTTTCTTTTTGAGAATCTAAAAAGTACCGTAACCGAATTTGTAGAGCTTCAAAACTCGGAGCATGTTTTGGAAACCAGACATGGTCACTTGGGAGATGAGAAGATCAGCGTTGTCAGGAGTCACCTGAGTTGTTATTACTAGTTAATATTCATTTATGCAGTTCTATGATCTTACCTTGATGAATCCAGAACACTTCTCTCCAGTTTGGTCGGTTATTGGATCTCTGGTCTTGTTGAGTTTCTTCTCAAGATCATAGAAATCTCCATTCCAATTGAGCAAACTGAATTCGAAACATGATATGAATGGAGATTAAATTAACAAACAGAATAGGGTGAAGCTCATAAGAGATGGAAGGATTGATAGCTCTTCCCTCATAACCGTCAATGAGTCCAGTAAGTTGATGGAACGTTCTGTTGACCTGGAAAGACAATTTTGAACTTAATCACATTCAATGCGTTCACAAACCCCTGACCAATAAATATCGTCTCTTCCGGTAGTCTCCAATGTTTTTTTAACCCACATCTGGTTTTCATTCACGAATGATGTCATCCTCTTGCAATACTCAGTGAAGTTAGTGCAATAATCGGCAACAGTGTTTTCAATATGGTAATGGAGGACAGTTTGAGACAGAATACCCTCAAGATAACCAGCTGTGTAAGCTTGCAACTCTGGGTCATACTCTGGCTTTGTTTCAACCTCTAGGAAGGTCCATCTGAAAGAATGATGTAATGAACATATCGCACAATAAGTCTATTAGTTAATTAGTTTAACTTGTTGGACATATGTTGGTTCTGATTAGTTGCACTACGTCAATTCAACGTCAGTCAAGTTCTCATGCTAACTAATGATGACGTAAAAAGCGTTTCGACAATCTGTTCGTTCTCTTTCTCTCTCTCTCTTTCCCTTCTTATCATTAACTTATCTCCTACATTTCTATCTTGTTCATTTTACAAACTTGATGAGCATATCAACCCATTTATGCAAATGTTCTATAATGCTTTATAGATGGCTTACCCAGTAGCATTGACTGAGTTCTTCCACTTTCCAACAGCAATCTGATTGCGACAATCGAATCCATTAAGAACAGTTAACTTTCCATCAACTACACAAATCTGCTTATAAGTGTATTTCTCATCTAATCCTTCCTTCTGGGCTCCAACCAGACCTTCAATGAGGACACAATGTATGAGACAGTAAAGAAAGGTGATAATCAGTTAACAAACTGTTTTTATCATACAGAAAACAACTTACCAACTAAAAGAAAAGCGAATAAAACGGCTGCCGCCATTTTGGTTGAGTCGGGAATCGAACTAACAAAAACTTTTATCTTTTGCTCGCCTTAAGCTTATCAATTGATAAAAATGAGACTTCTACTGATTTCTGAGCACCACTAACAGCGAAAGATAAAAACAACCGTCCAAAGCTTTTTATCTTGTAAGGTTCTAATTCTCTTTTTTTGGTAATGAATCAAGTTGACTGTGAATATAAGAGCTTTATATACTTCTGGAGACAAAAAAAACAAATTTCATTCCTATGGGGGAGATGAACATGATCACCGGGATGAGTAACTAGTCTATTACCTGTAACGAAAGAATTCAAACATGATGATAATGGAAGAAAAGACTTCTGAATTGTGAATGATCATATAAGTTATAATTATGATGTACAATATGATGAAGAGTATGATGATACAAATGACATTTGGGATATTCAGTATATTCATATGAAATAGATTAAATGAAACAAATTCAAACTATAGCTTAGAGTAGATGTTGGAATCTCATTGTATGGAACACACTTTGGAATTTTTTACTTCTGAACCTTTGCGACGACGAGGACTCTCTTCGCGCTCTGATGCTCCCGAAATGGTGGAATAATCAGGTACAACTGTTGCAGGCTGAGGAGCTACTTTCGTATCTCTTGACTTTGATCTCCTCATTAATCGTCCGGGTATCAAAGATCTGGATCTATAACAATGAAAACGGATTAAATGATTCTATTCTGAGATGAGACTACCTTGTTCGGGCTTTAGCTGTTGAGGCGAGTACCAATTCTTTCAATAACGTTTCTTGGTCTTGATAGGTTGAGGAGGATATTTGAATGAATACACACCTGTCTCCTAACTCTGTGGCAAACTGTCGACCCTATAATAACAAGTCTGAGAAAGAAAACAGAAAGGCATTACTCACCATGTCAATAGCTATCGTTCCATCATCTGATTGTTTTCGAATTATTTCCATCGATCGCCGTCTTTTCATGCCGAGCTCATGATCTGGATCTGATTCATAACCTTTAAGTAAAAATGAATTACTTCTAATTGAATGAAGTGCCTACCTTCTGATTGCGAGCTTATTCCCGTGGAACTGTCTTCTTCATCATAATCAGCAACGTCATCCACATCACAAATTATCCGAACGGGCATCTGCAAGAATTCAAAATACAACCGTTCTTTAATCTGTTAAAGGTTAAAATGAGTCTAATGGTCAATCTCATACTCACGTGATTTCCACGTAAAAAATGAAAATTTCATAAATTTTGAAATTTCTGAGAATGTTTCAAATCAATTTGTGCCATTCATACGCATGTGACTCTGAGAGTTGTTTTGAAAAAGCAAAAATGTCATCAAGTGATCGTTCCTGCTCATTGGCGAAGATGTGCAAACAGAAAAAACCGAAAACTCTTTCTCTGATAGTCTCTTCATCTAACATCTGTCCGTTTTCATCATCATTTACCTAATACTTTCAAAATTTCAACTTTGTTAAGCCCGTCTCCTCTTCCTCACTACGCACAATCGTCTTTACGAGCCTGTGCTTGTCAAACAATTCATTTTATGTCATCCAAAAGTAATATAAACACATCAAAAATATCTTTGAAATAATATCGGAGAACTTGTAGTTTGTTTGTGTGTTTTACAAGCTTCCCTCCAAAGCACATGATGATGAACTTGATGATTTTAGAGTTGTGAAGAGTATTTGAAAAAAAAACAGAAAAGTTCATTGAGAGCATGAGAGCATTGGGCAATGTTTACATTTGGACCAACTCATTTTACTTGTTGAAACGGTTTTTGAATGGCAACTGTTTAACTATAGATCTGAACTTGTGTCTGTCAATCGGATAATTTTCAGATCACAGTTTTCTTCAGATGTTTACACAACGAGACTCGAATGTCAATATGACCTGTGAAGAAGCCAGATGAAACGTGTCTTCTGCATCTCGGAAAAGCCTCCGGCTAAAACGTTAATGAGCCTTTTTTTCTTGGAAAAAAATCATCAAACAATCAGATGGTTTTGCAAGTTCCGCTTCTTCTTTCACCACAACTTGCAGTTTGCAAAACTGCCTCCGTGAATCATGGAAGAGAGAAGTTAGGTAACAAACATCAAAAAACCTGAGAAGAGGATTGATGGTTTACGGTATCTCCTATTCAGGAAATGCATCTCGTTTTTTTTTCTCTTTAAAATATAAAACGATAATCTTTTGAAAGATTTCACAAAAGGAAAGAAGGATTGTGAAAGTGCATCATCGATTTCACAGTCAGACAACATACAACTCGTTATAATCTCTTTTCATAATGTTCTATTTGATGAACATAGTATGAACTATTATAGAATAGTCTTAATGAACTCGTAACTCGCCTAATGCCCTTCCTGATAACACTTTTCAGAGCATTTTTTCTTGAAAAACTTACATTTTTCTTTCTTTCCAAGTCTTCTTTGAGGGAATGTAACTGAGTCATAGTTGATAGCTTAGGTGCTGAGTAATAAAGAATGGCAATATCAGCTTTCTTAATTGCCATTTCTCTTCCACCAGTTCTAGCCTGAATCAATTGTATTATAGTCTTTGCACTTTGATGTTCTCTTACCATTCCTGGATCTGTGAGCTCTACTGTGTGATTATGGTCGCCGATTCTCACGGTCAAATAATGGACATCGGGGTAATGAACATGTCTCTCATATTTATCTGCTGCTTCACGAAGTTTATCAAACTGAAGAAAGGAGATTTGAAATTACATACCGTAAAAGGAACTTACTAATACAGTTTTCTGAGAAGCACCCAACAAAACGAAACTGACTTCACTGCTTCGCGTCTCGTCGTCGGATCCCATGGTTACTTCTAGAAGAGAATGAGAGAAATGATTTCATGAAAAGTTAAAAATAAAATGAGATGGGAAACATTGTTTGAAGTTAGTCAAAGAATGAGTTGAAGGGTATGAAAGGGGAGGTCGAGTGTGATATGAAAAAAAGGTCTGAAAGTCAGTTAGGGATGGCTGTTCGGTAATGAATTTGGTAGACTTTGGACGTAAAGATCAGCCAAGTCAAGAGGAGCAGAGATGAGGAAAAAACGGAAACTTCAAACATCGTGTATGAGAAAGCATATGAATCAGAGAGCTTTAGAGATATCAGCACGTACACGTGAAGAATAAACATAAGGTGAAGCAAAAAATGAGAATTGAAGGCTGTAAAGGAACTCTTTTCATAGAAATAATAAAATGAACAGAGAAATAGAGAAAGAAACATACAATCAACTTAAGCGAATAGCTTCCATCGACAGATTTCTAACAACAACGACAGTTTTCAGAAACAAAACAATACGAAGTCAGCAGATTGAAATTTGAAAATTTGAAAAATTTCATTTCCATTCGCCTCACAATAAGCCGTGGGTTCATCAACACGGGTGGGCGGAGTAGTGCTCATTAGCGATCTTATAGAATGATTAGTATGATCAGGCAAGTTATCTCGCTGTGTTCGGCTACTATTACGCATCTTCTGAATCATTTGATAAGAGTTGCAGAGTTGCAATGAATCAGATGACGCTTAGCACAAGGAATATTTGTAAAATCATAAAAACCCATTTTCGTGGACAGATTGCTCGAAAATTGGCAGTGTGGTTGATTTTTGGTGGATATGGGAGAAGGAAATCATATAATCATTTGATGGAAATGAGATAAAGCGATAAGACCGTTCATAAAACGCATTTGGACGAAGAGCTAACTTCGAAAACGCAATCTTGTCGTTTGAATGCGAACAATTCGCTGTCGCCCTCTCTCCTTCTCTCTCTCCTTCTCTCTGTGTTGAGAAAAATCAAAAATGTGCAAACATGTTTCTTTTGTTTCTGCACAAAAATATATGAGAAGTAATTGAAAAGACGCAAATAAAACATTTATCAACCGTTCCGTGCTTCTGAGATAAGCGAATTAAAATATTCCCACGCAGATACGTGAGACTCACGTAATTACGTGAAAATTAATGAAGTCACGTTTTGTGTGTCAGTTTACAGCCCAAATGAAATGAACGATAATTGAAAAATGGAAAATACGAGTCTGATTTTTACCATAAAAGTACCTTCAATTAACGGAAATTGATATTCAACACAGAAATTGAGTTAGTAGAAGGAGGATTGCAAGAGGAAAATGTATTTTTATAAAACAGGAATTCGTTCAAGGCTTGCACGATAACATGAGATTCGTCAGTTAACCTCTTTCCGGAAGAGAAGAGATAAGAGACAGCAGGTGAGCATGAGTGTAACTGATTAAAGCTAAGAAACACGGAAAAGGTTAAAGGCTGAATGACGCATAGTAAACGACCCCTGGTTCCTCCTACATTACTAACAATGTATTTCTCTTCACGTCATCTTTTTTTCTTCTTTTTTTTTCCTTTTCGTTCATCTACTGTCAGGGACATGCACAGACCATATATGTTCATGCATGTTAGGCATATCTTATAACAGAACGATGAGCCACTAAGCAAACGTTTGATTCAAACGAAACGAAAAGCAAAGATTTAGGTGAATTTTTAGATTTATTTTTTGATTGAATCATACTTGCGTTCACGTAAGACGCGGCAGCAAGAAGGAAATAATTTTCTTCTTCTAGCCTTCTCGTTCTCAGAACTACCTGAGCGCGCGAAACATGGCCGAAAACAAAAGGGAAAAAGCTCTCAGGTGCTACTGCTGTTTGATTTTCAATTAATTTGCGAACTTGTGTGAAATAAATATTTGAAAACTTATGTTTAACACACAGACAACGAAATAAGTACAAGTTTGGTTATCAATACAGGCTTGAAGCATGAAAAGGCGGTCCTACATATGGTTTTCTCTCTACTCTCATTTCTGTATTTCTGTCATCTCTCTCTACCATTCGCATACTCTCTCTTTGCATATTTTTGTGAAGAACTCAAAATTGCTGTTCTTTTCATGAAATGCAAATGGTGCTCTCGTCAAAGCGACGCGTATTTTGACCAAACATTGAGAACATCTTTTACGGCAGAACATCTACATGTCATGAGTTAATGATATGAATGATAAGACATTACTGCAAATGAACATTTTTGTGAATTCTCGGTGCGAGTTGAGGAGAAACACAAAAAAGAACGAAATGGGAAGCTGAGAATCGGCCGAGCGAAGAGATGAGAATGAGTCAGTGAGATGAGGAGGGAGGGGTAGAGAGAAAGAGAGTAAGAGAGAAGGCTGAGCATGAAAGTACCTCAAAGTCACTCATTTCGGCGAGAGAGGAATAAGTTATTTGGTAATTAACATCTCAAGTTATTCTATTTTTCAAAACAAATGGCTGTTGTTCGTATGGGCTGCATAACAGGGCCAAACTCAAAAGACATTCAATCGCGTAACTGATAAAGTAGAGATCAAATAAAGGATTTTCACCACCACATGGCTTCGAACCCATAAAAACGGTAGTGTGAGTTTAAAAAATCAAAGATAGGTAAGCAGAGATTAGCACTATTGATTTAGTAACGGAAAAAACTATTGGAAGTAGAAATTGGTTGCTGTGCAGATTCTGATAAATTGGTTGTATTGTTGGCCGGACGAGAACTATAAGAAATGGAAGAGAAACTTAACTTTGCCTCAAATGAAGTGATTTACTTTTTCCGGCGAATATGTATAAACAAACTCATTTGCGGAGAAAAGAGGTGTCGCTCATTCAACAACGAGCTCAAATTCGTTGAAATTTCGACTAATTCACTATAACTATATAGTTTTCATGCTATCTGAGAAGCAAGAAGAGCTGAAGACGTGTGATGTGTTTGTGTTTAAGGCGTCAGAAGAGGAGAAAATGAGGAGGACAATACTTGTCTTAAACGACAAGAATGCTGATATCTAATCAGCTGTCGTTTCATATTCAAAATAGCTTTTTTCATATCCCCGAATTCTTTTATGGTGTATAAGCTCATTAAATATAGCATTTTATTAAATAAAACGGAAAAAAGATATTTCGAAAACGAAAGTCAATCTTTGATCGTGAGGTTATCTAAGTCTCGTCATTAAGGGCTTCTTTAGGGGGACAGGAGTATTGGCATTGAGACAATTGCGGGAACAAAAAAAAAGAGAATGAATATGTCAAATATGGCAAACATAAAGAGGGCTAGCTGAGAGTCATTTTTGTTCCGCAAAAAGAGAGACGGAGTAGATGAAAATTATTTAAGCAATTTTCATCGGAATATTTGTTCAGTTCATTATGCGAGAGGAAAATGAGTAGAAACTCATGATATGCCCAGGTGTGTCTTGTGGCCCAGATGAAAACTCATTTCCTCCTTACATAATATAATTTTATGTTTCATAAAAGGATATCTCGTGTTGTTTTTGAATCAAAATAACATCAGGTTTCGGAATCCTTTGAACTGTGCTGTCTGTGAGGAGGAAAATGAATTTTAAAGAGCATCTGGTGAGAAAAGCCTCATAGTACCAGGTAAACAGGTTAGAAGAGAGGTATAGTGTGCGTGTGTGTGGAAGGTATGAAATTTTGAAAACTTTTGATATGAATGGAAGGGGAAGGTCGGATTATTTGAATGAGGTTGCTGAATCGGATTACAGCGTATTAGAGAGAAAGCAAAAAATGTCATCCAAAAAATGTTAACAACGCACTCATCTCCTCCTCCTCCTCCTCCCCTCACACCCATCTTAATAACATGTGCAAAACATTTATTGCCATAATTACAGCAACAAGACGTAATTGAATGAAAATGAGACGTTTCATGCTTAGTTCTGAAATGAAGCTACCTGTTCGACAACGCATTACACGTTTTTTTGTAGACGTAACGGCGGAAACCTGGGAAGAGTGGAAAACAGACGTCTGATGATTGGAGGAGAAGAACTTGGTAGAGGACATGCAGTTCCTCCTTTTTTTTGTGCGAAAATTCTGAAAAGAGCTTAGTTCAGGAAGATCATAGCAACGGATGCTCAAAACGGGAGAAACACATAAAAACAAAGCAATCGGGACATAACGTTGAGAGTATGTCGCCATGAGACTCTCGCAACCATTTTCTGTTCACTTGGAGCAAAAAATGTTACAAACAAATGAGTTCTCGATAAATATCACCTCGTTCCCAGAAAAAATCATTTGAAAATAACACACAGGGAGCCTCTTCGTCTCATTGGCTTGAAGTGATTCCATTTTTGGACATAATTGATACACCTAGCTGGATACAAGCCTCCTATTTGTCACATTATTTTTCACGTTCTCTCATCTTCAGCTTTCTATACTCTTTCCGTTCGCAATTCAAAAACGAAATGAGATATGAGCATAGGAAAACATTGATTAACTAGTGTTTCTCACATGATTATCAGAGAAAATTAATAAAAATACCAAATATAAGGGAAGAAAGCTCCAGCTATGTTTTCAACTCAAGCTTATACGATACCAAAAGCTATCTGGAACTCTGTTGTTTGGAGCTGTTGAACGATGAAACGACATCATTACATCAGGTTGGGACATGAAAAAGGGTAGAACGGCGTGAGTCTGATGCATGGAAAGAACTTCTTCAGCTTTTTCAGCTAACTATTCTCTTTGGACCCGTTTTTTTTCTTTGTTTTACTTAGATATATCCTATTACCAACACCTGCAAAGCCTCGTGGTCTTCCTTATTAAATTCAAAAAGTGGCAGTTATATATTAATACATGATAGAAGAAGGATCCTCTCATATTGCTAAGTAAACACGTTTTTCATCTCACACAAGTCCACCTTCAATGAGGATTGCGAACTGCCACAGGCACACATACTCACTCACTCAGACACAAAAAAGCCAATGCAACATAACGAAAAGTATCTCAGAATCATTTATTAATGAACGAAGAGAGTCTTTCCATGGCAGAAATAATAAATAGTTTGAAACGGCATTTTTTGAATGTGAATATGAACTTATACCAATAAGAAGATTTGTCAAGAGAAATGAAGTTGACTACAAAGTTCTGAAAAACAATGCTGGGATTCAAAATGGCCAGCATATCAATATCCCAAGAAAATTAAATATACTGAAAGCTCACACACGGAATTTTTCTATGAAAAATAGGCTCTCGAATAACAGATTCACTTTATTTGATCCAAAGTGTCTTGCTCGAGAGCAAAAGAGTAATGAAATGCATCGGTATTAAGCAATTGAATATCGAACCCTATTTGAGGCAAGTTATCGTCCTGAAACTCATCATTGTCGATAAACTGTTTTCAATATTGCACTCACTTGTTTTGTAGCTCCCGTCGTCACAGACGGATGCAGCTTGAAGGGAACTCCATCCACTCCTTTAGGTTTCACGAATGAAGGGTTCTAAACATCAGATTACACTTTCAGAAAACAGACTTCATCGAAGGAGGAGTGAGATGCAATCAAACATTAAAAACAATTCAAACATGTTAGTAACACACCTTTATTGTAAATGCGTTTACTTTTTCGATGTCTGAAGCAGAATTGGATGGTTGTAATGATGGGTATAAAGGCATCAATCCAGGAGGTGCAGGTGCAGATCTTGCTGGTGGTAGACTTTGCGCACTAAAGCGGTTGATTACAAAAAAACAACAGTTTGAAAGGTCAGCTTGCCTTGCGCTATGCTTCATTCCGAACGTTTGAGGGATCACAACCACTTTAAATACAATGAGGGCTCCGTCGATTTCACTGTAAGATACCAGATATAAATTACATTGGCTATTGTTATTGAGATTGCTCAATCATTCTCTTTCATTACTGAACTGTAGATCGTTAGTCTTCAGCGTTTTCATTTTTCAGGTATGTCTGCTTCTCAACGGTGGTGCATTGATGCTTCAAGTTCATTGTTCGACTCAGCACGCACTCACCGGTTGTCCTTTTTTCATTTTAAGCGTACAAGAAAGTTAGCGGTTAGATCTCTGATGTTAGCGCTGTGACTACACTAAGATGCGCTTTCATTCCGCACTCGTAATGAACAGGAGCGGTTGTGCATGAAACAACGCGACAAAGAATTTTCAGAACATGAAATGCCAAATTGTTTGTCACGTTGTCGTAATTTCAAACTATATTTTCGGCTTATCAAAGAGCATGATCAACAATCCGTGAAAAACGAATAATAGTCTCACCCTGCGCAGCTATATCCCTTCGGAGTTTTTTTCGTTTTTCCTAATATACAAATCTGAAATGAGATTAATAAACGAAATCAATCAAGTTATTCCATACCTCGCCTACTGCATCGACAACAGCATCTCGGGGCTCCGACTTCAAGCATAAAAATTTCTTTCTCAGTGCCTTTTCTCCTGAAAAAATAAAACTGAAGAGTGATTATATATGAATTCAACATACTTGAATCTGCCGTATAATCTATGGGAACGTATCCATGAGGTACTGGCTCCGTTTCCTTGACTACAGTCAAATCAGTTATCACAGAAATGGCGGGACCCTATAGGAGAAAGTGTTACGAACAGGTATCATTATAGTTATTACATTCAAACATTGTTCTGGAACATCTCTACTATAAGCAATATATCTAGTAGGTCTGGCAAAGATAGAAAAAGAACTTTCTCTCCAAATATCAGCGTCAGCATTATCATCGGTCGTTCGCAGTATCTGTTAAATGACGTGAACGGAAAAGTGAGATCTATTAATACCGGTGAAAATCCTTTGGGAGCTTTATTTTTATCAGATACTATGCAAACTGCTGTAATTGGATTCAGTTGACCATCGGTCTCCTCTGCCCTAATCAATTCAAAAGCCATACTGTATCTGAAAGAAATGTATAGCTTACAAACATGAGCATGGAAATGATAAGTCGCTGAGCAACAATCGGATATGACTTAACCGGTTAATTTCATTCAACGGGATGAAAAAATAGAAATTTTATTTGGAGAGCTTGCCAAGCTTATGTACAACAGCTATAAATTATAAAAGAAATGTCATAAACGTCAGGAATGGAGTTAGCAAGAAACTTCATATCGAGAATCACATTATAGATTGGTGCTTTGCAGTTATTAGGTAAAAACGTGAGAAAAGTATGTTTATGAACAATAATCTACATCATTGGGAAAACTCGTCAGGTTTTCTTAGGCAAGGTTTTTCGGGGAATGATACAACGACTTCTAAGTTAGCGAACTTTGCACCATAATGACCAGCCCAAAATTGGTTATCCCGTCCTTCGCTGTGCATGAGAACGGCTCTTACTCCTACGGGATAGTTCTCGAAACGGAAATGAACTGGCTCCCAAACGTTACCTCCTTCAACACATCTTATCACGTATGACTGTCACACTAGCTTACCTGTCCATTGAGGCCAATGCATATGGTGATTTTGAGTTTTGACGACGTTTATTGGGTAGCAAGCTAGATTTGTGCCAACGATCAATCCTGAATGTCCTGCATATGTAGCTGCACAGTCATCGCGGCAGCAAATCAGTTCGCGAACATCAATTACAGGTCGGACTTCATCTAAGATCCACTTCTACAAACAAACATTGAATATTGAATATACAAGCTACAATACCTCTACACCAGCAGCTTCGAGGTCGATAGTTAGTTGCCTATGACAAGCTTCATAGCTTGTAGCGAAACAAACTGAAACCCTGTCATCATGGAATCTTAGCTCATCGTTTCGTTCCAACTTTATGCTGAATATTCAAATTAGGATGAGTTCTCAGAATAATGGATTACCCATTGCCAGCACTCCTGATGGATAAATAATAACATTTGGAGTATTTGTTTATAAGAGAGGATATGGTGTCTTCCTCAGTTATGGGGAACGAAAGATTTCTATTGTAGGGGCGTTTGAAAAAAATTAGTCTATAATTGAACCGATGGTCTGTTTCTGAAGAATCAGGCTTATATAAGAATGAACTGTAAATGACTCACCATTGAATACATAATCTCTCCAAGCTTTGGGCGGAACACTAACTTTGTCTTCAATACACTTTTCAAGCCAGAAACGATTATCAGACAGGATGGCATGGAAATGAGAGCAGACCTATGTTGAATGAGAGAGCGGAATGATATGGAGTTTACCGTTAAAAGCTTCTTCAAACTGTCTCCGTCACATCGTAAAAAGATACTTCTCCATAACTCTGTCTGATCTATGTATTTATTAGGTTCTGTCGTCGTCTCCGGAACCGAGTCCTCCCTCATCTGAATTCAGCCGATTCGGACAATTAAAAGGGAAACTAGGCTTAAACGTACAAAGACTGAACGTATGGCGTTAACAGCTCCAGATAGCATTTTACAAGCATTCAAACTGTTCGAGACGTTCTCAAACTACAGATGTAACAAGCATGAATCATCTATGCTGAAGCCATTAGACGCATGACCGATGTTGTGTGGCATGAGAGCAAGCAATTGTCACTGGAGCATGTTTTCGTTTCGATGGCAAGGTAGTATTATTGTTTGCACCTTTCCTTATCCTGCTTGTTATCAATGAACCGCTAGACTTTAGCTTAGAAAGCATTCATCATTCTACGCTGCATAAGCTGTTTCAGTCTTATATGGGTAGAAATTATCCTGCTTTTCTTCAATTTCATCATTTGAATAACTGTTTCGGTTATGTTAAAAATGAAATCCTATTCGATTCAACCGTGAAGATTAATTATAACCCAGTGAGTATATGTTAGAATACTTGATATACATAAATCGTTAACAGGCTAGTTTGGGAGACTTACTTGGAACGTTTATAGTAAGATCATGTAGCGATCCTCATGTTACTCTTGTTGTTCAACTATACGGACGACAACCTTTCTCCCATCTCTTCTTGAATGCCGTGCTAGCGACCAATGCAGGCTTCCAAGAGACTCAAGAAGTATTTTTAGCTTTTATAATATCCTGTTAATGCTTATCATCTTCAGGTGATCGTTGAAGTTGTGGAACCGACAAACTGCCAAGGTGTTGAGATCGTTCCTATGTCCGCTCAAGACTATGAAATTATGGTATAGTATGGGTTACTGAAGGTTTCAACTTTTTGGTTTTTTTCAGGATAAATCAAGTTCTGCTGTAGAATCTCTTTTTCTCGATCAATTAACCGTCGTTAAGAAGGACATGGTTTTTCCACTTTGGTTATCACCTTCAATGCATGTTCTATTCAAGATTGGTAAATAATGTCTTATCGACTATTGTTTCATGTACATCTTTAGTCAATATTGTTCCGCCAACTGATTCCCCTGTATACTTGGTTCCTAGTTCAGAATTATACGTTTTACCCTATTTAACACCTGCCAAAGGCTTGCCATACTCACAGAGTTCTCTATCACAGGTATTTTGTATACTTCATAAGAGCGAACATCATATTCTTGCAGGTTGACACAGTTTTTCATGGTGTTACCACAGACTTTTCGGAGACCAGATTCCATTCCTCAGAATATATAAATAATCTCATTATCCGATGTTTGCCAAGATTGTTGTTTGAAAAATGTAAAATCTTCAATCAATCTTCACATCCATCTTTAATTTATACGCTCAATAAAGGTATCTCTTTAAATTCTGATCTTATGATACTCTCAGTCTTCAGATGAGCAATACTCTTCCTTTAATATTGTTTCGACGTACCGAAATGATGAACCGAATGCAGCTCCGGTGTATGCCGTCCTGATACAAGTTCCCATTAACAATGTGTCCAATGACGATATGCACAAAGCTGTCATCTCTCTGTTAAAAGTGAGTATCAATCGTTTAGTATTGCCTGGCAGTAAACATACTAGAATAGCATCTGATGAACACAACCGCTTCTATGTGTCGAGCTATCGAAAATGATTTCAGCATCGGCCGAATCATTTCATTTCGACAAATCCGTTGTACTCGTGTTATACTCAAATACTCTGCCAAAGTGTCAATCCTAAGAATATTTGGAATCTTAAACGTTGTCAAGTTTCGATAATGAAGAAGGTACTGTTGATCTTTTCTCGTAGTTTCAATTCTTTCTTTCCAGGAAAGCGAAGATTCTCCTTCGTTGGATAATAAGAAACTTATTGAGCGATCTCTGCAGAGTTTGAGTGCATTCTATCCTATTATTATGGGATGTGATGGTATCAAGTTCATCCTTCCTAACTTAGGTGAGAGTTTCTTTTTCATCTGAAGTCTGTTGTTCATATTTCAGACCAAGAAATAAAAGTGTTCTTGGAGCCTAGTGTGACAGACATTTCCAGCGGAGATCTTAATAAGAGATTTGTCTGTTATGCTGCTCGTAACAACACAATTTTCGTATTTGATGAAGACGAGAACCAAGCCGATTCTGATATCATAGAGACTCCATTACCTAATCATGGACTCGCCAAATTACCACCCATTCTTAATTTGGAGTAGGCCCTGATCATACCTACAATAACAAGCTTGTTTTTCAGTTGTCAGTCGCCGATTGTCCATGAAATCATGAACTTCGTCAATTTCTTCTCCAGCTTAAGTACCAAAGTGAACTATCATTGAATAATCATGTTATGCGATTCGATATAGAAACATGTTGGACATATCTTACTGCTAGGAAAAGAAGGATGCGGGAAAACTTATATTGTTAGCCGGGTTGCACGCAAATTAGCTAAATCTTCTCAATGTGTGTTTTCCCACTATATCGACTGTTGTGCTTGGAAAGGTAAAATACTCTTCAACCTACTTCTCAACAGTTATTGCTTTACAGGAAAGCAAAGCGATACCATTGAGAAGAGCTTGATATCTGAAATGAAGAGGCTGGAAAAAATGCAACCTGCTCTTCTTGTGTTGGATAACCTTGATTTCTTTCAAGTCACTGGGGAAGATGAGCACAGACAGTTGGCTGTCGAGAGACTCTTCAACAGTAGGACTACAGTTAGGAGCACTTTAACAACGTTATTTTAGTGTTGCACAGAGTACTACTGGAATCAACAATTCCTGTTCTGACCACCGCAAGAAAGTTATCTTCCCTGCACAAGTCTCTTAGTAATCAAGGAAGCAAACGAGCATTCGCAAATGTCATCGAAATACCGACACTGAATCAAGTTAGTTGAAAATTTATTAGGGAGGATTATTATAAAAATTACTGTACGTTAATATCGACAGTGGATTGAGCCAGGGTGCCATCTGAGTGCAACCTCTTCTTGTTGTTCTCTGCATCAACTATTTGAACGAACAGATCTACGTTTCTTCTCGAGAGCCATGAGTGCTTATTGCAGAAAACGATATGATATCTGAAAAGTTTCCTTCAATGCACTTCAAGCGTTCTTGAACTTACTTTCCTGGAACCGTACAGCGGAAACTATCTCTTTCATGAACTAGTTTGGCCGATAACTTTAACCAGGGATATACCATTTCAAATTTCTCATGGTCAAAGCCATCTTTCTCTTCTTGAACTTTCTTATCGGGGTCCTGAAAGGGTTTTAAAATTATCACACTCTCTTGGCTGTCTTCCACCCACCTCGTAGAATATTCCGAAGTAGACATCGCCATCTGTCCGGAAGTACCACTTGATTTCCTTTGGCTCGTTTATTTCTACAGTGATATGCTTGTTCTTACGGGCTCCAACATGAACAGACTCGAGATCATTTATTATTTCATTCTGATCTGGTTGCCAATAATCAGTATGTTCAACTTTGACAGCAGGAACACACTTGATCGTCTGAAGAATGAGTTATTGAGATGGAAAATGTACGAGGATTCAGTACTTTGTTCACCCCTCCTAGAGACTCTGGTATGTCTTCCAGTCTTATTTCCTCTTTCAATGTTTTCAAAAAGTGATTATCATGAAGTCTGAACTTGTCAGCGAAGCCAGATGGCATCATTGTTTTCGCCAACTTATAAGGCACATGAATCCACTTAGCAATATTCACAATCTCCACAGGTGATACCTAAAAGAGTGTTTAATAATAGACACGCAAATCAGCTGTTCTACCAATTCGGGGTAGTTTTCGTAGTGAAACAGTTGAGAGTAGTAAGCTAAGGTGCCACTGCTGACAAAGAGCATAGTGAATGGGTTGATTTCATATCCATGCATATCAATCACATGGCGAAGAGAACTCAGCTTTCCTGTCTTCTCTTCCTGAAAGTAGTAACTGGTTTTGAAAAGTTATCGATTCTTTTTTCTTCATCGAAAAATGGTAGTTTCTTCCCGAAAATCTTAATGTTATTCTAGTTTGTACTTGTGGGTGCCAAAACCGGAATGACCCTGACCCTAGTACTAACCTGTTTCATCACACGTCGGAGCATGTACTCGAACTGCCAGAATTGGTACTTACATGCTTCTGAGCTTCTGATTGAATGAGCAATACTCTTCAAAGGAAAGAATCAGGTGATAACCTAGATAATCATTTCATACCTCAACAGTGATAGAGGCATATTCGATGAACCACAACAATCGATTGTAACTATCAGATTGTTCTTGAATTTCTCCTTTTGGCATGAGGCGTTTTTGGAAAATAGGGTTCTCATCAAACGCACGAGGAACATCAGTATCCTACAAACATGTTGTTACACGAGTCATTTGAGTTGACCAACCAAGTTAAGTGATTTTCTGATTCTCAAATGGTTGTTGACGGCTTTGGCTGCATGCTCGATAATATCCTTTTCCTTCTTGTGTATTCTTTCGGATGAAAGCACAAATCGATAAATATTAAAATCTGTATCGAACTATAAGATGACAGTGTTTAGACTTGTTGAATGGAAAGAACAACTTACAGTTGGATGAATAGGCTGAGTTAGCTTCAGTCGGACTTCATTCACATAGCGTTTGCCTTCTTCGCTAAGCGGCTCACCAAAACCAGAAGCAAAACCTTTCGTCATAATGAAACAATGTTAGGTTTGCTATGTAGAATAATGATTAGCGTTGTTGTTGTCGTATGAGGCAGTGTCTAGAGAAAGAGTGAAGATTCCAGTAATCCTGTAAAAGATATACGTCAACTGATTCAATTTGATCAATATAGATACACAGTCGGATGTGAAGAGAGAGAAACAGAGACAAAGGAAAAGATAGGAGGGAGATTACCTAGAAATATAACGGTCGTTCGTCAAGCGAACAGGGGAAGATTTAGAGATGACCTAAGCATGAGAGAAAAATACGGGGTTGTCCGGAAAGGGAAAGATGTGAGAGTGCGCGAATGCTGACTGAATGACCTCGATTCGATCGTGAACTGTCCACGAGGCTCTGACAATTTCAAGTCTGGAAGGCAACTTACGCTAGGGTCCATAGAACTACTCATGCAGAAGCTCCGCCCAGATTCTTGTTCATAAAATCACAGCCTGCTGCAAAGCTTCCCGTCGTCTGGTTTTCTCGTAATTCGTTCTGGTTCACGAGAATATCTCGGTTCAATTGAACCTGTCTCGGTACGGCAACGTAAGCATAATATTTGAAATTTTCTCATTTCGCGACAAACCTGGAAAGAAACAATGTAACTATCTACTTTCTTTGAGAAAAGTTTCGGCTATTAAATAGCTCTCTTTACTACACGCGGAACTGAGAACGATATATCATCGTTGAATTACAGCCAATTAAAACACCTCTGGGCGAGAATAGGGGTTTTCATTCGTTATTATGGTCAAGCACACACTATCGAAACTTCGGCAAAAACTAGTAATAGAGGGTCGAAAGCAGCAGTTCAAAACTGGCTTGAAAAAGAACAAAAACTTTCACTGTTTTAATAACACTCAATTTCTAGAATGATCGTTTATCCGTTCTACAAGAGTTCCTGGAGCCTGATTGTAACCCCATCACGGCGGCAAGAGCCACAGATAACTTCACTCTTTCTGATTTGAGACGATTAGCTACTCGAATTCAAATGGAATGTCGAATCAGTGGTACTGTTTTGCCTTTGCTATTATAACGCTCAGGAGTATGAGACGTATACAGGAGATCAACCGCTCTCTAGTTCACACATGTAAGAAATGATTTTCCTTCAGAGCGGTGTACGTCACAAACTTCTTCTATTCAAATTCAGTAAGGCTATTATTACATTTCAAAAATTACAGGGTCTTCTACAATAAGTGAAGATAACATCAAAACGGCTTTATGTTGTTCACGTCCAATAACAGCCATTACTGGAAAACAAAAAAAGAATCATAATAACATAAATGACGTAGGAGGGATGGAAGAACAGAAAAAACTTTTGACTGAAGTTTTGTTGTGGCCAACTAAAGTATGTGTAATTGATGATTCACACTATACTGTTTTAAAGTACTCGGAGCTGTTTGGGAAATGTGGGATCACTCTAGGACGAGGAGTTCTTCTTCATGGACAGAGTGGTTGTGGAAAAACTTTATTAGCCAACTCGTTTGCGAGTTTCACCGAGTTCAATGTGATATCTATAAAGGTTTGCTTATATAACTGAACAAGCAGACATAACTCTCTAGGGACCAGAACTATTGTCTAAGTATATTGGGTCAAGTGAGGAAAACGTTCGTAATGTTTTCGAGAGGTGTTTTTCAACATTCCTAATGTGAGAGTCAAATTGATATTGCAGAGCGCGATCTCAGACACCTTGTATTGTTATTTTCGATGAGTTGGATTCATTAGCACCGAAAAGGGGTCATGACAGTACTGGAGTTACAGATAGAGTTGTTAACCAGCTACTGACTGAATTGGATGGAGCAGAAGGACTCAGCGGTTGGGTTCCGTTTAATCTCGTTTGTTCAAGAATATAGTTTTTCAGGTGTTTTTGTGATTGGATGTACGAGCAGAATTGATATGATCGATGAAGCTCTTCTTAGACCTGGAAGGTTCGATCATTTGATAGAATGTGGTTTGCCAAGCACGGTTCGTTTATAGTTGTTCTGCTCTTCAAGACTTTTGTTCCAGAATGACCGCTCAACCATAATAAGGGTCATACTCAAAACTGTATTACATGCAAAAATTTCACACACTGCTTGGGCATATCGAACAGAAGGTTGGACGGGAGCGGATTTGAAGGCTTTGATAACGAATGCTCAATTTAACGCACATAGGAACGCTAGCAAAGGTGAAATTCGAGTTCTGTCTTTATCATTTACATCCTTGATAAGTAGATATGGACATTGATTCTATTCACATAACAGAAGAAGATCTGGACGCAGTATTCGAGGATTCAAAGCCTAAAGAACGGAAAACTCAAATTGCAAACTTCAAGGCTGGGCAGAAAGTTACATTGGCTTAGAAGCTTGTTTGGAACTGTAACCTTTACTATTCCTTTCCAAAATAAACTTTTTGGATCATGTTCATCTTGATGAACCGAAGCTCCAGAAACGTTTGAAGAGTTCCCCAAGGAAGTAATAGATAGTACCGCCCGGGCTAAGCTCCGAAAACTTTATAAACATCCAGATCCAGGATTCATCTTGAAAAATATTTTAAGGAAAGTTTTTGTCCAACATGTTAGCTAAAGGGTTATAGACTCTTGTGGAGACACGCCATGTGAAACATATTCTCAAGTCAGTTGTAGACCGCAACAAAAACGCTCGGTGGTTGTCTGTAGGTCAAACGGTCTAACTCTGTGTTGTTTAGAT
>CALQYR020007426.1:3736-56470 GCA_943334845.2 Auanema sp. JU1783 | reverse complement strand
GACTCTGAGTGTCATAGTTTCGCCTCCCCCTAGGGATCTGGTCCGTGGGGACCGTGAAACGTGAAACTTCGCGTGTACTTATGAACTTCCGCACCGTACATCGTACGGCGTACGTTACGTGGTTATTATGAAGGAAAGTTTACGAGGGAATAACTCAGTTCTTAATGAACGGAATAAAGAATGAGTACCATATTTGGAAAGAGCTCGAAAAACTGAATCGGAGGAGGGTAAACAAGGGAATATAAAAGTGCAGGAACTGTTCAAAATAGCCAATTTTGTTTTGGACCTCGTGATGACTTGTCAACACCTAACAACGTTCAAGCTGATTGTTAAAAGAGACTATGGCCTAGAATACGTTGTCTGTCAATTATAAACATGAAATGCTGAAAGAAGCCAAAACTTCCCCCAAAAAGGGAAAACAGCTTCACTTACACTCATAGATTGACATGTATCAGTTTATGTACAAATAGATTTCTGAACAAAGTTTCCAGTTAACAAATGAAGTATTGATAAGACAACTTTTGCCTCTGCACATGTTATGCTCCAGAGCTACAGACAGAAAAGAACTACGTGCAGGAGAATGGACCTGCGGAACATGCTACGGGATCTTTGGCAGACTATTTACGATGAGAAAAGACTTGTCAATGACACATCAATAATAGACTATTATCATGTTTTCCCCGTTTCACTTCCATAGGATCTTAGGGCAGTGAATACAATAACCTTTCAGTCAGAACTGTGCTAGAAGATAACGATTGAAGAGACATCAACAGCACCGCTCCTAAAAATCTAAATTGAAATTGGAACTGCAAAAATAGCACGAAGCTTTTAGCGCACACAGAGATTCGATTCACACAACTTATTCTCAACTATTTATACACGTAAAAAACAATCAGGAGAAGCATATTTCCAAAGAAGAAGTCCCATTTTCTCTGCAAGATCTCAAATGTTCCAACCGTAGCGTCTTGAAGGATTGGCATCCTTGAGAGATTCTTCATAAGCTCTTCTGAGTTGCTCTTCTTCTGACAGGCCACCCGTATATTCTCTGAAGACTCATAAGTATCAGAATTTATGTTTCAAAAACCTATAAATTGAATCCCTTGTAGACGTTCCACCTCTCGTACGATACGAGCGGTATGTCGGATCATCATCTTCCTGAGGCGGGGCAGAAGGCTCTGGTCTGTGACGATGTGATGATTCACCAACTATATTTCGAAGTATTGCGACAGTTTCTCTCAGCGGACCATATGTATACAAAAGTCCTGTTAGAATTCCAGAAAAGTGACCAACAAATGATGAGTTAGGAGTTACAAACTGAAATATCCATATTAGGAGAAGAAGTATTCGTGCAAACCTCAATGAGAATCAGTTCTGCCCAACAAGCATACTTTGCAGGAATAGGTAGCCAACCAAGTATCGAGGAATGGCTGAACGGAAAGTAATGGTTCATTAGCACTTTCAGGGCAAAGAGAACTCCTACAAACAAACACATTTAACCTTCCCCTATATATCCCCCATCCCCTCTGACAAAGTTGATAATGAGTCGTGCGAACCATTGTTTATTATCACAGCATGTTTCATTAATTCATAAACAAGGCTATGCAGAGATCTTAACAGACCGAAGAAATAATACATCAGCTCTCAATCAGCTGGGACAAATACTAATCGTTTCATAATTCCTTTAGTTATACTAAACCCGTGTTGTTTAACTAGTCAAAACTAAGTATCTTAATTGCACTTTCAACTGCGAATTGCAGACGCGTAAAGCTAAAAACAAACTCGTTTAAGGTTTCTATAGAATTTCTCTCATTCTCCAGGAATTCAAGACAAGGATCTAAAATGCTAGCGAGACAGCTAACTTGTGAAGGGTAACGAGAAGGAGAGTACAGAAGGTGCTTATATATAGGTTGTCTAAAAGCGTGTGAATCGAGCATCGCCCTTTCCAAAAGAATAAGTCTCCTGTTCAACTGATCTACTCTAGAAATACTTGTCGTTGTTAATCCGGATGAAATTTCCTTAAACATTTAAAAGTTTCGCGACCGAATTGGAAACGTATACCTGAACTTCCAGCTGGAACACAGTAGCAACGTTCATTAATCGTCGTAACGCATGTTTCACTCCAGTCACTTTCTCATAATACTTCGGAATGTGCTGAGAAACATTCATGTGAGATATTTGAGTTTCTGCTTTGTGGAAGATAGAAGTTAAGGATTGAGCAAAGTGTAATGGGTGGAAAGGAATGACCTAAACAATCACGGTTTTCAGGTTTAGTTGTGTAAGCGTTTACCAATCGATTTGATAACTGATGCACTATTTCCATCCATAGTTGTCCAATAGACAACATAGACGAAAAGTTAGGATCCATTAAGTTCTGGACAGTCCAAAACGTCTCATACATAGTATGATACAAGGCATATGACATCCCAGGAATACTTTCCATCTTCAAATCGGCTGAAGCAACGCCGGCAAACGTGATAAATCTCTGAATAAATCACAGATTAACGTATGTCGATTACTCAGAAATAATTACTTGATAGTCTGAACCACTTCCCGGCAAACCGATATCTGGCATGGATCTATCACCAGGGAACGGGCTCTTATTGCGATAGTACAGCCATGAATCAAGAAGCGTGCTTCTCTTCTGTAACTTTTCATCCTCGTTAAGCTGAGGAATCTTCGCAGCTGAGTCAACAATCAATCTATACAGCAAAGGTACTGCCTTCACATCTAGTGTGGTGTTTCCTGCTATGTGGTCAACGTTGATGTAGGCAACGGCTCTGTAACATTCTTATTAACAAATCCTCTGCAAAAAGTGTATACCTATCACTGAGCACAGCTTGCATCTCTTCGATCCATTCGGTTGATCCAATGAGACCGAATTCTTCAGCGTCCCAATGACAGAAAACTATAGTTCGTCTAGGTGCTTCTTTGCCATAAAGCTGCAATTTTTCGCAATAAATTATGGTTAAATGACTCTCCATTCTACCGTAGATGCTACACGGGCCATCTCTAGCTGTGTTGCAGTACCGGATAAAGGATCAATTGCGCCCTGAGAAAGAACAATCAAACGAAGTCTCAATACAAGTCTTACACTGCCCCATGCATCTACATGGTTCCCTACAAGAATCCATCTGTCGGGTTCTTCTTTTCCTTTAAGAGTAGCAATCACATTCGATACAACTCTTTTAGCATTCCTGGATCGAACGTTAACTCGAAACTTTTTACTTCCTGTAAGTCGATAATGCACAGTTAATCCTCCTTTCCATTCTGATTTCTGAAATTCGCAAGATAGACAACTAATCAGGAATTCGTGGAGGTACATGGACTAGAGGACCATCCAGCAAATGCATCAACCGTTCTGCGTCGTCATAACCAATCGGAGTAACAGGAAGAACATTCAGATAGCCTGAATAAGCTGGTATAATAAAGGTGTACTGAGGTATGATAACCTTTCACAGTTAGCGACTCTTGGCTCTCAGTGCGTAGCACGTATGGTAATGAAGGAAACATAGGAGTGAGTGGGTCACCATGGGTGGAAAGAACCGAGCCTCTTTGAGCATCCGTTCCAGGCAGATAAATATCGTCGGGAAATGTCTGAATAGGGAAGGTAAACCAACCACAACCCTTGAGCGCTTACTTTGTTACTATTCCTATTAGTGTAATGTATAGGATCACTGTATAAAATGATGGCAGCTACTCCATTTCGTTTCGCTTCCTTGACTTTTTCAGAGCGTGAAATACCGCCGTAACGTATTAGAGCTATCGAATCGGTCACATTGATACCCCACTTGAAAAGATAATGTGATTGGACAGTCATTTGACAATAAGCAACCTTCTGAAGATCTTTATAGTCCTCTGGCATTCCATAATTACAATATACAATAGTGCTCTCAACTGAACCATTTCCCGAGTATGCATTCCACCATAAAGTTGATCGAGGATCAGATTGCTAAAGCATCAGTTTGTGTTATCGGATTGTGCATATGAGTGAAAGCAACCTCTTTGGACGCTTGAGCAGGTCCTAGTTTTAGCCCATATCCATGGCTGATAGTGAACCATCTGTCGTCTTCATCCAAAATTTCAACTGTGTTTGGATGATTGAAATCTGGGTAGTTGAGCAGAACCGTATAGTTATGAATTCTAACATCAAGACCAAGACGTTCGTACTGAAGTAATGCATAAGATTCGTTGAACAACAGTAAGCTAACTTCATCAGCGATCCGTTTCATCAAAATCGTGTTATCACTCAATCCTGCAATATGATTGTTTCTCGACATCCATTTAAGGTTTCTTCGTATTCTGTTGGCATCGAACAAGTTTCTCAATTGATCCGACGAGACCTCGAGCTGAATAACATTGATTATACCTAGAAGAGGAACCAACCAAACCTTTTCAGTATTCTCATAGAAGAGCTTGTGGTAAGCATTTTCATCGTTTTCTTGTCTACAGTATGCAGCTTCTTGCTTGAGTTGAAGTATGAAGAGCATCATAATCATCATGAGCAAGGATAGTAGTACAATGAGAATTGAAGCTACAGATAATGGGATCCATTGATACTTCTCAGAAAACTTAGGTTTCCTGAATGCAGAAATAATGGACAAGCTTTAACTGATAGGCATACCTATACTTGATTAAGGAGTCACTCGATGATCTCGAGAAATGTGAAGGACTACTACCCATACTTCCGGTTGATCCAGATGAGTTCAATAAACTTTCACTGACCGAACAGATCTCGATATGTGAAGAATCCATTCTACTCGCCACCATTATATTGAAGGATGTTTTTCATCTTTAAAATATTAACTCTCTGTTTTCATTGTAAAATGAGATCGGTAATATGATTGCTCATTTGAGATCTTGTGATGATAAAGAACTCAATGAGTCAGAGAAAAAGCTTAAGCATAAGGTTATATGATGATCTTTTGTGAAAAGAGGGAGGAGAAAGTATTCGGAATCGATGCATCAATAGAAGATTATAAAAAATACGAAATAAGGAAATACATTGGTTCAAATGCTTTAAAAAAATTGTTTAAGAAACTCTCTCATTTCAAGGGGCAGAAAAATACATGCAACAAGCTGATGTCCACAATCAACTCGGCCCCTTGTCGTTTGAAACAATGTTTGCATATGCTTGTAATACATTCGGAAACAGAAAACTGGCAATGAAGAGAAAAGAACGTCTGATGAGGTGAGAGAACAGAAAAGTCCAGTTTAATGAAAAGCTACCATTGAGTCGAATTTGAGAAGACAGAGGGAAGACAATCGAGAATTGTGCTTCCTTGAATTTTAATTCGTCAATCGGTTAAAGAAAATAAACAAAACTTAGATGCAAAAACTGTGTGGGAAAGAAATGATCAGCACAGCTCAAACTGAAATATTTCCGAGACAAACATCGCGAATGTAGGAACTATCTGATCGAACGTATACAGTTGAGCGATGCAAGCTTAATGAAAACACGGATCATTCAGCAAGCCAAATAAAGCTATTCAAGAGCTGTGCTCAGCAGGGATCCTAATAAACGAATACTTTCATGAAAACTAGGAAACTTGGATAAAAGCTATTTTTGAAAGATCACAACTGATTTATAGAGGCTTTAGTAGCTATAATTTAGTCCTGTACACACTAATCATATATAAAAGTTTTCTAGTTCATGACAAACTGAGGGTTCAGAACAACTTGAGAAGCGTATGAGGCAAGATGACAAAAGCGATTAGAATTAATTGAAACCTGGTTTTATGTGAGATAACTTGTAACACCCTTTAGGATAGAAAAAAATAGACAACTGTTATCAGCTGTAGATCACAGAGGAACCGCTTCAGTCTGATGAGACTAACATTCACGACTCATAAAAACAAAATCACTATGATCATTGCATAAATGGCACGGAGAAGATCTTCCCAAGTTTTGCTTTACGAAAACTAGCGTGAAAGGTTTGTTTAAGCCGAAGAAGCGACAAAGATGAAACCTAACGTTATGAAGAGTAAATAGAATGATCCATGAAAAAAGCCGCCTTGCATATAAGGAGACCACCAAGATTGAAAATGTTAAAAAAACATCATAAACGTAAAGAATGAAAACATCTTTAGCTGAATTCGGGGCTACTTCTCATCATCTGGTGCAATCGAATGGACAGAAAGTGAACATATGTTCGAGAAGTTTGAAGGCAATTCCAATCTTGTCGAAGAATAAGGAAGGGCGACAAGAGCCTTTCATTATATTTCTCATCACGAGCCATATAAGGAAGTATCGGCATATTGTCATAATTTGCATAAACATAGGAAGACAGAGATGAGAAGGATGAAGGAAAAGCACGAAGGAGAATCTATAAAGATGCTCTTTTGACATACTTTAGATGTAGCAAGTCCCAAGTAGCTATCCATTATTACATTCAGAATATGTTTGAAACCGAAAATGATTGAGAATAAGGTTCGAAAAAGGGAACACAAAGGAGAAGCCATAAATGGTTTGATATTCGCAAACAGTTTAACAGCATAAGTTTGAATTCTTATGATTATATGCAAATGAAAGGAATGAAAATATGTATTCGTAGCTTACCTTTGAAAAGCTGAAATACTTTAGTATTGCCGCTAAAATTGGAAAAGGCAACGCAAGGAAACACAATAGCCCAACTAAAGCGCAAACGAGGGTCTCGTAGTGTTACATCAGCTAGCAAGTTAAAACTAATATGAAGGAGAGAGACTGAGAAAGAGAGGAAAGAAAGAATATCAAGAAGTAAGCAGTTGAATAGAAAAAGTTGAACGAACACGAGTCTATCAAAATGACAACGCCTTCATTTGAGGAAAAAAAAAAGAAACTTTAAAGAAAAACTGATTGAATCACCTTTTCATCCACATCTCCAAATAAAGTAATAGTTAATCATAGAACTGTTCCTTTCATTAAAAGAAAAAAAAAACTTGTCGCATTAGAAATCTGGCAGTAGCGTGTTGAATGATAGACAGTTATATTCAAGATATATGTTACTCAGACCCGTGTGATTGAGATTATAGCCAGTTGCGTAATTTCTCACGAAAAAGGTCAAAAACATATAGTTCATTGGACACAGTAGGATTGCATTTTAAGAACAATAGAACGTCTACATTGCTTAAGAGAAAAAAAACTTTACTTGACAACTACAAGATCAACGCAAAGCACGCGAGGCTTAAACTAATAACGACAGAGCTCACAAAAAAGCAAAATCTGCCCAAAACGAGGCGGCGAAGCACTGAGCAAGAACATAATGGCGTAGGAATAGTAGCGCAATACTCAGAGGGGAAACTTTCAAGAAAAGTTTTTTCCTCAAGTGACCTCAAATGTTAATAAATCACATGTAAATGTGCTAATTCCTAGTAGGATATGTTATTCACTAAGAAAAGGAAATTTAAATAATAAAAACCAAAACTAGCAATGTCCATAACTTTAATCTCGTTTTTTCTGACCAGGCACAGGGAATAATTCAAGGACAAGAAAAAAACATGAACAACAAGATTTCCAAGGATTACATGTCATTTCATATTCTGGAGTCTAACGGCTTCTTATTCCAAAGAAAAGTGCGTATGAATATTGAATGCGGGCTTTTCAACAATCTCGGAACTTCACTCAGTCTCTTCGAGATCAACCTCGAAAAAAGAGTAATAAAATTTGACAAGAAAAGAAAATTGTATGGATAATGATGAGGTTCATCGATCAGCGTTAAAGATAAAAGAACTTTATCCGCCATTTTGATCTCAAATCCTCTAATGAATAAACAAAGGTGATGGGAAATTTGAAAATGCGGACTTTTCTTATTAATGATGTGACGAAACCTTATGATTGTTGAAGGCTAATTTGAGAAGAGAGAATAGTAGCAAATGAATATATTTAATATTCTTTTGAGCTCCATATAAAACTTAGAAATGATAACATTGAATATAGACATAAAATTTCTTGATAATCAAATAAATTTTTGTAATCTACAGCTTCTTAAAAACAAATCTTTGTGTAGTGAGAAATAAGCTCGTAATCCTATCTTAAAACAACTTCATGGTGGAGCGAAGTGGTCATCATAAGTGAAGCCGAGTCTCAGCTAGGAGCAGAAGCAGTCTCTCTCCCTTTTATGGTCATATACACATAATCAACAGTGAGTGGTGACAGCTGTATGCAAATCGTAGGACAAATATTGGCATAACTATGCAATATCCTTATATGAATTCCTATTCTGTCACCGGATTACATAATTAAAAGAAGTAAGCGTACATCAAAAAATGATTTTCACGAAATTTAGAAATCTTCAAGATTGCTAGGGAAATTATGTAATGATGCTATTTACAGAGGTGAAATGGATATAGTTTCACATTGTAAGCATGAGACTTCAAAGAGAATCAAAATGCATGGATCGTTTTACATTTTAGTCAACCCAACAAGCTCATGCAAAAATGATTGACCAATAATTCCCGAAGAAGAGCTATTCGAATATTGGGAGGGAGTGGTATCAATGAACATATCAATTGCATTATAAAGAGAAGCCAATCATACCATATGTTCTACAGGGGTATAGTCATATTAATAATAGTGCAACAGTCTTTCAGGGACGACCGTGCACACTCTAAAATAGGTAATTTACAACAGCTGGCAGAAAAAAAAGAAACCTTTTTGTTTCCTTTCTTCCCTCATTACAACTATACGAAACCGTAAACATAAGGAGAAGTAATAACAAGAAACGGTCAATCGATTTCTTTTTTTTCAGATTAGAGAAGTTCAAGGCGTCGAAAATGCTATTAATCGTAATTCCATCTTCTCTTTCTTGGCTTCAACTCACATCCAAAATCTCAGTCCCAGAAGGGGAATACATCAAAGTCATAACGATAAAAGACTAGCCCACTTCATCAATAAAACTGCTCAGCATATCAAAGTTATGATATAACATGCTCATATACGCATAGATATGTATACAATTAAGAAATGGGAATAGGATTAGAATGAAATCATTCGTTAATATATTGAGAAAAAAAGAGAATGAAACAAAGCAGATTATGATGAATTGTTACATAAGAAGTGACACCTGAGATGCAATATCTCCATCGAGTCAACTTGCTGCTCTCGTCTGATAGAAAAGAGCTTTACTACAATCATTAAATTTACAACTACACCCTGGAAAACGCGCACTTATCAGAAATTTACGAGATGAGAGAATATGATGATCTTACAGGTGAAATATTAGTGGAACAGGCGGTGATGAGCAGAAAATTATAGTTAACGATGATAGATTGAAAACGTACAACACGCGGTCAGAGCAAAGATAAAAAAAGACAACTAGTTAGAGAAAATTAATTAAGATGTTTAAGTGGATCCGACATATTAACGTAAACGCTGAGCGACAAACAAAAACTGATAGCTTCAATTGTGTTCATTCAAATGAAGATGACTAAATAGAAACGTTCAAAGAAACCGCAATATAGAAGAGAACAAGAAAGGATTATATCTGTTTACGTTCTAACCTAAACTACTATAGAAGCCGTCTGGCGTGGTCATCATACATACTTCATGATGACATAGATGTTATAATGAGTAAAATGAAGCAATTCAATTAGAACTTCATCTAGCTGCAGAAAACTATTAGAACAAAGTAATGCCTGTTAGTGGCTCAGTTAGACTGCTTACGAGAAACACGCTGAAAGCAGAATGAGCTCAGAGGAACGCAATTCATTCATTCCACTTAAACTATGTGATATAGAAGCAGATGACGCAGCGATTCAGGAGAAAAATTAAATGAACGAAATCCAGCAATTATTAACAACAAAATGAGTTCATTGAAGAACTTAATGATCATCAAAATATTTGGAGTCTCCGAAGTATTCCATTAAACAAGAATAACAAAAAATAATAATTCGTTTGACTATAGATATCTGCTAAGCATACGACAGTGTTGAAGTAATGCTACATGATAAGTGCAGAGCAATACGAGATATCACCGATGAATTACTAATAAGTACTTGAGAACACAAACAGGAAAGTGGGAATGGAAGTGTGAAAGGTTAATTGATAACGTTTACACATGTATGAATAAGACCTCACTCATTGATGGAAACAGAGAGCTCATATTCCCAATAACTCATGGAAACTCAACTATTTGTATACCATTACCATTACCTTTTATTTCGCACCCATCATTATCAACTTTGTCATATATAGCCAACCCCAAACAAAAACTTTTACGCACCTGAGAATCCTACAGCACACTGTCTACTGAACTCTGTTCCAACAAATGTATCCAAAAGACTGCTGACTGCAACAGTCATACATGTGGAGGCAATAGTAAACACGCATAAAATGCATGCGAACGTTGATGAGCCTAGCTTCTTTTCAAGTTTTTTACCCTAAAAACACGATTTAGCCATGATTTTCTTTTTCAGAGTGTTACCTTATACAGAAGCGATATCATGTTATAGTACAAGTGCATGTCGGAACCATGCATTATTACAGGAAAAATCAAACGATACCATTCACCATTTTGAATTATTTTGGTGGGTAAAAGACACAACGACTCTTAAAAGAAAAAAAAAGTTTTTCATTGTGCCTAATAACCTACTAGTTTTATCTGAGTCCAAAAACGGTACGTAGCCAAGAAAAACAGCGATTTGTAATAAAATAGCGCCAAGAGTTATGGGAGGAATGGGGCCAGCGCTGAGGAGCTGCATGGCCAGGAGATAAACTCCAACATTTTCTCTTTGTTGTCTTCGTTGACGTTGAAACATTCTATAAGAGTCAAAATCAAAGAATTAGAACTAGAGTATAATGACAGTGATGTAGTACGACCGCGTCACTTATCAGTAAATTAAAAAATGAGTTGGCGCGAGTTGGCACGTCCACGTGCATTATGCTAATTATGATGTGGAACATGATCGATAACTTCAAAAAGGAGTTTGAAAGGAAAAACAATCAGAATACTATGCTATGAAGTGAATGCACACATAACATTCAATGCTTAGTACACGTGTACATAACATTTCGCAATAGTCAACCTCTCTCTTCTTTAATGAGATTGGAGTGTTGGTATCAAAAACAAGAATCATGTATTTGTCAGCAATGGTTGTAAGTAGTTGAAGAGTAAGAGACCCATATCGAAGAAGGATGACGTATATAAATAAAAGTTTTATTAATTATTTATATATTATCCATCACATAAAATATACCCTCGATAATTGCACTAAGGTTAAAAGCAAAATATACAAAGTGAAGTAGAATTACGTACATAATATAAATTATAAGTTTACTTACATATCACTGTTTTTACAAAAGAAGTTCAGACACCTGTTCCACTGATTTATATGCAATATTCTCATATTTGTTGGAAGTTTCTTCTATTTTACGAATGATCACGGCATATGCACCGATCACATTTTCCATCGTTCGCTTGCGAACTGAATCTCTGGAAACACAGATCTGTCAGTCAACGAATAATAGCTATCGGTCAATTACCTAACGCGGGAACTACTAATCTTGGATACTTGGTCTAACCGACAACTGTCTGGTTGTCCCAGGAAGCTATCAAAAGCTGTAAATGTTTTCACAACGGTAGCTGAATCCATTCCAGAGATAGCCGAGAGAGGACCCTATAGAAGCAAGTGATTCAGATATAAGGTGAGTTATTACTTGATTAGGGTCATGAGCAGCAGCTTTTGTATAGATATGTATAAGACCAGTAGAGGCTAAAATCGCAGAGGCTTCTTCAGACACAAGAACGTCTTCATTGGCTTCCATCTGGAACGAACTTTCATATCAATTCAATTGAATAGAACAATACCAAAGCTTTGATCATTTCGAGACGAGTGTCTGTGAACTGGTAAAGAATCACTGCAGACTGTATTGAGCTTAAACAATTCAAAGTATAAACAGCAACATCTAAAACATTATAAAATCAGCTATAAGAGTATTCCTCTTCTCACCTAAAGGAGAATGTAATTGGGTCGTAGCAATCTGAATAGCCCTGTACAAAGGATCAAGAACACAAGAGAAAATCTGAAAAAGATCAGTAACTCATTCATTTCAAGATGAATTACCTTATTGAACTCTTCCTTTGAGTCGTTATGTCCAACCATTGACCCGTCATGTGTTTCTAATACTTCCCTATAAGCATTCAGAGTTGTCAGAATTTAAAAATCATGGTTTTATACCTGAGCAACATGAGAATCTGGTGTACAGCTTGCACCGGCAGTAAATCATAATCGGGAGCTCCCATCTAAACTACCAATTCGAGAAAAGAAAGAAGATGTGAATAACCTTCGCCAATATCCTTTGAACAGAATTGTTTAAACTAGTATGGAATATATTTAGAGTCAAGTTGTTCAACTCGCTGATGGTGTGTGCGATTTCACTCTCGGATCCAATGTCAGGTCTATTCGACAAGGATTTGTTGGAAAGTTAATTCTTAGCTTACATGATTTTACCAGCATAGAAAGTGAACAGAGCAGACAAGCTGTATAGAACCACCGAATCTGTTTCGTTAGCTAGAGCTTGCTCGACTCTTATCTAGAACATGTTAATAACTGCTGAGCTCAATTGGAAGATCTGTTACCTTGAAAGGACGACAGAGAGCACTTGAAATTTCAGATAGAACATGAGTGAAACTATCCTTATAAACTTGAAACATAAACTGCATTCAGTATAAAGGTTGAGATCAAACCTTCTTCCTTACACTCTTTCAGCAACATCTGTAACAACTCCCTCTCTCCCTCAATAGCTTCATAGATCCAAGCCAACATATCTCCTAGATATCTTTGAGGATCATGACTCATTAGTTCGATGGGTTTTCCTCCTCCGTGAGCTCCTTTCGTTAAAGCATCAATATAATGACGGAGAATTTGATTCTTTCTGGCAGTACAAAATTCATCTTAAACGAAACATTGATTTCAGAGTAAGTGGTTTGACCATACCGAGAGAATATTTCAGAAGAACTTCCCTATCTTGGAGAGCGGCAAACGACAAACAAAGAATGTGCTTCAACTCTATGTAATCCATGTTCAGAACTCGGCATTCCCCTGGAACAATTAGATACAGACACGAAACTCAGTGAAATTCAAACTTTGAATGCTTCGGTACAAAACTTCATAAGCCTTCTCCATCTTCTGCGACATGTCTTCCATAACTTCCAATCTGCAGGAAAAATATACAGAATCGAAAAAGTAGAATATCTTACGCGGCAGAATGTTCTCCACTTGATCTCAACAAATTTTTACTTTGTGAATAGATCTCTTTGACTCTGTTAAGAGCTGGGAAGAAATCAGTTGTTACGGTACCGTCTGAATTTGATCAGAAACACTAAGAAGAAACAGAAAGAACCAAGATATACCTGTTATGTTTCCTTCTAAGGCCTTGCTTTCAGCTTCGGTTAATGAAAATTTCCCTAAGAACTCGTCAATATTTTTTTGTTTAGTCTCGAGATGTCGTCTGAACTTTCATGATAGAAGAGTGAACGGGGAAAACCTTACTTTTGGCTTTGCAAAGCACTCGTCTTACTGAGAAGATCCTGAGTCTTTTCCTTGTTCTGTTGGATTCTACTGGTCAAATCAGAACAAATGCTGTGCATTCTGCGGACTTTGTCAGCGAAGTCTTGAACGTAAGAATTCATCTGAACCTCAGAAATGTTTTAAAAAACTCAGAAAATGCAATATACCTTCTCGAACTCTTTCAAATAATCCTTGTTTAGATCTACTTCTTTCTGCTCAAGCTTCCGCAATAACCGGCGCTCGGTATGCATATCAATATCATCCACCATCGGCGAGATGTAGTCGACCATTTGGAGAAACTCCTTCAAAATCAACTTGGATGAAGAAAGAAAAGAAAACTAACCGTATCATTGTGTAGTCTACTAGCGACAAGTTTGTCTATCTTCTTCTTCAAAGGGTTTGTAGCTCCTGTGATTGGAGGAAGAGTCTCCACCTTGGAAGTGGGGACGGTTTGAGGTTTCTCCTCCTCCATTACCTATAAAACGTAATTTTCACCTTGATTCACATGATTCCAAGAACAAAACGAGTAAACATTGCTTTATGAGAAGATCAATCAAGTCAAAACTTCAGTTTCTTTTAATTACGGCTTAACAAAAAAAGCTTTCCAGGAATTCCACGTTGAAAAGACATGGTGATGATGTTTTCGTTGTGACGGCACAACGTCCTGTGTCGTTCAGACAAAAATGTATGGGTGACTTATAATAACATAATTTTCATTATCAAATCAACAAACGAGTCTGTTATGCTATTATAGTTATGACGAACACTTCATGTGGTTACTCAATCAGATAGCAAACTTTTCAATGAAATCCCCGTATATTGCACAAGGCTTTTTAATCTGACGGCGGCCATTTATTTACTACAGAAAGAGCTATCTGGACTCTCTAATTAGTTTTTATTGATTATAAACAAACGTTTTCAAAGCCTACATCACAACATACAACACTTCTCTATTTTTCTTCTTTTAACACATCCATATATTCACAATCACTCATACGCTTTCCGTCGTTTAGAATGGATTTGTTGGGTACGAGTAGAGCTTATATAAAGGAAATGGTTTCCTTAGCGGGGCCACAAATGAAAGTTATCTTGATGGATAAAGAAACAGTTGGTTTACATTGAAATCCTTGAAATACCTCAAATATTCAGACTAGCATAGTGTCATGTGCTTTTGCCCAATCTGAAATGATGCAGAAAGAGGTTTTCGCATGTTCCCTTGATCCCATCTTCAGTTAGATTATTACAGGTTTATCTGTTTGAGAGGATTGATTCACCTGTGCCTCGGGAGGCTATTAAACATCTGAAATGCATCGTCTTTCTAAGGCCTACATCTGACAACATTCAACTCTTGTCTGAAGAGTTGAGATGCCCCAAATATGCACAATATTATATTTGTTCGTTGCTCTGTTACAACTTGAATTCATCAGTCTCTTCCAGATTTCTCAAATATTATCAGCAAAACTGATCTGAAACTCTTAGCTGAAGCTGATGAGCAGGAAACTGTTCGAGAAGTTCATGAGTATTTCGTCGACAGCATTTCTTTATGTTCGCATCTATTCGTCCTCAACCAAAAATCCGTCTATGATCATACATTCCGACTAACAACTCCTGCCTTTCTGCGAATCAGACAAGCTCTTACTGCTTTGATGCTTAGTTTGAAGAAGCGAGCAATCATAAGGTTATTTGAAAGTAGAATCCATTCAGTCAAATGTGATATATTAGATACCAACGCTCGTCAACTGATTGCCAACGTCTAGCCGAAGAAGTTTCACAAGTTATTCGTAGAGAAGAGGGTCTTTTTGAAAACACAAAGCAAGATACTCTCCTACTAATACTTGACCGCAGTGAAGATCCTGTCTCCCCTCTTTTGAATCAATGGACATATGAAGCTATGGTAACTATACCTTCAATTACTCGAGTTGAACCATTCTGTCTTAGGTACATGAGTTGATAACTATATCAAATAACAGAGTCTGCGTCGAAGGACAAAGTATGGTTTTGAATGAACTGCATGATGACTTCTATGCTAAGGTTTTTCTTTCCTAAGATTGTTGTTCATGTAGTTTCTATTAGAATGTTGCTATGAATTTCGGAGAGATCGGCCAAAACATCAAACTTTTGATGAACGATTTCCAACAAAGGTCTCAGATTCACAAGAACTTAGAATCCATCTCTGATATGAAGAATTTCGTTGAAGAATATCCACAGTTCAAAAAGATATCAGGTGATTCATTCGTATGTTTTGGAATAAAAGTAAAGAAACTTGACTGCGTTCGCAATTTAACCAAAACAACCGTATCGCCCGTTTGAACAATCGAAAATGTAAAACAGAAAGTCTGGAAAGCACGTGAAATATCACGTCATAGCGAGCATGAGTATGCTAATTAGATTGAAGATACGATTGCATAGACACTCTCAAAGAACATGTATAATAAAGCTATTTAAGGAACTGTGTCGAAGCATGTTACTCTTGTTGGTGAGCTGAGTAAGATAGTTAGTAATCAGAATTTGTTAGAAACATCAGAGGTTCGCTATTTTCGGATTATTCATTTCCTCCTTGTTTCTTCAGGTTGAGCAATCGATCGTTGCTGAAGGTGATCACACGAGATGTCTTGAACGAATAAAAGAACTTTTGCGTCATCCAAAAACAACACGATTGGTATGGGATTTGAAAATGCTTGTGCTTGACCTGCTGTTTTAGAATGCCTTGCGATTAGTATTGCTATACACTCTTCGATTTGAAACATACAGCAACAACGAATGTTCGAATTTGGTGAAAATGCTGAAAGACAAGGTTCTATTGTCGGGGAACATGGAGTTGATTGAGTTTTTCAGGATTCATCCGCTGGGAACATAGTGAGTGCAATGATAAGATTTGCTGGGCATTCCAAACGATCCAATGATTTATTTGGACAAGGATCAACAATGGAGATGACGAAGAGGTTTGAGTCTCTCCGTTCAAGAAAAAAAACTCCAAACTTCTTCAGATTTATAAAGGGCTTGAAGGGTGTTGAGAACATATATACGCAACATGAACCATATCTCAAGGATGTCGTGGAAAATTTAGTGCGGGGTCGACTTTCTGATCAAGCATATCCTTATGTGACTGGTGAAGTGGGAAGGTATAACATTCAAAATATAATATTCGGATAAACTATGGTATTTAAAGTTTCCGTCAGGAAAACGTCATAATTTTCATTGTCGGTGGGGCTACGTTCGAAGAGTCAGTGTTTGTTAGAAGCATGAACGAAAAACGGTTAGATATATCTAAAGATCTATTATAAATGAAAATTTTGTTGCAGAGCCCAAGGAAGTGGTGGACCTGCAATTGTTCTTGGAAGTACTTTCATTCATAATGCCGCCAGGTAAAAGTTTATTTCGTTTTTCGCGCGATAACACTATGGTTGTCACTTAACTATACCCATACGGTGTACGCTGAAGAGTTAGCACAGGCGCTGTGTGACATTTGTTGATCAGTCTGTGATGAAAAAAAAAGGATTGGTTTCGCTAAATAAAACAGCAGAAAGATAAACTGTTGAAATCCTTGGCTGTCTGAGGCTGAAAAACAAAAATTTGGTTCGGTTCAAAACCTCATAATCATATAAAGTAAAGAAAAATCAAAAGATTTCGTGTGTTGATCAAACTGATCGTTATTGTTGTTGTTACAGCTTCATTGAAGAAATCACGTGTAGGTCAACCTAACTCAGTTGTTCTCGTAAACCAGATGTATGTACATTCAACGGTTCGCCATTGATCTTGTGATTTGAATTCTAATTTTAAAGTGTTTTCTTTTAGTCTTATGGTTATGAAATCGCTAATTGTAAATAGAACTTAACTTATTTGATATCTTGTGAAATAGCGTTGTGTTGGTGGCTATTAATCACACTTTTACATATAATAAATTTTAATTGGATTATCTTCCCTAATTCACCTGCCTAATATGATTCAGAGACTTTGAAGGTTACTGAGAGGCTCTAGCCTGTTCAGCGTCGTTTCATCGATCGATTAGTTTGTCCTCTTGCCGTTTACGCCAACTTATTTTACATGATTTCTATAATTCTTCATTCAATATTCAATCTGATTCTATAGATTAACCAGCTCATACAATCTGTTTTCTGACAAAGCATCAGCGTCCAGGCTGTTACACGACTACTACTAAACGTAAGCTTTCATTCCATTTTCACACTACAACTCTCAATACATCCTGCGAAATCATTTGAAATACTGGTTTTTCTCATCTTTCTGTCTCGTATCACAGCATGTACTTGTTTAGTTTAGTTCTTCAGGTAGACACACTATGGAATCCAACGATGAGGAAACTTCAAATCTAGAACGTTCATGCTGTTCAGGAATTGCGGAAATATTCACTGATTGCTGTAACATTTTTGGAAAGTGTCTGGATGTTTTGCTTGGATGTTGCTGTGTATGTTCAACTGAATGCTGCTCCAATGACTGTTGCTGATCTCAATCATAGAACTCAACTGTACTATCTGTAGTCGACCTACTGTTCAAGTGGAATTTTTCAAATAAAAATTTATTGGAATGTTCTCTACTATTCTCAAGAACATAACGATCGTTCACATACTCTGATATAGTTAAAAAATGCAATGAATACAATGGAATTGATCGTCAAAATGGGATAAATGGGAAGAGTGAAGTATCACAGATGAGCTTGTCAACTGATTCAAGACCCGATTATATCTGGCTGACATAATGTTTTTCAATTAAATAATGTTTTACAAGTCTTAGTAAATAAAGCTTCAACTGATATTTTTGTTACAAATTAAATAAAAACAGAAAGAATAACTGTTTAACAACATCTCTCACCGCAGAAGACTGTTATGGATGCAACGATAGTATCGATTATGGCTATACCCAGTGCACCTACAGCTAGCCAGAACGAATATCCAACCTGGAATTACGAGATTAATGTACTAGGACTTTGATCTGATGACTCACTTCACTAGTCATTTTATCTTGTATATCATGGAAGTCTTGTATGTTATCTGAAATCACTCTTAGAATTCTGAATTGAAACTTCAGCTGTACCGTATGCATGTTTGTTGTTTACGGCGTAAACAATGACTGCAACTGCGAGAAACAGGACAACGAAGAAGGACAAAGGTGATAATGGATGAAGAAGATATTTCTTGCAGCAGCATGCACAACTTAAAATGTACATTTTTTAGATTTTCATTTTTAATTCTCATAGAGACTAACCAGCTGAATAAGTTCCACACCAAAGCTATTAGTTCCGTTATGATTGCCAAGCCCATGAAAACAATAACTACCCTCTCCCAATCACCCAAATTCTATATGAACATAAGAGTGAATTAACAGTGTTAAATGGTTTTTACCTTCCACCATAATTTACAGTAGTCCTTATCACTCATTCCTCCCTGTGGTTTATTTGTTTCCCCAGGGAATGAGCAAGCAAAGGGTAAAATTCCTTGAGCTTTTGGTATTTCTAAGTTTTTCAAGTCATCTTGCAATTGATCACTAAAGTCTCTCCAGCCTACAATTTGGTTTATAAGTATACTTTTAGAATATCGGCTTAAGATGCAATCATGTGTAAGGTAATTAGCATATCGGACACCATTATTCTAATAACCACGAGGTAACCGTGGTATGATACTCATTTTCATTTCTAAGCGTCACAGAGCGGTTGCATTCAAATTATTTTAACCTAGATTTTTGGTTCATACTATATATGTTTCATTTTTTTTCGAGTTCACTTTGAGTTATACAAATATAACAAACCAGGTGTAAACATGGACGTCACTGTGAGTGCTAGGCAAAGAGCCATAAGAATTCCATATATAATTTGACCAATAGCCGAGAAACACATCTGGAAATGAATATGTTTAAAAAGGAAATAGAAATGTAGAGCAAGAGACAAGCATTCGATACTCGAAGCAATATGAACACTGAAGAGTAAGGACTAACTCATATTTGGAAATAACTGTTTGTCAAATTATTTATTTGCCAAAAAAGGGGTTCGAAAGAGGGGTGCGATTGTGATATCACATCTATGTCTACAATGAATATCAATCATGAAAAAATATTATATGATGACTAAGGTTACTTCCCTCTTAATTCTTATGACTCAAGCAGTTCTTGAAGCTCCAGGGGAATGATGAAGAGGATTTCAGAATGAAGACATGTGATAAGCAAGAAGTTGTTAAACATTGTACTAATCCAGTTTCAACGGAAACTGATGACAGAGCGAAAAGCTAAGAAACGAAGTTGAAGCAGTTTCGTTTCATAGACACAGTTCGGCCAACACGCGACACCGATGACTATCCATATATGGTTCGAAGGTAGGAAGTCAAAGAAGGAAAAAATGAATTAAAAGCTTGAGTTAGAGAAGGAGAGGATGAAAAAAAGACAAATAATGGTGTAAAACTTGAGGTATTATCAAGGCTTAAGTCAATATGAGGAACGTGGCAGTCAGACATCATAGCCTTTGTTCAATGAAATGGTTTTTGCGTTGACTGTTCGACTGACTGACTGGCTGTGGAGCTAAAATGGTTTTTATAAAAGCCAACCAGTTTTTAAAATATGCAATGACATCATCCATGTAATTATTGTAAGAGATAAGAAAATGAAGCAAATATGTTCAAATGACTCATCTGTTATTAACTTTACCACTACTATGGATAAAACAAGGAAATGCATTGTGTTTTTCTCAAAAATGCGAACTCGACTTGTGAACTCTTGAGGTGTACCTCTTCGACTAACAGATAAGCAATGTCTATAGTATAAGAAGAATGTGATATGTTATCTTACAAACTTGATCATTTTACAAAAATCCTCAGATCTTTACAATGATTCTATGATGCTTCTAGAGATGATTCATATTCTTATCACAGACTTCATAACTTAAAGAATACCGTGAGACAAGAGTAGAGATCAATGGTAATATCATGCTTAACAGCGTCTTTTTGCTCTCTCTCAAAATAATAAAATAACAATAAAGCTGATCAAATATCGAAGATTCATGTGTGAAAGTCAGCCGATCTCAATAGTTTGTTTGAAAATAGAATAAGAAAGTTTCAAAATGTGAAAAGTGAGTAAGCTTATCTCAGTCTTTCACATCACTTTTATGGCCTCTGGCTGCTTAGCAACCCTCTTGCCTTTCAGCTGTTTAATAGATTACAGCTTCTGGCCATAGAAATTAAGATAATTTAGTAGTACTCACAATACCTAGATGTATACTTTGATGATGAAAAAGAATAATTTGAATGTCAAAGGGTGTGTGTCTGTCTTTGAAGAGAAAGAATCAATTTGTGAAAAGTGAATGAACGAAAGAATACTTATAGAGGTTGAGTCTTCTTTCAGCTTTTTCAATCTGAAAGAGGTTTTACATAAACTCATCTTATGAACTTGACTTATGATCTGCTTCTCAGAAGGGACTGAAATGCATGACCAGATGAAGGAATGCAATGTCTGTAGTCATAGGAATAATGGAAATACAAACACAAAATGTTTCTATGGGAGCAGGAATAAAAAAAAATTTTATTTATTGACATTTAATTTCAGAATTATGTTGGAATTTTCAGAGAAAAAAAACGATCCAACTCCTGGCCACCAATTCACATGTAACAAACATAGCTGTTGAAGGATGTAAGCCAAAAAAAGGAATTTCAAAACATCACAAATAGAATTGGATGAATGCAATTGTGGATAAAGAGAGAAGTGGAAGTATAAAAATATCAAATTACCTTGTATGGCATGAAGACCACGAATGCCCATGTTATCTTCTGATTCAGGAATACATCCATCACCTATGACTGTTACCAACTACTCTCTCTCTACGAACTATTCCAAATTAACTTCCTTCCCCCCCCCCCTCTACTCCTTGTTTGTATAAAAAATAATTTCATTCAAATCAAAACTATATGGATGTTTCCTTTAACTTGACATTTTGTTTTTCTTTTCACTTGTCTCACAATGGCGACTCATAAGTTTCAGAATGATGTTCAGACAGCGCCATATATAAGGTAAGATGATAGAAAAGCGTCATTTCATTTCTTTTTGTTCTTTCTCTTTCTCCAATTCTTTTTATAAATTTTAATTTTTCAAAGATGATGTATAAATATCTTTGGTTACTGAACACTCTCATATTGTCTGTCCAAAGCATCGAACAACGAATTGGAGCTAAAGGACATCTCACGTGTCGTGGAATACGTCAGCCTGGAATATTTATTCAATTATACGATGAAGATTCATGTAGCATCCCCTTGTTGCTTCTAATTTCGTCATATCCTTCCAGTTTTCCTCCTGGATGCAGATGATCTCATGGGTTCCGCTAATTCTGATGCCTTCGGGACATTTTGTGTTAAAGGGACAACATACGAAGTAAGGGTAGTCATTTAATACTATTAATGTAATGACTGTTCAGTTCTCAACTATTGAACCTTACATACTGGTAGAGCACAACTGTGGATACGAAGGGACCAATGAAAAGGTTTATCGATTGATTATTATTACGTCATAGCACCTTTTCGTAATATTCTAATTTGCTTTTATCATTTGACGCCTTTTCATCTCCCGTAAAGAATTTTCATTTCGTTTCCTCACACGTAAATGGCGGTTGTGTTTTCGGCGTTGCTTTCAAAAAACTTTTTTTTTTGTTTTCAGGCAAAATTGGTCCAATTTCTCAGTCCACATTTTATCTCAAAAGGAAATCGATCATATTATATTGAACATTTAGGAGAAATCGAGCTACTAACCAAAGGTTCGACTCATGTACTTCCATTGATAGGCTATCGTTGTTTTCAGAAGCTCCTGTTCAGAAGTATGAACGTCGTAATCTAGTCTACAAGCATGTTCATCGTATACATCGAGACCGAATCAATGAATGTCTACCCTTGTATGTAACTTACAAGGAGTTTTTCGAGAAAGTAGGCTCCTGTGTATTAGTCTTCCTATCTACTGTTTCAGGCTGTCTTTCCCGCTGACTCAGGTGCAGCTCATGACTTGAGAGATGGTGTACCACTGAACAATCCAATTTCTGAAATGCCAACCATCCAAGAGAAGATAACGAAAGTCTCATCACAACTCGATAAAGACTTATTAGCAATTGAAAATAGTGAATTATTATTGGAAAAAATTCGAGATCAGGTAAGATATTCTCCATTGCAGTCCGACAACAACATTAAGGAAAAACATTTGATGGCGGAATTGCATGACGAGGAAGCGAATTTCCATCACCTGCAAGAGGAAGAAAAACAAAAAACCTTACAAGAGGTAAAACAAGTGACGTATTGAGCCATCCCAGTTTGTCTCTTTAGAAATCTGATGAAAACGAAGATCTTGTGTCTCAACCACAGAAGACAGCTCATCGAGAGGAAGTAAAGGTTGTCAAAAGGTTTCTATCTTATCGTTTCTTCTCCAGATTCTGTCATATCACAAGCCTGATGTTCAACTAGAGGATCACATGTTTCCATCAAGCGATTTAAATGAGCTAGCATTTTCTGATGATAAGAAAATGGAAAAGTTGGATGAAATCCTAATGTCATCATTGAATGATGAATATGATCCGTGTGCATTCCGTAAGAAACGTTTTCCACACGTTCCTTTCCGTAGAAACGACCCCTGCTATAAACATCTACGAAGACCTTCGCATTGAACGTCCACATCCGTCTAACTTGCCGTATCTTTCATTCTTTCAAAATATCATATATTGTGTGTCAAAAGTTGGAAAATTCGATAGTCAATAAAGGAAAATTTGTGTTTATCACATTTGGATAGACAGAGATGTCTCTCTAATGGACTTCTAATCGAAAGTACTTGATTGTTTGAGCATTTTCAATAGTAAATTACTCTTTTATATTTCTTCATAGAGCTTTCTTATTATATTTCCAGCAACCAAATATCTTATTGGCTCTCCGAACACCATTCTAAACACAAATGAGCTTTGGAGAGAGAGAGAGTAGGAGAGAGAGAGACTTACGATTCAACGCAACCTAACTATGCTTAATCCAACTTTTGCTTTCTTTAAAAACAAATGAATGAAGAAGGCAAACGAATTGCATCTAACACCCGTCAACTGGTATTTATCCACGCAAACCCGTGATGAAAGCTCACAAAATGTCCACTCGTCGTCGATTAAATTAGTCTTACTAGAGAACGAGGTTCTTTCTCTTGGTCCTTTGCTTTCTCTCACTCATCTGTTTTTCTCTCCCTTCTCAACATTTCTCTCCTCCAGCAGGACCTCCTCTAGTGCCTTCAGGCCCTTTCCGGCTCCGCCTCTCACAGCAATCGATGCAGCTCAGCTTCACCTGCTGCTGCAGATATTTGATGTTTACAATATTTAAGGAATTGTAATTGATGTTCTTATATACTTAGCTTCATACAAGTGACCTCTCTCTTTGAAATCCATCTTCAGCATGTCATTTCCTTCATCATAACCTTTTGAGTCCATGAATCGATCAATTCATAACTGCTTTAGTTTGCAATCGTATCGCCTCACATCTGGAAATGAAAATCGAACAGATTATTAAAAATTGCAATTGCTGCTTCCTCTTTTCCATTTCCATCAGTGACGAAGTTGAAATCTGCGCATCAGCTCTTTGCTTTTCATTGTTTCTGCTTGGAACTTATTACTTCAGCTTATTCTTCTCAAATATCGATTATGTGTAACTAAATCTCATAGTTCCTATCATACTTCTTTATGTTTTCGATTCTTATGAGCAAAGCGTTGGAATAACTTTTGCTTTCATAAATAGGCAAGACTTCAGTCAAAAAGCTTATTGATTAGTACGTAAAGCTCTCTTCGAATAGAATTAGTTAAATGAAGCTTTGGATTTTCTTTGTCTTCACTCTTCCTTTGTAATAACCAACGTGTTACAGTCGTTGAAATGTTTTTTTAAATGGGCGGCGTCGTGTCATCTCTAGGCTTCAACCAGCCGTTTATCCTGGCTTTACTTGGGTAACTACTATCATACACAAACCTTACTTACTACTTCACTTCAGCATAGTTCTCATGCTAGCTTTAACAGTTATGGCTGTGAGTGGAGACCCTCCTGAGCCTGTTCATCATTATGACATCATTGTAAGTTCAATTTTACGAGTAAAACCGTATAACCACTGTTTTAGCCTCAAATCCGGGTACGTGCCCCTACAGCAGCACCACGAAAAACCGTTTGATGGTTGGAGCAATATCAGATTTCATATTCCTAAGAGTGTAATTTATTGTGTACAAAAGACTTATTGAATTTGATTATTTGAATGAAAATCTCTAATAACGAATACACACAGTTTTCGCCTCAGTGAAGAAGTGGAGAGAATCCTCCTGGCCTTCGCGTCCTATCCCTGATTGTTTTGTTCCACCGAAGGGCATCTTCAAGTCTCTTGTCTAGTGAAATTACTTAACTACTTCACAAAGTTTGAAAATATACCAGCCATGTGTTACACCATACAGTTCCAACTCGAAGCTTGTTACTCGTCTCAATCAGCTCGTCCATTTTTTCGCTCCAAACAGTAGCTGAGAGACCGTAAGAAGAAGAGTTCGATCTATTAACGACTTCCTGAAATTGAATTAATGATTCTGCACTCATTATTCAATCGAACCTCCAAATCATTAAACTTAATGATACAAACGACAGGACCAAATATCTCTTCGTTCATGCATCGACTGTCATCGCCAATATCAGTGACGACTGTAGGAGATATGTAGTATCCCTGACAAGAATCAATAGCTTACACACATATAAATCTCAAACCTCCGAACATTTTCCAGGAACCGTCACGGGTCCACCACAATGAACTTTTCCTTCCTCTTTAGCTATGCCAACATAAGATTTAACCTGGAGGAAAACATATAAAACCCTAAAACTGTACTGAACAATGAACCTTCTCGAAGTGTTGTTTCGAATTCATTGCTCCAAGCGTCATATTCTCTTCAGGGTCTCCAACAGAATACTAAATAAGTTGTTGGGCTTGAAACGAATGGAAGCGACTTCCAACCTTTTCAGTTTCAGTTAGGAACATCTTCAGGAATTCATCATAAATACTGTCATGAACGTAGAGTCTGCTCGTACATAAACAGATTTCACCTTGATTTATGAAACAAGACCTTAAAAACATAAAGATCTCACTGTTATGACAGAGTACTCACCGTACTAGAGTAGGGATGTGAACATCCAATTTGCATGAAGGGAAGACAATCGCTGAGTTCTTTCCACCCATTTCAAGAGACACTTTCTTATTGTGCTCAGCAGCGGCTGCTGCAATCTTTTTACCAACAATCGTGCCTGTTCATAAACGGTTTGAAGTCAAACAGTTGCAATAACATACTTCCTGTGAAACTTAATAACGGAACATCGGGATGTTCTACAATGTGTTGTCCAGCCGAAGGTCCAGTTCCAATGATCATGTTAACAACACCGTCAGGGAAACCTAGAAGTAAACTAGCATACAGTGTTCAAAAAATGATTGCGTGCGGGTAAGATTTTCATTTTGATGCGTTCGACGACGTCAAGCGGTTGTTCTCGTGTGAATGATGAAAATATGTATATCTTACCAATTTCTTTGAAGGCGTGCATGAGAACCCAAGCCGTTACACTAGTTAACTCGCTAGGCTTGCAAACGACGGTGTTTCCAGCAATGAGAGCAGGTGCAAGTTTGAAGGATAGCTTAAGATGAGAGTATGGTATCCATTTCTCTTAGATTCATACCAAATAAAGGGGAAGATTCCATGGACTTATCAAGCCAGCTACACCTACAGCGTCTCTTTTGACGTAATTGAGAGCTCTCACAGGCTTTTCAAGGAAAGAGCAACTAAAGCACTGGTATACGACTTAATATCGAAAGTGTTAACTCACGGTGTTGTTTCATGAAGGGAAGAGCTTGCGAAGAATCGGAAATTGTGAATACAACGAGGAATATCAATGAACCTATCATAATAACAACCGGTTTCACTTTGAACTCAAAAATGCTCACTTTGCCAAGTTTATTGGCTTTCCTTGATCTCTTGATTCCAAAATGGCCAGTCCTGCTAAATTTTCCTCGAGCAAATCCGCCAATTTATTTAAGAGGTTTGACCGTTCTTCCACTGGTTTTTCTGACCAACTATCAGCCACATAATTGCAGAAAGTTTGAAACCGACCTCTTGAAAGCAGTATTTGCAGCGTTCACAGCAAGTTCAACATCGTCTTTTCCAGAATCAGGGATCTCGATCCATGTTTTCCCTGTGCCAGGATTGATAGAGGACATCCAAGTTCCAGAGGATGGTTTCACAAATTGTCCATTGATGAAGTTGGTGAGTTTATCATGTTCATTGTCTGAAGATTGAATGAGCTTCTCAATAATATCTTTAAGAGGCATCTGAAAATAATAAATAAACAAGGTACAAAGAAATGGCAGAGGTTAACTGTGAAATCTAAACAGAAAAGAAACTATAGAAAGTAGTATGGGTAGGAACAGAGCAATCAATATGCCCGAACCGGTTGACATTTTTTTATTCATGATCGACCTGCGTATAGGATAAGAATCAATTATAGCGTGATCATCTTTACAATAAGACCTTTCTAGTATAATATAAACATTTATCACATTTAATACAATATCAGAAGAATGATTATTTCTTGAAAGCAATATGAAGCCCATCTCCACAGTTGAGAAGAGCTGAGTTTGTTCTGGAATCGTCGAAGATCTATAACGAAACTGTGAGTAAATGATACAGCCAGGTTAACTGCAAACCAAGTCATTCGTTCGGTCAATAGCCAGACATGCCATATCGTCTTTAGGGTAACCCGTAGCTATCGTCCCTCTTCGGAGAGCCTGAAGATTTTTATTATGAGCGAATGCTGTCACTGCATCTACTCACGTTGTCAACCATAATGATTCCGCCTGATCTGAGCAAAGTGACGCAGCGATCATAATACTCAGGATAAGTGGTCTAAGAAGTACTTCATAGATTAATTCACACACAGAAAATACCTTATCAGCATCAATAAAAGCGAAATCGAAAGTGCCTGAAGCTCCATTCGCAATCAAATCATCTGAACATCAGTTAGCCTATCTAGATGATCCTTGGAACATACCAAGAGACTTCAACGCTGGGCCTTCAACAGGAGTAATCTTCTTTTCAGTTTCCTGGCATTTCTGAATTATTTTCACACCATGCTCTCTGTAGTTTTTATGGTCAACATCAAAAGTGAGAACCTGGAAAACTCGGTCACCAGACAAAGTGAACTCCTATCTAACCTTTCCATCATTGCCAAGAGATAGAGCCCAAGCTAGAGCAGAAGCTCCAGTGTATGTTCCGATATCCAAACACTTCTTAGCACCAATGAGTTGAATGAAATTTTGTCCAATAGTAAGAACCTGAAGATTCATAAAAATAGGTATCCACTAGACAAAGAGAAATCCACCTCAGGGGCTCCAAGCATTTGGCTCATTTCTACATTCTGGAGAGTATAGTTTTGAAGTTCAATTTGGAGAGGATGCAACTTGCAAGTATGCTGAATAAACATATTATGATTCATTTTCATTTTGTGGTTCAAACCTCTGAGCAGTACTTCACAATAGGATCAGCACCAGATTCATAACTCTTAGCAACGTTTGCGGCCATATTGCACACTCACTGAAAAACAAGGAGAGTTGCAAAAGGAGATAAAAACGAAAAGCACATACTCCTGGTCATCGACCTTTCTTTCTTTTATACCTTTCTTCTGGGATGGTTTCATTATCCACGTCTACTTATCATGAGCTATTTTTAACGCTAGTGTCCAGTGTTCCCATTGAATCTTCTGGTTCCGCAGAGAACAATTACAACTAAGCAACACATAGAATGCCACTGATGTTTGTTGTTCTTCCTTTAAAGAGTACTAATCTGCATCACTAATTTGGTGAATTTAATCATGATCTTTCAACCTTGAATCAATTCTCTGAAAAAGTGGAGCAAACTACACACACGTAAACTAAGAGAAGAGAATGGCTTTTGAGAGAAAGTTGTTACTTTGGTCGACGTTAAGATCGTGTACTGTGATGTGTAAATGAAATTTGCTCCTTCATTTAAACCCGTAGATTCGCAGAGAGCGGTTGCATCAGTCCAATACTTTGGTATTCATAATGTACACGTATACATAGCTCTAATTGCAAGAGCGGAAGTACGATTATTCGTAGTAAATCAAAGAGCGGATGATACATGACGCGTTCCCCATTTTCTGATTATAGCACCCTTACAAGCAAACAAACAATGTACTCATGTTATGCACTTCTGCAAAAAACTTGTCCGCCGAACTCATTCGCTTATTTTGCACTTTTACGATCTTCTTTTTGCGATCATGATTTCCTCATCGGAAGGAGGACAGATCATTCAGGTAAGATCTTTGAGGTATGTCCTTTAAGGTATGAAAAAAAACATGTTTATTACATTTAATACAATATCAGAAGAATGATTATTTCTTGAAAGCAATATGAAGCCCATCTCCACAGTTGAGAAGAGCTGAGTTCGTTTTGGTATCCTTGAAGATCTGGAATGGATACATAATGAGCAAGTTTTTCTCCAAATAATAAACCTTATTGTTGGTTTCATCGATAGCAGCCGAAGTCGTATCTTCCTTGGAGTATCCCGTAGCAACAATACCGCCCCAGAGAGACTGAAAACAACAGATATGACAATATATGGATACATTAGATGGCTCACGTTGTCAACCAAAATAACTCCTCCTGTCCGGAGCAAAGTGACGCAGCGATCGTAATAATTGGTATAATTACGCTGAAAGTAGTCATGAGCTGATGTTCAGGAAGAGGGCATACCTTATCAGCATCAATAAAAGCGAAATCGAAAGTGCCTGAAGCTCCATTCGCAATCAAATCATCTGAATATCAACAGTCTCTTTAGGTGATCTTTGAAACATACCAAGAGACTTCAAAGCTGCACCTTCCACCGCTGTGATTTTCTTTTGAACTTCTGGAGCTTTTTGGATAATTTTCAATCCATGCTCCTTATAGTTCTTGAGATCGAGGTCAAAAGTGAAAACCTGAGGAACTCGGTTACCGGATAAATCGACTCCTATCTAACCTTTCCATCATTGCCAAGAGCGAGTGCCCAAGCTAGAGCAGAAGCTCCAGTGTATGTTCCGATATCCAGACACTTCTTAGCACCAATTAATTGAATGAAGTTATGTCCAACTGTTAGGACCTAATGATCACTGGTAAAATAGTTAACAAGAAGAAGAAATCCACCTCAGGGGCTCCGAGCATTTGGCTCATTTCAACATGACGAAGGGTATGGTTCTGTAGCTCAATTTGGAGGGGATGTAACTTACATGTATGCTGAATAAATAGATTGCTTGCGAAACAGTTTGTGTACAAACCTCAGAGCAGTACTTCACAATAGGATCAGCACCAGAATTATAACTCTTAGAAACGGTTGAGGACATTTTGCACACTCACTGAAATAAGGTCACTGTAAAGAAAATTTCGAAACGACACTGCATCATGGGATGAAATCAAGACACATATTCAAGAGCAAGAGCGCATTATCTCCTTTATATACACTACAGGAATGCGGGGAAACGCTTTCGCACGTACTATTGATATAATCAATAGCAATTTTTGTCTTCAGTCCCACCCCTTTCACTTTAACAAACCAATGGTGAAATTGGCACGTAAAGTTCCGAATTATACCAACAAATAAGATGGGACTAGTGTTTACCATATGTCATCCTGTAGTCATTTTGTGAGCAAATGATTCATCCATATGAATCTGTAATTCAAGAGAATTACCCGCCCATCAATAAAGTTTGATGGCGATCTCTCAACCTTGGTTTCTTATTTAGCAAACGTCATGGCAGAGAGAAAATATGATGACAAAAGAGCGTTTTTGTTGGCTAGGATACCGCGCGCTTGTATTGAAATTGGACTTTTCATTTATAGATGTTGATTGGAAGAGAACGGTTGCACTAACTCATTCTTGTAAACTAGGCTGTTTGCACGCGTTATACGTTAATGAACTTTCAAAGGCGGGAATGGAAAAAGCGTTTATTTAGAAGTTGGTCAAACTTCGAATGTGGGAAATTAAATTAGTTTGTTTATACATTCTTGCAAATTCTTGAATCAAATCACAGCTGGATTAGCACAGGTTACAAGATCTGGCACAGTACTGACGCTTTTGGATATCCGAGTAGAAGGTGCTGTTACAGAAGCCATTGTTCTTCCAGCTGACACAGCTGAAAAACATTATTATGAGTTAATTAGAGAGCATAATCTTACTTGTTTCCGTTATCCATACAGCCAGCTCTTGTTGTCGAAATACCGCTGTCTGAAATAGAAAAATATCAGGGAACGCGCTGCTAAACTGTACTTGTACAGAATCCACAAGTTTTCTTGCAGTTGTCCCTAACGAAGTCTTGGAGATCAATGTTACGGCAGATAGTGATGTCATTAGCGCATTGAACAATAGCATCAACACATCCACCTTAAGTACCTCACTATCAGTTCGCTCAGTTTCATTTTCAAACCTTCAAGACAGAAACCGCAAGCGTTGGGACATTCAGAAGCAATAACCTCACGCCATTTGGGATCTTTACATTGAGCTGGCTTGATGGTGGCACAGTTCATAGCTGGTACTGAAATGGACAGTTTAGAATGTACAACAGAGTTATTCTAACAGTCTTTGTTTCTGCAGGAGTACTGGGGTGTGAGGCAGCAATATCCACAAGTTTTAGGACAGATGGAGATCATAGCTTGCTTTTGCTCTTCATTGGGATTGTTGCTCACTACTTTGCATAGAGGAGCTCTGTCATCATTCTTGGTTCCAACTTGAATAGCAGGTGGGTTGATGACCAATGTATCGCAGACTGCATCACTCAATACATTATCGCAGGAAACAGCTGAAGCAGCCCACTGAAATTGAATACAGAGTTTAAGGAGCTAATGTTGAAGTGAACTATACATTTCCATCAGCATCAGTACAGTTGAAATCATCAGCCAATGCTGTGGCAGAGGTAAGAGAGACAAGTGAAAGAGCTACAATGAGATGGGCGATCATTCTGAAAAGGAAGGAATTGAGATGGAATGTAGAACCAAATGGAATGCTGATATCAGAGGATTTACTGGTGCTTATATACCCTAAGAGCATAATGGCTCATGTTTGGCCAGTGCTATACGTATTGTCGCCTGTCAGTCCTTTTTGTTTCTTCCAATCACTTAACAGAAGCCGCATTATCATATTTGGACAGCCGATTGCAACATAAATAAAGTTCTGCCTATCATCATAAGCTAATTAAGCAAATTTCAACATAAAGCATGATGATATGAAGCACCCAATGAATGGCTTCCCAGCCGTACGAGCAGATATCATCTTTTCAGTTCCCATGATTGTTCAAGTGTTAAAAATTTTTCGAAAAATTTTATGCAAATTATTACAAGTAAACTAGATAGATCATGTTGTTGACTATGAGCTTAAAGCTTTATCACAGATAATCGAAGCTTCATCTTCCATGGCCTTTCATTGTTTCCGTAAAAGCATAGCCTCAATGGAGTCCGCGATTATTTTTGGCTGATGTTTTTGAAGGAAATGACCCTCGGTCAGGAAGCCAAGAACAACCTTAAACGACGGGTTTCAACAAACATGAACAAGTAACGAGTCATACCGATTTGTGCCCGTTCCGAAGTAATGTCATGGACTCCTGATAAGCTTCTTCAAAAGCTTTAGGATTGTTGGTGGGGCAGATCTGTAACGAGGTCGTCAAATCACAATAAACTGATGGGTACTTACAACTTCTACACTTTCATCAAATGCATTGGCTAACTCTTTCGTTATAGGTATTTCGATAAACAAATCTTTTCCACTGTAGGCTATTAACACTTGAACCTGTAACATGACCGATGGTAAGAGGAAATGCGGGACACTAACGTTCTTGGCTTCATTAATTTTCGAAATTTTAGGTAATAAACCACTCATTTCTAGATTTCTCATGGTCTTGATACAAGTTATAGCTCTCTTTCCATTATCTACTCGTAAACCCAAAAATTGATAAACTGAAAAGTAAGCTCTGGATGAACATAACTCTTCAGAGTAACCAACGCTTGAAGCAAGCCGTATGAAGGATGGATTGCATCACAGTTCCAAAACTATATAACCAAAGAACCAATCTAATGAGCCAAAACGGCTTCAACCCTCTGTGCAATCTAAGACCCGTCGGATTCAGAAGAACAAGCCCACTGAGAACATCCTGAAACCGAGCATTTCTATTGTTACAGTGTCAAACGCATACCGTTGACAGTGAAGCACTTCCTGTAGCGTTCTCACATCCTCTACTATGTCCTACAATGATTACTTTCTCTTTCAGTCCTACCTACGTGAGAAAATTTGAAGTTTGAAAAAAAAAATATAATCAAGTACCTTATCGATAACGGCTTTCACATAATTATTACGTTCAGTATTATCGAATTGCAGTTCGGGATGCCCTGCTGTTAACCCATAGTCGGGAAAGTTAACTCCAACAACTCTAATTCCTTTTTCATGAAGATAAGGTGTGATGTATTTGAAATCCTTATGAGACCCTGGAGCCCCATGAAGAGCAACAACAGTTCCTATGCACGAGCCTTCCGGAAGGGTATCCTGGCACGATATATCTCATGAGGAATACATAACAACGAGAAACATACCTGTATAACTGAGGCAGTAGAAACTTTCTCTCCATTTTTCAGTTCGAACTCGATGTTTTCAGTTCGAACAAGTTGTTCTAACTCCTTCCTCAGAGATGCCGTCATGTGTACTGATCGAAATGACTAAAATTAAAAATCTGAATGCGCGAATGATAAGTCACAACCGCTACTCGCGCAAAAAAAAATAAAAATGAAGGCAAGGAACAATAATATTCCATTTTCTCGTAATCGAAGCCAATTCGAAAATCGAACAGTCAAAGCTGACTAAGGATGAAACCGTTTTCGAAGAAAGCCGTGGTGAGGAGAATGACCCAAATTAAACGACCTCAATATGTACACATAATATGAATAAAGGTTCTTCTTTGTAATGTACATAACAAACATTCAGCGAAAAAATCTTTGTTTCTTAGAAAATGGAATGTTTCAATAACTAACTGAATATCGTCGGACCGTTGTGCTTCTGCTTGTAAATAATCGATATTCCTCTTTCACGTATAAAGAACGTCTGCACAACGATAGCATCAACCTCATACTCACTGAAATGGTGTCGAAGTTATGAAACAACGGAGATTATAGAAATAAGGTAATTTTCCAAGCTTCTCATGATTAAACAACATATTTTCTTTTATCAAACTTTGATTTTTAAACTTTTAATCGATAATCTTAGTTTGAATATACGAACTGAGGTCGTTTTCACAATCGTTAGCGAACTTCATAAGTTCTACATACTGTTTTATGGAAGTCGAACAGAAATTACACAGGAAGAGATTGATAAGACAAAGGTCATAGACACTGTGATGTAATGGAATGATAGCGATTTTCGAACATGCTCTCGATGACTTCAGCAATGAAGTAGGCTCTGTTCTTTTGTAAGAAGTGGTCTTCTTTCTCGAAAAAGGTACAAACTAATCGCTGTCCTGCATCATACTGCTTCTTTGCTTCTTCTGTTACTCGGTTGTTGTCTTCTTCATTATCCTTTGTCAAGCACACCTGCAAGATTGATGATAATGATTGTTCTGACTTACTAGAAGTTTACCAGTTCTTTCATGTTTTCAAATGATCTGGCATAATGGAATGAATGCTCTGGTTCAATAAGGAAGTCATTTCCCGAGAAAGCATACATCATTTTGATTTTTTTATCTTTTATTATCTTCTCCATGTAGGGAATCTGCTTCTCAAAGTCAAAGGTAGCAATTTGCATGAGAGCGTAGCCTGCGACTTCCCCGTTGGGTACCCGTAATCCAATCCGATTATAAACTAAGATGAGCTAGAGAATGAGATCATTTGAAAGATTCTAACTTACTATATTTGAGGAAAGGGAAAATAAGGGGGAAGCGTTTCTTTACGAGATAGATGACTGGACGGTAGAACCACATCGGTTTTGCTCCTCGATGGGTATAGAGACCAACGCTATTGATCATAACTAATCCGATCGTATGTTTCTATGAGACAGAAGCAGTTTGGTGAGCAACTAACTAATCATCTTTACTATGTTATCGGCAGCTAGCTCTAGAGCATTTTCTCCTCCGCGAGAATGTCCCATTATTATTAAGTTTCCGTCTGAAGTCAGGTTCAGCTTATCCATTATAGCCTGAGCGTAGTTATTCCTCTCATCATTGGTAGACGTTAAACGATCGTGATCTGAAATGGGGGCTGTTCACTTGTACATGTCCACACTCCTACACTTCGTGAATCCAATGCCAGGGTAATTGAAAGTGACCACTCGAAATCCTTTTTGTTGTAGTAGAGGTGTAATGTATTTGAAATCCTTGTGTGAGCCGGGCGCTCCATGTTGAGCGAAAACAATGCCTTTGGAGGTGTTCGATGGATTGGTATCCTAAATGATCTATGATGAACTGTAGCTGTTGGAAGTAACCTGGTAAACAGCGTCAATTTTTATTTTCTCTTTATATCCATTCACGAATTCGACAGGTATTGAATACAACATGCTCTCTTTATCGACGACTTGAGGACTGAAAAACCTCCTTTGAAGGAGGATGGAACCCAACCTATTCATTCTCTGCAACAGGGAGACTAACAATTGATATATAAATGACAGAATTCAGGTATGAAAAGATTCACATATGGATGAGAGAGCCGATAATCAGATTGAAGCATCTTTATAACAAGTTCAACAACTTTTAAAAATCTTTTCTATCACGTTGGATATGAGTTGAGCCCGTGTCTTCTGGAGGTAATGGCCGTCATTTGGATAATACACACTCACAGCCTACAAACACGATCTCTTTGTTACTTCAATGCCTTTCAATAACCTTGTTATCTACTAATTCTTTAACTTTATTCTGGATATGTTCATCTTGATCACCATCAGTGACAACCTAAAAAGACTGATTAGGTATTCGAAGGAGTCAATGACCGTACCACTCTCGGCAACTCTAGCTCAGCTACAAACTCATCTAATATTTCATGTTCCATTATCCAATCTTTCCCCGAATACAAAAAGAGTAACTTGATCTATAGAAATTTCCTCAATCATTAATTTGATGATTGAAACTTCTGATTCTTTCCATGGTTTGATTAACTCCCTCTGTGCACCCAATGCCATCGTGTTCAAACTCTTGACACTGTGAACAGCTACTTTCCCGCTTGAAGGTTTTAAGCCGACTTTTATATACACTTAAACATAAGTTGAATATCATAGCATACTGAACACTCACAATAGTTGATGACAGAACTCATAAGCTTGCTTAGCGCTGGGATATCATAGAGTTTCTCCATTACAAGGAACGGCCATCTCGGATAGATTCCGCGGTGGGGTCGTAATCCCGTGGGATTCACCATAACCAATCCTTTTACCTACAACAACATCTTCAACAGACTCTTCAGTCTTTTGCTCACCTTTCTCTCTAAGCTAAGCATAAGAGCATTCTCTGTACCTCGACTATGACCCAAGAAGATTACCTAATGAGTATAGTAATAACTCAATGATAATAGGCTACCTGTTTATCAAGTTCGAAACTATCTAGAAAACTATTAAAAAATGCATTTCTTTCTGTATTTGTGAACTCGATTCCGGGAAATTCTGAATGTTGTACTGCTTGGGGATCACTCATAAGAATCTACCTGGAGTAATACCAAATCCTGGATAGTTTACACTGATTAGTCGTATATTTTTTTGATCCATATACGGTTTGATATATTTGAAGTCTTTATGCGAACCAGGTACTCCATGGAATGCAAAAACTGTCCCAACATCTGATCCATTGGGTTTCGTGTCCTAGAAAACACACTTGATATCAGTTGTTTCACAAGAACAAACCTCGAAAAAAGTATCAACCGTTACTAGTTTCCCATCACCGTTAGTGAACGAAATCGGTTTGTTGAACACTGATGGTGACGAAACAATCTTGGTACAGAAGCTCCAGTGTCTGATGATGGAATGCATATTGGATTAGCTAAAGACGAGGTGATGATGTACTTTGACCCTTGTATGCTTGGTGGGAGGCGTCAGTATTCAATGAGACCTTTGTACCCAGAATTGAACTATTCCATCAAAACAACAATGTACTTTATCAGAAAGTCTTTTATGCATATATTTGATAAGTTTCCATTGAAGGAGAGATCGAATTTTAGATCAATAACACGTAACGAAATATGTTAAGAGTTACAATTTGGATAAATTGAAATCATCCGTTTAACGAAGATAAATAGGGTTGGGGGATATTAATAAACTGAAAACGTTAAACAGATTTTAATGCTGACTAGTATATTATTTGGCGTCTTGTTAATTCTGACACGAACGGGGTTACAATCCATCTAGTTGAAAAGTAAAATATTAAACCAGCAAATATGGAGATGGGAAGAGCTGGGAGAGCTCTCTTGAAGACTGCCAACAGTAACAGGGTGAAGCACAAACCAACAAGAATAGCGATGTAACAAGCAACTGTAAAAGGTTATTTATAACATAGTTCCAGGGAGATAGTTACCTGTAGTGTTCCAATCGAAATAAGACGACGCTTTTCCAACAAGCACAGAGTAGAAAATGAAATCACCCAGCCCAAGCTTTACACCCTCTGAAAGTAATGATCTTATAAGAGAAATGAGACACTCAACATACTCTCTTCAACGATACGAGAATTAGAGCTGCTTTGAGGACGCTGAGTTTGAAATTCTGTATAAGCTACCTCTGATGTTACACGACTGAAAAAAAGAGGTGCTCTACTGTTTTCGGTTAACGCATACTTCTCTGACGTGGATGCTGCAGTTGGAGGTGGAGGAACGGCAATCCGTTTCACTTTATTCCGTTTTTTTTCAGGACTCGAATTCTCAGAGAGAAGTGTGGAATCAGATGTGCTTGGCTCGGGTCCATTTCCTTGTTGCACATTTGAAGGTTCAATGGCAATCTCTTCTGCCATTCCTAACAGAATATATGGATACATGACTCCAGCTGAAGATGAGGTTTACATAGGAAGAACCTGTCTTCAAGCTTACATGAATAAATCAGAGCTGGGAAAATGGATTCGTTTCTTTCCTGAGCTGTCTCTACGAGAATACGGAGAGGTCCCTATATTAATAAACATATATGGTATAGAATAAAAAGTTGGGAGTACCCTAGGAGAGAGCACTGCAACTAAGTCCCAGATGGAAATTACGGCAAGTACAGGCCATACAGTCCATTCAGGTAAGTATTTGATGAAAACCAAAGCCATCAGAGCCGAAATAGTAATCAAGTAGAACTGAATATGAATTTAACCAATCATGCAACTCCGAGATCTAACCTGTTGTAATCTTAAAGGACCTTTCCAATGAACACACATCATTCCCAATACTCCGAAGTTCATTAAGAAAAACCCAACGCTTACAGTGGAGAGTGATATATCATAAAACTTCATAACTTCACTGAAAGAAAAAAAAAATTGCATTGAATACGTGAGCATTCACGTGAAATCATTTTGGAAATGGTGGATGCAAAGAGCGGTTGTATGATTGAAGAGCTGAAACTTACTGTGTATACATGGTAGTGAAACAGAACAATAACAGGAAAGAACTTAATATTAACCATCCATGAATGACCTGAAGATGAATGTAGAACAAGATACTGTCTCGTAAGCTAACCTTGTAACAGCGATATTTATAAAACACAATCAGTAACGATGTCATGAATATAACAACACCTAACATTACAATCGCATTTCCAAAAGACATCAACGCTTGCTCTCCAATACTCTCTGTATCTTTTACAAAAGGGGTATAGATTCTGAAGCTCGAAGATGAAATAACAACAAACTTCATCAACTTACAAGTGTCTACCACCATTTTTGCTGTAGAAGGTGATGGTGTTCATAGTGATGACAACCATCGCCATACACAGTGATACAGGCACGAAGAGATGAATTACATGATTTGCTCCATATTGCATTTCATGTTCATCTTCCTCCACTTCTAAGCAAAAGTTTTATTTTGTGTTCTTATTTCATATGCACCTTGTTCCCGAGCGTCTCGTAATGTAGCAGCAGACGTTGTAGCTCCATTTTCAGTAGCCTAAAGATCACTCTATGAAAACACAAAACTATATCTATGTACCGTGACGGTTACTGGTCTTGGATCTGCCATGAAGCAGTCTAAAATAAAGGTTCTACTATGTTATTTTGTAAACAATGATTGACGATGCACAATAAAGAAGGAAGACGCTACCAGGAACAGAGCGTTAATCAATTTTTTTGAATTATCAATACTGAATAGCATTTTATTATGCCGTTGCTACGTATGAAGGAAGCATGAAGCCATTTTCTATTTTGAGCACGATGTTGTGATGTTATTTCGAGAAACTTTTGGAACTATAGAATAAAACTCTTTCGCATGCATTTGTTTTTGAAAAATTAAATACTCATTTTCATAGAAACATGTATATGAACCAGATCGAATGGCATATCATTTTCTGGAATAGCCCTGGGCTATTAAGTAGTGAAGGTCTGTGCCAACGCCAAATAATTGGTCCCACAACGCCTACTTCTCTGACACGTCAAAATTATATGCTTCTTCCTTGATAAGGTTTGTACTGGTAGAATTGTTTTTTTTTGTTTTTTAATTGGATTATAATCGAAATTTTTCAACAATTGTTTACTTTTAAGGTAACATGAAGCCTTTTTTGTTGTTGGGAGTATGCATTGTGGGTATTAACGCGTATTTAGGAGCATGGAATGATGAAGATACAGGTAGACTAGGAAAATCTCTTCAGGTACTTGTACTCTACAGGATTCAAAATCTAATTTATTCTATTTTAGCAAGTTTTGAGCACAAAGAAAGACGATATTGCTTCTCTTCACTATGCTGCTAGTACTTTGAAACTTCTGAATGTCCAAGCCACTACTGCATCTGCTCAGGTTACCTCATCTATTTTTTGCCCGAAACGGAATTTCTTAAGGCTGCTTGTGACATTGCTAAGAAAGCTGATTTGAAATCTTTGGAATCCCTCTATCATGCAGCTGGTCTATCCAGTGCTCTTCCAAACTGCGCTTTCAGCTCAGTCAACGGAGTTAAGGTATTCGAGTAGTAGATGGAAAACTTCATAACGCCACGTTCTTAGGAAACTCTCAATGCCGTATTGAAAGAGTCTAATGTCACACCAGTCAAACTTTTCCAAGCACTTAAAGTAGCCGAATTACTGGCTATCCAGGTATAGATTTGTGGAGTATGGCTGTTTTCAGCAAGGTACTGTGTTTCAGGTTGACAAAGCTGCTTTCGATACTGCCTTAACCGCCTCGTTAAAAGATGCCAACACCCCAGGGTGAGAATTCTCTTTAGTTTTTTATTTTTATTTTTTTCAATAATACCTTTCCATGTATATTGACTATAAATTTTCAGACTCATCGCCGGAATTAACGCTGCTAATCTTCTTGAAAAGGCCACCTCTGCTAAGTACGGCGCCAAAATTGCCAGCATTATTTCCCAGGCCAATGTCGTCGACGGAAAGTTCTTGAACGTAAGTCATTATGAGATTCATTTGATTTTAATTGTTATCTATAGTTTGATGGTGGTCTTGCTACTACTGCTGACGCTATCGTTGGAGTTCAAACTCTTGCAGCTCAACATGGAAAGCCTGGATTCAACGATGTAGCTTTACATCTTTCAACGAACAGTTCTATTAATAATGTTTTAGAAACACTTAGCTCTCGTAGCTAGATACCTCGTCGATTCCAAAAACGTAAACACCCCCGTTACTGCCTACAGCTATATCCGTGCTCTGGACTACTTATCAAAAAGCCAACAAGTACCCGTTGTTGTTTTCACCGACTCCGCCACTGCTGTCGACCTTGGAAAGGTATATTTCTGTTCTCACGTATCACATACAGTTATAATACAGAACTCCAATATCAAAGTAACCGATGTGTACGGAAAGCCAGTAGATGTTACTGCTAAGGTAACCATCAAGTCATATCTTGGCAAAGTTGCTGCTCAAGGAGCTACTCTGAAGAAAGTATCCACGTATGTTTAATTTTCAAATTCCATAACTCATGTACCTGTGCAGTGGTGTCTATGAAGTTCCTTTGGATCAGGTCAAGGAAGCTAGTGTGTATGATGTTCTTGTCGATTTGGATACTACTGTAAGAAGTGGTTTCTGTTGTTGCTTCATACAATTTTTTTGCAGAACAAGAAGCTTGTTGGTCTCACTGGACATTCCGTTCGTTTCTCAGTTGTTCGTGATGTAACAGTCGAAGGGCTCCAACTGGGAATTTTGGATAATCAAGATACCGAAGAAACTGGCTTGAAGAGCATCGCTGTTTTCTCCAAGCACGGATCTGTTTTACAAGCTGATCATACCAAGAGAGTCTTCACTAAGTTCTCCTTGAAAGCCAAGGCTGGAGGCAGCACTGTTGTTGCTCAACAAGTTTTCATTGTTCTCTCACATTCTACCTCTGGAGCTGAGTACTATTATGCAGCTAAATCTGTTGGAAACTCATATGTTGCTGATATCGTAAGTCCCAAAGCAGAGTTTCGCTTTATCAATTCCACATTTAGGGTCTCGCTAAGGCTCATAGCGAATGGGGTGCTCAATCTGGTAAATATACCATCAAGGTTTATGTTGGTGATGCCACTATGAAGAACGTGATTGAGTGGGCTTATGCTGATCTCAGTCTCACTCTTCTCCCTGCCCCAGTTGAAATTGTTCCTAAAACACAAGAAGTTGTTTATGAACCACTGCCCGAGATCAAGCATTTGTTCCGACAACCTGATAAGAGAGCTCCAGCTTTCCTATCTTCTTTGTTCACAGTTGCCTGCTTGTCTCCTTTAGGAGTTCTATTCATTTTGGTAGGAATCAGGAAATTTGTTTATAAATTTTAAATCATTTTACAGTGGTTGAGAATTGGCATCAACTTCGGTAATATGCCAGCCAGTCCTTGGGTTCTCCTTTTCCACTCAGGTCTTGCCGGTGAGATTTGAGTACTAGCACTTCGCTCACTAATCTATTAAATTTAGCTGTCTTCGGTTTGTATGGAGTTTTCTGGCTCCAGCTAAATATGTTCGAGACGCTCAAATACTTGGCCATCATTGGAACATTCACTTTCTTGGCTGGTAATCGTCTACTTAGACAAATTGCTGATAAGAGAAAGTAAGTTGTTTTTTGTACTGGAAAACACACTCTGCTTTCTGTTTCAGGGTTAAGGCTGAATAAGTGTTGTGGTTCTTCCTTCGGATATATTTCTTGAGGCCTGAACACTCAAACGAGGGTTGTTATTTATTTTAGTTTGAATTGCCTTGTTCCCCCCAACGTTCTAGTGATATTGCTTCCGGGCCTATTTATTTTTTTCGTTCTCTACTGTTATCTTCGGGATCATCATTGTTGTATTTTATTTATTTCACGTGTCCACATCACGGTTTTCACACTTAAATGAACTTTACTAAGTTTACTGTTCTCGTTAGTTTTAATTCATACGTTTTAAGTGAATAATAAAACTTCATTTATCTGACTCGCGATTCCTCCTCGGTTATATCCTTATTCTACTTGTAATGTTGATAAAGTGTGCTCCAAACTAACATACATGCTAACATAGATGTCACTGGCGAAAAATCTGAAGGCCATTACATCACTGGCGCCGAGACCAATCGTTACCTGGGATAAAGTAACGTGCTTTATCTCGATTCGCCCTTCATGAGTGTGTTATAGGCCGAAAGAATACGGAGAAATGAAGAAATTTGGGCGAATCCTGAGTCCATTGTACATCGATTACCAGAGCATTATAAAGTTAGGTATTGGAACAGCTTACTAAAGGATGCTGCTCCTGTACATTACCGGTAAGTGAATACAACCGTTCCGTGCTGTGGCGAGGGCAGAAATGGTTTTCATTCTAAAGCCACAACACTCGTGTTTCCACGTGAAACGTGTCATGTTATATTCAAATTATATTTCTTTAGCGTCCCCAACTCGAGATACTTTTGGGATCCTAAGCGAAACACTCAGGTTGAAGCCGAAGTTAATCCTATCATAGGTACATTCACTCGTTTTCCATTCTTTCTTATTAAAATGTTAGGCGTTCATCCACCTGAGGCTGACCAAGGTCTTTGGGGTGGTGAAGGAATTGTGAAAGGCTGGATTGAATCTCGTCCATATACAAAAAAGAAAGTTCTTCACAGGTTCTAATAGTTCATTGTAATGTCGAGCATTAATGATATTGTTAGGAATTGGGTCCCTCGTCTGTTCTTCCCTTATCTAAAATGTTCAGTGTTTTATTCGGAAATATTGGATCAGTATTTACAGGTATTATCTTCATATCCAACATATATCATTGAACAAGATACTCATTTTACATTGTTCAGATCACTGTTACTGAGAGAGCTTGTCGATTGATTGATGAAGCTCACGGATTAGATTATTACATTTTGGATACACCTGAGTTAGATTTGAGATCGAAACTTGGCAATAAGTTTTATCAATTCAATACACCATAGTTCAATGCATTTGTTACAGATTAAAGCAAGAGATGCTTCTTCGTCTAGCTAATGAAGATTATTTCCCCGAAGACGAAGATAAGAGAGCTTACATCAAAGAGAAGTTGGATTAGCCTAATTTTCTGAGGAACTGCTATTTCAGATACGCTAAATACAAAATTCCCGCTGAGGAAGCTGAATGGGTAGGATTGGATATCAATGAAGCAGCTCGTAAGCAACAGCTTCTGGAAGAAAGCATTCAGCCTGAGCCTCTTAAGTTTAAGTAACTATTTATACTCAGATTTGTTCTGAAGAAGTTTATTAAGATATGAGCAGGAACTAGTCGAAAAGCTGAAGAAGGGTGTTGATATTACATCGAACGAGGAGGAATATGTGCGGAAAACAGAGGAGTCTAAGTTCGGAGAGAAATTGCTTGGAAAGTACATGAATCCATTGGCCAAGAAGCTCAAAGGTTAAAGCAGCTTTATCTTGTTTTTGTATATAATATAATAGTCTAGCTAGGTTTATTGTTATCTTCTTGTTATTAAGGATTCAAATAAATGTTGACCGTGCCTCGATTCTCTCAACCTCATTGATATGATCATACTCTATACTTTTTCGTTTTTTATGTTTATTTTCATAATACGTAGTATCTATCAAGATGCTATCCCGTAATCTCATATCGAACCTAAGAGGCATAGCTTCGAAAGCTGAAAATCTCACTATTAGAGCCGGATTAGATCTGAACCCTGGAAAAGTGCTGTTGATCAGAATTCAGTTTTTATTTCATTCTAGTCTAGGTTGCATTTGTAGAAGACACTAGGACATATTCATATGGCGATTTCATGAATCGTACAGGTCAGTATGTGAACATCCTCAACAATAAGTATGGAATTGGAGTACGTTTCTTTTGAATATTCGAGTTCCTTCTTACTAAATCCAGAAAGGAGACCGTGTTCTAGCCAGAACAACGAAATCCATCGATTCCGTGGCTCTGTATATAGCTTGTCTACGCTTGGGAGCTATTTATATCCCTGTCAACCCAGCTTATACACGTAATGAAACTGCCCATTACGTTAAGGTATGTGCTAATTCCAATAGTGTGTCGTAATGATTCCTCTCAAGGATTCGGCTCCAAAGCTGTTGGTCACATGTGATGAGGCAACTGATCTAATCTTCCGTGAGCAAATTCCTAATGTTATTAGGGAGCAAGTGCTGGCTAAAGAAACTAGAAATGTTCGTTCTCATAGACTGTACAAATTAACTTTTGATTCAGAAAAAACCTGAAATGGAAGTAGAGAATGTGGACTCTGACGACGTTGCTTGTGTATGCTATACCTCTGGCACCACAGGTAATTGGCTAAGTACGACAAAGAGAACCCTTCATCGTTCTAATAGGTTTACCAAAAGGAGCTATGCTTACCCATGGGTCGTTATCAACAAATGCTGAAGCATTGGTTGAGAACTGGAGATTCACTCATGATGACAAGCTAGGGAATCGGAAATGTTCAGAAAAACAGAAATTAATTTAGGTTATTGCACACTTTACCGTTCTATCATGTTCATGGAATGTTCATTTCACTCAACTGTTCTTTCTTTTCCCATTCCACTGTTGTCTGGAGAGACAAATTCAATGTTGATGATGCTCTCAAATGGATGCCTCATTGTACAGTATTCATGGGAGTCCCTACTTATTATACGTAAGTCTTTTGAACGTATCACAAGGTTTCGAAAACGTCATCTTTTCATTTTAGACGGTTACTGAATCATCCAATGTTCACCACATCCGCACATCGTGCTATAAGATTGTTTGTCTCGGGTAGTGCTCCTCTCTCTCTCCCCATGTGGGAACAATTCCGGTCTACGACTGGTCATACCATTTTAGAACGATACGGAATGACGGAAGGCAATTTACTATTTGATGTCGTTTTTCATGATACGATATTTTTAGCTCAAGTTATTTGTTCTAATCTCTATGATGTAGACGGACGGAAGCCAGGGTCGGTTGGAAAGCCTTTGCGTGGAACCAAGCTTAGGATTAACAGCACGGGTGGCATAGAGATACAATCTGATGCCTTATTCGCCGGTTATTGGAAGAATCCAGAAAGAACAAAGAAAGAGTTCACTGATGACGGGTACTTCATTACTGGTGATGTAGGTGAATTTGATAATCAAGGTATACACGACTTGAGTTGTTAACGTCATAGCAAAACTTTTGAGGTTTCATTAAAATCCTGGGTAGAAGTAAAGATCTCGTTATAACTGGAGGACTAAACGTGTATCCAAAGGAAATAGAAGATGTCATTGATAAGTTGGATGAAGTAGCTGAAAGTGCTATCATCGGTATACATAATAACCATCCCCGATGTTTCATTGAGAGTTTCAGGAGTACCACACAAAGAGTTCGGGGAAGCCGTTGTCGCTGTGATTGTCACTAAGAACCCGGTCGATAGAGAGGCCTTTACTACTAAGGCCATAACCCACCTTCGTGAACAACTATCCGGCTATAAGGTATGAGGCTAGGTGCTTCTCTTCGATATCTCCTTTTCAGGTACCTAAGAAGGTTGTTTTCCTCCAAAGCTTACCTCGTAACTCCATGGCTAAGGTGCAGAAAAATGTGCTGCGAGAACAGTTCAAAGATTCATTCTAACATATCAGCTAGTCAGAATAGTATATCTAGAGTTTTAGAAGAATTAGGAGGGTTTTAGAATAATAATAAAGATAATAACTTCATAATAAATGTTTTCTACAGAGAGTTCTAGGGTTCTATCATTGTTGATGATCAAGTAATGCATACAGATTTCTTTCCCAACTGGTTGCAATTCATCGTTTACTTTTTCTTCCCCGAATTCTTTTTGAATCAAACCATCTTTCTTATGAAGGATCTTACAAAAAATGTGTTGTAGTAGTATAGCATTGATAGTTACGTCTTTTTCTGCATTCGCCAATCTATTACTTCAATTCAAATCAGTAGCTGGCCTCATCACGTACATGCCGAATATCATTAGAGCGGGAAAGTTGATCAGTGACTAAAATCATTTTTTTGAAATATTTTGATGAGAGCGGTTGGTTCGGCTGTGTGCACCAAGCTCCATTCACTCTACTTACAGGTACGTTTATGCATTTCTGGTATTTGTTCTTCTTTCATTCAGATACATATTTTCACTTTACTTTCTAAATATGTCAATTCATTCCTCATTTCTAGATCGGGCCGGCACGATAAATGGTTTTAATAATGACCACCTCGACTGCAATTTTTGAGGTGATATTTTCAGTCCCAGGACTTGTTTGACTTTCTTTTCTTTTCGCGTCAAATTGAAACAAAAACGAAATTTCAATTAATTTTCTTTTTTTTCATTCATCTCCACGTTACCTTTGTTTATTTCCAGGATTGGTTCAGCAAACTAAATGGTTGGTTGCAGGAAACATCAGGTCAGATTCTTATCTATTTTTCTTCACGTGTATAGATTGATCCTGTTTTCTCTGATCTTTTTTTGGCGTAATTTCCCTCTCAGTTCTTTATGATAGTAATCGCGTCTCAATATTCTCTCAGAAATATGCTTCTCGCTTTGTTGCATTGCAGCTTCTGACTGAATGTTTCCTATCTATTGGACTTCTCAATTTCCACCTTGTATTCATTGTGTTCGAATGATTCCTTGGGGCGTATACTGACGATTCTCCGCTCGCATCATTCATTTGTTTTCCATTTTCCTTTCAGCGCTCTCTTCGTTGTGTTCGACGCCTTTTTTGACAGACCGTTCCCCAGTATCATCCAACCTTTATCGATTGTAACGATCAGTTGCACCGACCCTTGATGCACGTTCCTTGTGGTAGAGGTGGGATAGGTTTGAGGTCTTATGTAGTAATTCGCCTACATTTGGATATATATGGTGGATCAGCTGATTGGCTTAAACTTTCTATCTAAGCTTTCCGATCCTCATCCTTATAAGTCATTGTAAATATGTTATGTTGACTCATCTACGAGAACGGTTTATTTTCAATACGCGTTGCTTCCTTACATGCTTCAATAGTTTTCTTTTACCTTTTCTGATTCCCATTTTGATTTCTTATAAATTGAATGAACTTTTTCGTTATTCATGCCAAGCGATAGCTGGGAAAACAAAGTAACGTCCATTTTACTGCCGTCTGTCACTTGAAACACGTTTTTTTGTGTTCTCGACCTCGAAGACGTTTCCGACGATTGGTCTCCAGGCGCTGTCTTAGTTATTGGCAACTGCATTGTCATCGTTCCTCTTGGAAGATCAGTTTGTCAACACAAACTGGAATAGCTGCGTAAACGCTGTAAATGGAAATTTTCGACTTTTTGCCGAGGAAACTCATTTTATTTGAAACTTTTGTTCCAGCTTTTTCTGTTCCGTTTACTTATTATTGAACCATTAGTTTATAATATGAGCTCATATTCATCTTATAAAGAACGCTGTATAAGCTCAGTTAGAGATAAGAGTGTTGGCGATATGGTTTTTAGTAGCAGGAGGTATGTTTACCGGCCACTCATCAGTGTAGATAGCAGCCGGCTTTTATGTTTCTTCCAGCTCCTCTGTTTTCTCTACAGCATTCAGTTTCTTTTACTAGAGTTCGTGTTGTTGATTATATTTTCGAAATCGCCTTCGTTTTCAAGAAATGATTAGAGCTTTTCCCTCATTCTCTCTCTCTCTCCTCTCTTTCTCTTTCTCTGTCGTGATATTTTAAACCTTTTGGTCTTCCATCAAAGGAATAGTCTCGTCTCGGTTGCGATTTTTCTGTTGAGCAGTCTGTTTTTTGAATTGTGTTCTTTCACACTTTCTATCGGACTTCATGATTTGTTTTCCTTCCTATTGCTCCCTATTGCTACTTCTTTTCATACCTCACCGACTACTGTTGTTTAACTGAAAGTCTCAAATCATACATTGTGAAAAGTGGTAACTACTAATATATAGCCAAAGAGGAGAAAGAAAAGTGGGAGGAATGACCGAGTAACATTTTTCATCTTTGTGTTGCTTCTCTTGTATTCTTCGTTTTCTCTTATCTTCTATCTATGTCAATTTGTATGCTCACGTGCGTGGGCGTCGGGCGAGTAAGCAAGAGACCTAGCGCAAGATGGTCGTCATAGTTGTCCTCATCGCTCGACCAGTACCTTACTACCTCACTTTGCAATTTTCTGTTTGAATTAGCCTACAGCTGTCCGAATTATGTTCTAATCTATAACAGAGATGATTAGTTGTGATGTTCGTACAAATTTGTTTTAAATAATACGATGACTAAAGCAACATTCGCGATTCTTTGCGAACAAATTAGAATAGCGAGAACGCTTGTCTGAGGAAGCCTATTCTGATTCATATTGTAAATCAGCTGATCATCAAAAATTGAATAGGTGTTACTGTTAGCGTCTTACGAGAGTGTGTTTTACATTATGATCTCGCATAAGACACGGCGACATCAAATCCCTAGACAGCTTGAAGGTCAGATCAATAAAAACAAAGAGGTTACCTGTCAATGAAGGACTTGGTGCCAGGTTGTTGAAACCGCCGTTCGATATCATTTCAATTTCGATAAATCGCACAAATGTTTTTCATCTACGATTTGAGCATTGGATTCGTTATCCACTTCCTCATCCATTCAATGAGACAGCTAGAATGGCCAGCTTCAAATGATAAATGACCTGTTCGCAATTACATAAATGAAGATTAGCGTGAATATGATGATATAATAATTTTTTGTCTCCGATCAGAAGTGAACAACTGTTTTTTGAAAACTTTGCTCTGCGTCTCTATCAGCAATTCAGTCATTGTCTCATCTTTTCTTTGCTTTAAGCTTGTAATTCTCCCGAAAACTTTTTTTTTGTTCGGTTTTTGTATGTTTTTTTAACTATGTTCTTCTTGGTTCTACTCCACTCTTTTGAACGAGTGATATTGGTATTGCGTCCCTTACAGTTGTCTTGAAGCTTATATGTCTCTGTGAACTCATACCTTTCTACTATACTTTGACTAGAACATAAGATGTTAGATGACCTTCTGCCGGCCTAACATCTTGCCTAGTCGCTGGACTGAAGTCTACTGTGCTGTGGTTGGTATTCCAACTGGCTGTGTGGTAGAGGATGGAGGTGATAGAACAGAACATGATTGCAGACGAGAGAGAAAATTCTAGAGATGAGCAAGTTGGAGAAGAGAATTAAAGAAATGAAGATACTGAGAGAAAGTTAAACGGGGCCAAACGGTCCTTTAAGGCAAATGGAGGGGCGCCGATACTTTCAGCGACATCAAGAGAGGACGTCGAGAATGAGAGATAGAGAGAGGGAAGTAAGGTTAAGGGACTGTGCGACTGCGTGACGCGATGCGTCCTCCAGTATTCTCACAACACCGCCTTATCAGTCGTCAATCGTCATCGACTACGTTGTCGCAACCAACAGCATTGGTCATCTCATTAGACTATCCTTATTTTCCGTCAGCCCTCGTCTTCCGTTTAGGTCAACATGTCTACATGTGAACTTTTTAATAATATTCGAGTAACCTTTATCATTTGTCTCTCTCTCTCTCTTTTTTATTAGTTTTCCTCATTTCTCTGAATTCTACCTACTACATGCTGCTCCTCTCTTCGTCTTCGCAACTCGAAAGAGCATTACCATTTTCAGACGAAAGTTTGGAAAGAAGTTTGTAAATCATTTGTTATTATCGAATCTTTCGTCTGTTTCAGCGTTTTTTATATATTATTGTGACACGAACTTTTATTTTCTTTTCCATGTTCAGTTTTGCTTATTAAGTAATCAATGTTTTCATTTCCTATCGAACGTAGAGTTGAGCGGTTGGGTTTCTTCTGTTTTTTTCTTCGAAGAGACCACATTTTTTATCTTGTTTGTTCCACCCTCAATGCTTAGTCTCAGATTTTTCTTTAATCCAACGGCTTTCCTATTCGAATTATTTTTTTCGTTAAATCCGCATTGGGCAATCTTAATATTATGGAATTTGATTAAAATGGTTTGAAACTTTGGCTGTGAGTGTTGCTAGTTTGTTTCGTATGGCACGATTCATACTCGAACAGCCGTGAGATTTCGTTTGTAGCTAGAGGCGAAGAAGTGGAGGGAAGCGCTGCTTGAGAGAAGAGATGGAAAAGATTATATTGATTGGCTATCATCACTTGTATCCCCGTCCCTGGCACATCACCCGCTTGTTCCACCAGGTGATCATCATATGTTTCCTGTTGTGAAGGGTTGGTTTATTCGATTTTCTTATAGGGGAATGCAGTTCATTTGTGATTTTGAGTTCATTTCCGTTATTCTGCTAATTCCTTCTATTCTGAAAACTTTCGCTTGTTCAGTTAACATATTGTTTAATGTGTTCGTTTTTGTTATTTTCCTCTCCTTCTCCCCTCTTTCCATGCTTTGACTCTTACCTGCCTGTACTGATAAAACCCTTCTTGTTTAAAGCTTCTATTTTTATTAGTTTACATTCGTTTCCTATTTGTTTTTGTTAATATCAATTTGTACGTTTTATCATTGAGCTAACAACTACCGGTCGCTGATGGAGTCAGATTCATCAGTCTCGTGACCTTATAGCCGTTATTTCTCGAACTATCGGTTACCATTCCCGTTCTTGTAATCGTTTGCCATGTTCTAACTACAACCAGATTTTGCTTCTAATACGTCTCATTACTTTTATCAGTATGCTAAAAATTGTGATTATGGCAGTATTGAAGATGTGCCAAGATAATAGTTAACGAAGTATAGATATCCGAATTCAAATACAACCATGGTTATGTGATTTATCTGAAGCTCATCAGATTGGTTTGATGAACTTACACGAAAAGGCTTATCTGTCTGTTTCATTTCCAATGAGCTCAAGCTTTTGCTTATAACTTTCGTTAACCATTTACTCATCATCCTCATGCTTCATATACTCGAAGCGAACTTGTTTTTTTCGTAAATCTCTGATTCCGATTTAGTATTTTCAATCTTTTATATATTGTTATCAGCTTATCATTTTATGGATCCGTTTCCGCTATTGTCTAGGCTGTCCGTCTTTCTATTCCCAATTTTTGGGTTCGACACGTGAGTCAAACAATTTTATATACCTTTTCGGCGTCTCAAAAGTGTTGTATGGCTGATTTTTACAATATACTTTTTGAAAATCAATTTTGAAGCTCTTGAAGCTTGTATATCTCCTGACTCACGGTTGTCTCTTCACCATGGAATGTGTCTTTCATTAACTACAAGCTATATTATTCTGACATTTTCTCGATTTTTACTTACATCTTAATGTATATCGTTATGACCACATTATTTTAAGATTGTAACCTCATCCTGTTATTACATGGCGCCGGTTTGTCGTGGTCGGCAAGTCATGCAATACCGTATTCAGATGTTGAATTCTAAGGCTTTCATTATTTTTGTTATTTTTCAATTTTCTCACCTATGGTTACATCGTCGGTTGATATTGTGTATATATGACTCAGGATACTGTGTTTTTAAACTAAACAACTGCTATTTTCATTTGAAACATTCGTTTACCTCCTCCCCTTATGCGGAGAATCTTTGTACTCGATGATCTAGAAAAGGCTCTTTGAGTTCTTTCTTTCCACCCCGTCATCAACCAGCTCATCTGTGCGAAGAACGACTCTCCTCTTCTCTCATCACATGAAACTTCTATAACTAAGGTGTTTCATTTTATGTTCTTCTTGACTTTCCTCTTTTTGCTTTTCTTATTGTAAGGTTTACACGTACTTCAGATTATTAACCATCTTCTGATAATATTATTTTAATTCTCTCTACCTATGGGTTTACACTATTGGGTTCATCATTCTTATCTTTCAACGATACACCTTATTGCGCTTCTTCCATTACTGTTTCTCCTGCTTTTAGAATAGATATACACTTCTATACTCTATTTATTCAAAGATTTTCGTGCTTTCTCCGTTTTCTCAAATTTCTTTTTTGCAGGGGCGGCATGGCTTCAAAAAAAGCCACCAGTTACAAGATGTCGTCGGCACAAATACCGAATCCGTCTGTGCAGGTACAGATTCGCACTTTCGCTCTTTCGTTTCATGTTCTGTGTGTGTTCAGATAAAAACTTTTGTTGATGCAAACAAAAGTATCGATATGCTTTTGCAAGCTGCAAAAGCTAACAACGACGGTAGGATTTATGACAAGAAAACTAAGGTGAGCAACTTGTTCATTCATATTGCTTTAACATATTCATATTTTTGAAGGGTAAATTTCCCTCTTCCTACTATACACCGTTGCTTCCCCCCAGGGGAAGCAGTGCCGGTCACTCTCCTCAGGGTTCTGCTGATGAGGTTCATATGACCGGTAGAAATTCGGCTGTTAGTCCAAGTGCAACATCAATGAGCAGTCCTCAAGTAAAGCTTTCTCATAATTCCATCTTTCATTTATCTTTTTAAGATGCCCATGTTGACTCCTTTTCATAAGAAGCAAGCTAGTGCTCCTCCTGAACTTGATACGAGAAATTTTGAATTTTATTCGAATAAGTAAGATTTTTTTCCTCTTGCTCTACTAACGTTATTCTCGTTTCAGTCGTACTGTAGGCTCACAGCACCAAGCACAACCTATGGCTGTGCATCACCAACAGAGTAAATCTATCTCAGCAATTCCAACTATGCAAGAGCCCTACCAACAACCACAGCTACACATGAGGTGAAAACCATACCACATCTGACAGTAAAGTTTTTTTTTGAAGGTCATTCTCGCATGAAGCTTCACACTTTGGTCAGACTTACGATGCTCAGC
>CALQYR020007421.1:668619-710199 GCA_943334845.2 Auanema sp. JU1783 | reverse complement strand
ATGAGTCATGACTCATCAAAAAGCAAACAAGCAAAACCTGTTCACAACGATATGAAAGAGGCGAAAACCTTTTTAGAATATTTTTCATTGTATTACAGCTCTCGTCATGAGGTTAATTCAGATAATATTAGGTTCCCATGAAGGAAAATCGGAATACTCAACCTCTTTTGAAGAATCAAACAATAAAACAAATGAGAAAAGCATGAGCTGTTTATTGATGAATTGCCTGTAATGAAGAACTCAGTTGTTTAAATAATTTTCAGACTAAATACATGTGATGTACAAGCAACAGTCCAAAACTAGAAACACAAAACAATATGCAAAATAAAAATTAAGTAATTTCATAACTTATAAAACCAAAGACATTGCCTATATCCTTGTATTGTTGCAATTAAAAGATCACAAAACGACCAAATATGCGGTCCATGACGCTCTAGTATATCAGAAAAGTGCGCGTTAATAAGCCGAAGTTTTGTTTTTACAATATAATAATGACGAGAAGCCTTGACATTTTGAGAGTTTACAGAGAACAGTCACGGAAACAAAGTGCATCCGAGAATGTTCAGCTTAAACTTTGGTAATGCGACGAGGTCCTGAACCACGAGGGGGAGCGGGACGGTTGAACTGTTTCGGAGGCTCGGATTGAGGGGGGTGAAGCATATCCATCAAAGCTGCTTCACTAAGATCATCCTTGGCGTCAACTTCGGTCTGAATCAATGCTTGTTGTGATAATCATGAAATTGAAAATGAAACCTTTTTGTTGATTGTTACACCAAGATGGTTAGTAACGGTGTTCAGGAAAGGTTGCTTGCAACATGAGTAGAGCATACGTTCTTTGATGCTGCTTCCCGAAGATGGTAGAGAGTAAATAAATACTGAAAAATACAATCAGGTCGAAGAAACGGAAAAATGATAACTCACATATGCTACTTTGGGGCTTATCATCGAATTGATGATCAAAACGATAGAACGTGTACCTAGGTTTCTCACGAGAAATACGCTTGGCCAACTCTGAAGCGTTCAAGTTCTTTTCAGTACTCTCCAGTTTGATGGCTTCGTTCAAAGTATCGACCTACAAATCACACAATGAATGAGCATGTAACGAAATAACGATGATTGCGAATAAAAGGATTATCTGTGAACTCACCGAAAACTGGACAAAGTTTAGTTCGTTTCTACTCAATTGCCTTACGGCATCTTCTGCATTTCTATCTAATGGAAACTTTACTCCTTTCATTTGAGTTGGAGCAGAATGAGCGATTGCGGCTCTTTCTTGAGCAGCATTATGTAACTCTAAAACATTTTTCTCACAAAATATTTTTGTTTCTAGGTCTTGCCTCGTTCAACTTCACTCATAGGGCCCAATTCGTTCTTTGACTTCAACCACGATTCAAAGGATTCCAAACTCAAATCCTTTAATAGAGGTTAAAAGAAAAAAATTAGACTGAGTTTTTACTTTACGATCAGTAGCATGTTTTTCATGTTCAATATAACATTGTCCAAACTCGTTCTTAAAAGTTGCACAAGTGGCTGCTAAAAGCATTTTTTCCTTCACAGGAGCTCGATCGTCAGCAAACCTAAACGTAGGAAAACACAATTGAAGAAGAAAATGAGAGGATTGTTACTAACGTGATGAGAATCCATTCTGTGATTGTGTTCAAACGGAAGAGAATGAAGCATGGTTCGAAAGCATCTACGCATTCCGGGAGCGTTGCTCTCCAATCATCTTTCCAGTTCGATGTTCCCGCATACTCATAGTTGGAAGTTAATTCCTCTGTAAAAGGAAACTATGAATGATTCATTGACCAAGAATATTTTACCGTTTTTGACAACGACTTTTATAAGACGAAGTTTTGCTTGTTTTCCTAAGTTGAAAGCATTTCGGAGTGCATCGTTGGCTGAAAAAAAACTTGTAAATAAGCCTATTTAACAAAGTAAATTCAGATAATTTCATTTAATTCAGAAATCTACGCAGCGATTATCGGACGTGCAAACAGTTCCATTAACTTTTCAAAATTTACCAAAGAATTCAAGGCCTCTTCTATTTCTACCTCTTTCATTCTGCCTACACCAACTACCTCTATCTACCTTTAGAAGGCAGGAGCATCAATGAACTTTGATACTTTTTTTCTTTTTTTCCGTAGAATCTTTGTATTTTTGTCATTGTTGACCAAAATGACATCTTCGTGCCTCTTTTTCGTTATCCTTGTCTCTCCTCCCACCTTCCCTCTGCTCTGTTTATAGAAGAAAAATTGCGAAACACGCCGATTTTCCAGATCTTCTTCTAAAATCTCTTGAAATTTGAGATGGATATAGACTGGATTGTAAGCTCGAAATCAGTCAACTGATTATGAAAATTCTACAGGTGCTGATGAAAGATGAATGAGGACTCAAAGAACGAAAAAGAGTTGATACAAATAGATAGTCATATGATGTCTCTTCTAGTCCTCCTTCAGAAACGGAGAGCGAGGGAAACACGAGAGTTTAACAGCTGCAGCATCTGGTCAGAGGTCGTTGTGAAAGTAGATAAACTACGCAAGAAGGTGTATTAAAGCTTAGAAGATCAACTTTTGAATAATGACCCAAAATTCTCTTCCATTAAACATCCAGTACTCACTAATCCTTCAGGTTGCGCCCCCCAAACTCTCTCACACCTTCCTTTTACAAGACCGTCATTATCAAAAAGTTTCCGATGAATTTTTGTAGTGTAAATCGCCATTGGATTTATAATTACAGCCTGTCATTCAGCCTCATCGAAACGTCATTCTTTGACGTTTAACTTGAACTGAAAGAGGGACGGAGGGAAAGCAAGAGGGAGATTGGTGGTTGTCGAGAGAGGGGAAGAAGAATCGATTCACAGGACGCAACAATGGCATAAAATATCGAACGAACCCTATACATACACATACACATCGCCGCACTATATGCGATGATTTTTCCAAAAATTTAAAACAAAAATAATGTTGGAAAGGACGTCAAAAGGAAAATGAAGAAAAAGCTGAACCAACAAGTGTTCGCAATGGAAGCGAAATATCGATTTTTGCTGTTTCATCTTCAAAATTTGATTATTTCCAAGTATTTTAAACAAATTTCGATTATTAGAATACACCTAATGCTCAGTTATCCCTCAAAAATGACAAAGCTCCAGTCTGTCCTCGAAAAAAACCGGACAACATCGATTTTTAGCACTCAAGTCGGCCTAACTAACGCTCATTATATTTGGCCTTACACTACAATCTTTCTACATTATTTTAATGAAAAGTGATCATATTTGGAACAGGGAGCATTGATACACGTACATATGAAGCGAATATCATTAATTACTACATTAAAATATAAAATTTACTACAACTTACGTCTGATGCCCGTTTGACAGGCCATAGCAGAAGACGAAGACAACCAACCAGCTGCGATAAACCGCTCGCACTGCTGCTCTCTATCCCTGGACATTTCTCTGTGTACTCTATTATCTATACACACTCACTGTTTATGTTCTCTATTCGTCTGTGTCTCTCTAATAACGATACACTATGGTATGACTGTTGTGATCTGTCCCCTCTTGCATTTTAATAGTTCATCGTCCAAATATGTATTGTCTCTCTCTTTATTTGGAAATACAGAAAAAAGATAGAGAGAGAAAGAGAATATAATTCTTATTGTCTTCTAACCATATATGACTGAGATGCAAAAGATATCCTCCGGTATGCCTCTCTCCATCCTTCATTCACACAATTCAATTATGAAATACAAATTTAATTAATTATTTTATTAATAAAATACAAAAATTACATCCTTCTCTATTCATTACAGATATATACGGAAATCGTATAAATTGAATGAGAAATGATAAGATAGAAAATGAAAAAAGCCATGTATTCTCTGAGCTGTCAGTTCGCATGTTGATAATACAATCCTCATTCTGATAAGACATCACTTAGAAATCGCTCACATGTTCCCATTTATTATGAATTCCTGGTTCATTTTACTCAAAAAGAGGAAACAGAAAAGGCATTTCTTACGCTTCTTGCCTTCATTTTTCTCTTCCTCTTCTTTTTCTGTTATTTCACCTCAAAAACTTCACTTTCGGACCTGGTGAAAAAAAAAAAGTTTTTTTTCTCAACTTCGTAGCGTTGAGAAAACAAATATTCAGATGGACAATCCAGATCTCAGTCCTTTAATGGTCAAGACATTCAGTTTCTTATTCCTTATTCTAGAAGATTATTTGTTTTATTTTCGAATAAAAAAAGATATTTTAATGAGTTTCGGCTGTAGCTGCAATGCATTTGCAGTGGATTGGTGAATGGAAAAAAGCAAAGCTAAATTGAGAATTTGAGAGAATTCGGAGGTTAATTTGGAAAAATACAAAAGGCTAACTGCTTACAAATTAAAAGGAAATGTAAGAGAGAGAGACAAGCAAAGAGAGAGAGAGAGAGAGATAGATTGGAGTGAAGCTGAGATTGAGCTGTCGTTCAAGTCTGTCACTATTGATGTCAAATAGAATCAGTGGTAAAGCACGTGTAAAAAAGGAAATAAAGTAAAAAATAAAAAAGAAATTAGCATGAAATCTTTATTTTGTTTGTCAAGACAGTACAGTTTGGAATTTCTTGTCATTCAGACAGAACAGTTTATTTGTTCCAAATAAAGGAGTAGAGGAATTCTGAAGCATTTATTTGTCAATCCAATGACACAATCTAGAAAGTTGAAAAAAAAGTGTCTTTTTTTCATTTAAAACAGCTGAACAATCATATAGAAGCAGCAGCAGAAGTTACATGAAATGCCATTTTAAAAGTATTTTTTAATTTAATACTTTAAACAAAGAATTATTTTTAATTTTATATTGTTTTTACAAGATTTATGATAAGAGATGAACAGTTTGAGAAATCAACATGCCAAACAGGTTCTTTCCATCAACCTCAACTTTCTAATCTTTTTATTTTATCAAAAAAAATGAAAAGTTCTTTCATTTGAGCGAAATAGAAAGAGTGAGGGAGAGAAAAAGAAACACACAGTAAGACAGAATAACACATTTATCATCAACACAGAGAGAGAAAGAGGGAGTATTTCTCTCTGTGTATGTTGTATGCAAGTAGCTATTTCATATAATCATAGTTCCTTATTCTAACTTCACGTGATGTCGGTACGTGCTTTCGGCATACATTACGTAACATTCATTTCACTTGACGTGACTCTCCTCCACCACGTGAATTCAATTTAATGTTCCAGATTTAGTCGTGTTGAACGGTTGCTTCCATTCTTTCTATTTCTCATGCATAGCACGCTGTTTCACATATGCTTCTCTTCGCTCTCCTTCTTTTTTTTCACGAAATATTTCAATTTGATTCTCAATCTAATCCTACGAAATGCTTCTTCTTATTGCTTTTGAGGAAGTTTTTTAAAATTTAATTTAATTTTCGAGCGAATTAATACATGTAAAAGAGGATTTTTATGATATTCTTGTGTGAAAATGTGGCGAAAGTTTACAAAAAGAATAAAAAGAAAAAAACTTCGAAGAATAGAGAGAGTGTGAGAGAGATGAAGACAGAGAAAGGTAGTATAAAGAGAGAAGCAGTAAGTGAGCCGCAAAGAGAGATGCTAGTTACTGGATGTAAGAAGACGAAATTCAAAGAAACGAAGCTTTTGATCTTTTAAGCAACTTGTCGTTCCTGTATGTTTCAGTCGGTGTTTGTCTTTCTAATAAAAGCGTCACTTGGTTGTGTCAAAAACCATGTTTTACCAAGTTTTTTTTCCTGTTCATCAAAAGAACATTTATTCGTTACTTTGTATTTTATAGAAAGAGAGACTCTCACCTTCTCTCTCTCTCTCTGTTTAACTCCACCTATATCTCGTTCTCTCCTTTTGCTCAATCTCTCTCTCTATCTCATTCCTTCTCTCTATATATGTTCATCGAGTTATTACATTTTTTTTCTTTTCTCAAATAGTTTCCAGGAAAGTCATTCGTATAGTTTGAACGAATGATTATCAAACAATAATTAGCTCTTAACACCATTTTTTCGTATTATTCTCCTTTCCTATTCTTTCTATTCTGTGCATTTCCATTTATAATCCGTCTTCCTTTGCGAATCTGCTCGTTTCTTCTTCAGATCGTCCATCCTTTGCTCCTCCCCTCTTTCCGTATATTCACATTCTAACTCTTTCATTCATCGTTTTTTTTTCTTTCGCCTTCAAAGCTTTTCTGCTCAAAACTTGACAACTAAGCTTTATGTTTCCGAATATTCGTGAACATTCTTATTTTCATTTACAATTCGTCTTGTTCGCCTTCTTCTTCTTCATCTTCTTCAATCTTCGTCTCCAGAGTCAGATTCATCGATCATCGACTATTTTTAACTTTCCAAAACTTTCACTGATTTACGATATTTGTTTTTTTTCGGTAATTTTTTATCTTCTGAATCCATCCGTTCGGTGGACAAAAAAAGGAGGAGCATTGTATCTTTCCTCTTGATCTTGCCACACCATTCTATCAAAATACATTGTTATATGAATAAAAACCTTTTTTTTCTGTTAGTTCTCTCTCTCTCTCCCTCTCTCTTTCTGCTATCTGGTATGAATGAAAATTTAGAAAAAAAATACAAATTATTCATCCGAAACGAATTGAAAAATCTTCTCGACGGATTGCATTCATCGCCCACTTTCGGTCAGACCTCACCACAACTCTTTTAGATTCTCATTTTAATTTCAGAATGTTGTTGGAAGAAGAGAAAAGAAAATATTTTTTGAATTGTTTGCAGTTCATTTCCTTCATTCTCCTTAAAGTTCAACAACTTTCTTTTGCAGAAAGAGAAAAGAAAAATTTTTACTGATTTTCCGAATGCTGGCAACACAGAGCCACTCCATTGGAACATATCTTCCTACTTACATCCACACATCTAATAAGCATAACAATAACATCAACTGATTATCAATATCAAAATGCTGCTCCCACTCTTCTTTACCTTTCTTCTAGCTACACACCCCCTCTCTCTTTCTCTCCACTCTGTCTCTCTCTCTCTCTATCTCATCAGTTTTCTTCCATTTTCAGTGAATACATTCCTTTGCATACTTATTTCACTCTTCAACCTTATGTCACCTTCCTTCCTTCCTCTTCCAAACCATTTTAACCCCCTTCTAAACACACCTCTCTTTCCTCTCGAAATATTTTCCGTTCGAACTTCCAAACTTTCATTTTAATTTTTTGTTCGAAAAAGTTTTCACTGACAAGTGCACAAGACAACAAGATTTTTAGTTTCCCGTCACGTATTGCGTGCTTACCAATCACAACTATCATTTTAATTTCTTTTCAACAAATCTTTGCTCGACTTTTGAGATTTAGAAGTGTTTCGATGAATACTCTGAGGATTTTTGTTTTTTTTTTGGCTGAATTTTTTTTTCGAATTGAACATGTCATTTGCATGCAGAGGAAACCTTCAAACTTCTTACTCTCTTCTTCTCTCAGTCATTTCACTCTCACTTCTGTACTATTGCTGAAGACAAAGAGAAATTCTGAGAATCCCGGAAGATGTGACTCAGCAGCTCTTAGAACCGTTTTTTATAATTTTCATAAAAGAGAAACGGACGCAGTTCCTCAAACCCAGTAATAGGCAAGTGACAGGCTCTCTTCCTCTAGCTCTCCCAAAATTTGAAACAATTTTTTTTTCTTCAGAAAACTTTATTCTTTATTTTGTCGAATCGAAGAAATGTACACACAAAACTGCTTTTCCTTCGCATAACCTTCTTTTCCTGAAAATTTCTTTTTTTCCCTTTTATAGCGAATGTCTTGCTAGATCAGTTTTTACAGGAAAAAAAAAGATAAAAAAGAAGAAGCGAGAAAACAACCTCAACATCAACACTCTGTCTCGTTTGAACCTTCAAACTTCAACCTTTACTAATTTTCATTTCATCTCAAACCCTATTTTGATCACAGGAGTCATTTGTTGCTCTCCCTCTCTCAAAAAAAAGGCTTTCAGGCTGTTGGGTGTCAATGTTCTCTAAGTGATCTTCAAACGATTCCTGCAGAAGCTCCAAATACTCTTCGAACATAGAAATATCGTCAATTTGCTTTTTATTTTTTTGTTCAGTCCAATATGTTCATCTTTTCTATTCTTTATTACCAGAAAGAAAGCAAGAAAGAGAGAGAGAATGTGAGAGAAAGAGAGATCTTGTGGTCCAATAGGTTCATCTCTTGTATTCTTTATAAAGAGAAAGAAAGAAATAAGGAGATAGCTTAGAAGGTTAGAAGCCTCACAGCTTCTATATCTAAGGCTATTAAAACTGCTCTTGGGGATCAGATCAAAGATTTCAAATAACAACTTTCTTTCCCATATGCTCTTAATTTTTCCTAAAAATTTAAAATAATAATTTACATAATTAATGAAAAAATTTTATTTTTGAATTTCTATTTCCATTTTGCAGTTTGAAATTAACATAAAACGAAATGAATAACGAGAATGATAGAGAGAGAGAGACAGATAGAGAGAGAGAGAGATGGAAAACCTTTTATTCTTCAAAATTATTTTTGTTTTTTGTTATAAAAAATCATTTTTTTGTGAGAGAGAGAGAGGGAAAAAACCTTTTTTTTTTTGTGATTGAATTCAAGACAAATATGGAATTAAAGTTTTAATTATGAAAGATCATAACATTGGATTATCATTAACAAGCGTATTTGGTTCGAGATTTCTGAACGCTTACCTCCCCCTCTACTCTGTTTCTCTCTCTCTTTCTCTTCCTCTCTGTCATTCTCTCACTCTGTCAACTTCTCATTCCACACTCTTAATCATTTGTCAACCTTCTCTCTAATCATACTTGCATCATCTCCTCCCCGCTACCTCACCTCAGCCCTCCTTTCTATTTCCAATGACTTTTACTGATCACCACTCATCTTTTCTTTCTTTTTGACTTTTTATCTCAACACACAACATTAACAATTTCCGGATAAGGTAATGTGGTGATTGATGCATCCCCGTTTTCATATTTGGTCAAGAGAATGACAAATTTTTATTTTTTATTTTCAACTAAACTTTTTTCGTTTTGCCTCTGAAGTGACTAGAAGTATATGAAGAGAAAGTGAGAATTAGACAGAGAGAGAGAAATAGATAGAGAGAGAGAGCTTCTTCTGAATTTATGTATTCTGTATAACCACAGCAAATTAGAATAATTGAAATGCATGATGTGAGGCGAGAAGTGTTCACGTGACCATAGACAGTTAGCTGTCTTCGCACACAAAATCATTTTAAACTGTTTGGACTCAATGAACGGTTGTTCATCCATCCTTCACTGCTCTCTGATATGGTGGAGGAGGAGGAGTAGGAGGTCGTGAAATCGACTGAAATGCCTTGAAATTATTCCTAATTTCCGTTGTCCACTTTCGTTTTTCACTAAACATACATGTCTTTAACTATATGATTAGTTTTTCAATATAGTTATAATTCCTATACTACAGATTATAATTTATTATTTATAAAAATAGAAAAGTCTTGAAAAATTATTTTTCTTGAATGTCAGATATTCCATCTTTTATTTTCTTTTTAGCCCATAGAGGTTTTCATGAGATTTTGGTTAATATTGAATTTCTCTCTATCCTTCTTTCTCTCCCTCTATATATATCTCTCTGATGTATTAAGAGGTTTTTTGTGCTCTTTCTGCAATGTGCTCATTATTAATCATTCCTTTTTCAATTAAATATATGAAATTATGTGAAAGAAGAAGCTTCTTCATGACGATTACTTGAGAGTTTTCCCTTCTTTTGTCCAATCTGACTCCGATGTAACACTTCAGTTCCTGGGAATAAAGCTGAGACGCTGGAAGAAATATGATGTTTCAGCCGAAAACGACTAAGGTACAAGAGAGTTGGAGCCTGAATACATGAAGAAATAGAGATATGGAGGATATGTTTGAGAATAAGAACAAAAACAGAGAGAGAGAGAGAGAGGGAGTGTGAGTGAGGGAGAAACTGAACAGTGATGAACGAAAACGCGATGAGAGAAGCCAAAAGCTGCTAATACTTGCAAAGGAGAACGATCTATCATGATCTACATAAACACTTATCCTTATTTATATTAAATATCATTAATAAGAATAAATATCATACTGTGTCAGGAAAGCCCTGCGGCAGTAAGTTCACATCTATTTCTATCCACTCTTTCCATGTTTATAAGATCTTCAGCCTTCAGCCATCATTCTCCTTCATCCATTTTAAAAGAAGAAAAACTTTTGAAAAAGTAGAAAATGAAGTTTCTATGATTATCTCATTGTCGTATACTATATATGCTGTCTAGCACTAATTTTCTGCATAATTCACGTTAATTATGAGCTTCTCCCTTTCTTGTCTAAATGTTTTTTTTTCTTTTCTGCTCAGCAAACAAACCATTTCGTCCGTGAATGTTTGAAGCTTATTTTTCATTTTAATTTTTGTTCGAGACAAGAGGAAAAGAAAATACTTTTTGAATCTTACGTTGTCCTTGCGATATGTACATGTCTAGTGAACAACTACGACAGTTCCATCTATTTCATTATTCATTATTATAGAATAATGTGTCTATCTGAATTAAATGGTTACCGAATATGTAGCTGCATAATCGATTTATTTATTCTGCCTATTGTTTGTATTTTGGGTATGTTTCACATTTTTATAAAATCAAAGAAGAAGAAAAGGAAAAGAATAGAATAAGAGGGATAGAGAGAGAAGAAGAGAGAGAGAGAGAGTGAGATGGAAAGGTAGAGAGAGAAAGAAAAAAGTGATCTTCGTCTTTGGCAAACTTTTTCTTAGCGGAAGTTTTTAACTCAAAAAAGACAAAAATGAAAATGTTCAGTAGAATGGAAGGAAATGCTTTTCTTAGCATGTCAAAGGATGCACCTTCTGCTCAATTTTCATCAAAAGTCCAAAAACGAAAGTTTCAAGTGTAACAATTATTGAAGAAAGATAAATGATTGAAGCAGTCAACCGACTTCTGACGTCTTCTTCTTTTGAAATGAAATACTTACGTGAACTGCTACGTGAACGTCATTAGCATACGTGCAATTGCGTGAGAAAAGCATATTCTATTTTCGAACAAAAGAAAAAGATGCAGTTGATGACGGCGAACAAGATGAAGACGAAGAAAGGCAATGTTGAATATGATTTTGAGGAGAAAAAAAATAAAAGAAAGAAAGAATGAGGAAGAAAATGGATAAAAGATGCAGAAAATAGAACAAACATGTATTTGTAGGTCTTATTTTGAATTGTTCATGCTTACTGGTATTCTCTAGAGTTCGCTCACATCCACTTGTTCCAGCTTTGATTATATTAAGCTCATGCGACTTACTTCAATTACTATTTTCTATTTTTGTTTTATTCATTCCAGCATTACATGATTTTACCGATTCTGATCGGTACGGTTTGTTAGGTAAGCATCATATGGTATACAGGATGAAGCTTACTATCAAGCATTGCAGGTCAAATAGCATATCTATCAACCGGCTTTCTATCTCCCTTACTGCTAGCATCTAACTGTGCTAGCATTTGGACAATCACATACATCTCCATCCAAAGACATCATGTATAAAAGAATATATTGCTATCGATAATTATTATTATTATATTTTAAGGCTATTATATCTCCATTGGAACATATGAAATCTCCTCGAAGACGATTTTTACCATTATTTCTTATATCATTGAGTGCTCTCATCTTTAACATGTGTAAATGGGCTGAATTTCATTGGAAATGGCTTGAAGTAAAGGTAAGCACACTTATCTTATATACATATAATTATAATTATAATAATATTATATTTTTTATAGAGAAAAGGGCAAACTCATTGGATTTTAGCACATGATCCATCTGCTTTGTTTGAAAATTCAAAATATCGCACAATAGTAAGCAGTTGTAATGATATAACTAGTCATAACATATGCTATTACAGGTTGATCACTACTTATACCCTATCTGTGTATATCTCATACCACTCATACTGTTGTGTGTATTACATTTTCGAATCTTAACAGCATTATCAACAAAACGAATATCATATAATCATAAAGCTCGAATGGTTCAAGAGAAGAGATCTGTTGCACTACTTATCTCAATTGTTATTCTCTTCTTTCTCTGTCACACAGGTAATGGTTACAACTGCTTTAGCATATCTCTTACTTCTTACTTACCTTACCCCCCTTGTGTTTCAATAAACTTTCTGAAGTTGTCAAATTGAGCGAAACATTAAAGCTAGTGAGCATTGTGAATGTCATATGATAATCCATATACACACAAATTCAAATATTCGTTTGAGCATGAACAATGCCCAAATATCATTCATCGCACAGCAGTAATGCACTGAGCGCTTGCTAACCTACCAAATACATCCATTGAACATTTCATTTTTGATATGCTAATCCTTATCCTTCTTCTACTTCTTCCTCTTCCTTCTAGATAACAGATTATATCCAATTGTTACAAGTTAATTGTTATAGGTGGAATTGTTTTCCGTTTCGTTAATCGACCAGATTTTCCTAACATCGATCTGCTAGTATTAATGGTTGATATAGTTAACTTACTATTCAACGTGAATTCCTTTGCAAATCCAATGGTACGCATAGAGTTACTCATCTTCTAAGCTAATTTGAATATTATTCTTTCAGCTTTATTTCTTTTTTACGCGACAATTCAGCGATCTTCGCGACAACTTCTTACAAGTTCATTTTCCGAACGTTCGTGTCTCCGGCGGTGCCACTTCTCCCATGGGACATGTAAGTTACAAAAATAAATTAAAAATTATAATTTTCTCTTATCTTTACAGAGTTTCGAAAATCGCTCACTACGGGTTACGGTATAATCTATGCATTTCAAATTGTTTTATTATTATAATTATTATTACTATTGAAATGAAAACATGTACATGTTTTAAATAAAAATTTGTCTTCAATGCTTTAGTGACACACTCACATACGCCAGGGATTGATAATCTTATGACCAAAATTGGAAAAAGATATTTGAAAATTGCAGATCGTCTTCCATTAAGGGGCAAGAGGATCAAGTTTATTTGTCTCTCTCTCTCTCTCTTCATGCCTTTCTCAATCTCATAGTACAGTGAGCGAGAAAGAGAGAGAAGAGAGTATTAAGTGTGATAGATGAAGCATCCTAAATGATCCAACACACACATTACATAATCACCTTTCGTTCCAATTTTTTTCACATCAAAGCCTTCGCTTGGGCAGACAAAATTTTTTTTTTTATTAATTGTAAGAAATCAAATACTTTCAGATCATTAATTATTCACTTCACTTGCTTCATTTAAACTTTTTTTTTCAACAGAAATCTTCTTTTCTGTTTAACACATGTAATCTAATGCTTCAACTCCGTATAAGCAAAGACAAACCTCTTGCAAGCAAACCTTCCCAATCTGATTTTCCTTAATATTTTGAATAAAATATTCAAGAAGCAAGAGATAGTGAGAGAAGTTCTTGCTATAGTCCGAAAAGGGTACAAACAAGCAAGCTATGATCTGAAATTTCATACATATAATGGAACTAACTGGTTTCAACTGATTTTTTAAAAAAGTTTTTGTCATCTCACCAGTAGTATAGATAATCATTGTCTTTCTTGGTATGAAAAATGATTTTAATAACAAAAAGATCGTCACAAAGAACTCAATCGTCTGAAGTTTGATAGACGAAAGACGAAGAAGAAGGATCAATCAATCAGAAATAGAGAGAGAGAGAGAGAATTTCCAGTTGTTCTCTTCATGTGTTGTTCGTCATTTCCTACCTTTCATTTCATGAAGAATCTCTCCATCATTCTTCTTTTTCTCTTTTAATTTTATGAATTTTTCAGATGTTTAAATATAGTTTTTACATCTTACTAACAGTTCCACTAGCCATCTATTCTCAACAACTCATATTTCCACATGGTTACTTTGATAGTAACAAACTCAAACCGTTCGATGCTATCTATCTGAACATGATGGCTCAATCGAACTTAGAATATGGTGGAGTTACACTGAAAGTAAGATTATCAATTCAAGCAAAATAATTTTCTACTATGTGCATATGTTTTTAAGGAGTTAGATGCTTTGGATGCTCAACGAAAGCTTATACCTCGGCCACCTATAGGACGAGTTCGAGAAGAAGATGCCAAGATATTTGATCGTCCACCAGTTCAAACTGCCCCATCGTCATCGTTATCATCATCTGGTTTGAATACAGAAAATCTCCTACGGAATCCTTTTTTTTCGTAATAGATGTCTCCATATCAGCAGCCATTCAAGACCATGATACGACAGAAAATTTAAAAAAGCCAAAAACAACAGTGCCGCCAACGGCCACGGAAGAACGAGTCATCAAGCCTAAATCTCCTTTCCAAAGATTTTTACGTAAGCAATTTGAAAAACAGTTTTCATGCATACTCTTCGAGAATTCCATTATTGAGTTTGATCTTATCTTTATTTATTACAGAAGACGAGCCAGTAACGGAGGACAATCCCTTTGAAGACATTGCTACACGTTCTCCTCCAAGGAGCTCATTAGATTTCCACAAAGTTCGTAGAAAGTTGCACAAACATCATCGGTATGTCACATAAACAGGGAAATGTAAGAGACCTCATAAACAAATTCTTGAAGGACATCATCACACCATCATCATCATCATACCCATCATCATCGACATGAAGAAGAAGAGGATGATATTGAGCTGGATCATCTGCCATCAAACGAGAAACGTAAAAGTCTGAACAATACCCCAACAACAACAACACCTAAATCCATTCCAACATTGATTCCTCTGTCTCAACAGTTAGCGAACCGCTATGGATTCAAACGTCGTCCTAATAACCCTTACAATTCCATTAATATCCGTGAGCCTACTATTATCCGTCTGCCAATCCCAGCTCCTGATGAGGATGACTTGAAGTCATCACAAGAGTTTGTACATAGAACATAATATAATATTTAATAAATATGAATATACGAGTACAGTATTGATCAACAACAGTGATCTGTGGGATCAGGAGTCTGACCATAAAAGAACATTTTAAACTTCTAAACTAAGTTCATGAATATCCTTTAATGTATTTTCAAATTAAATATTTCCTGATTCATCACTATTTAAGTTCAATGAATTTTTCAAAATTACTTTTTTTTCATAGGTAATCTGTGAACGAAACCTGAATTGTGAAATCCGATTGAATATCCTTATTGATCACTCAAACACATCTATCTCGATACAACTTCATGTGCTTATACTCCCAATATAATTATTTTTCTTTCGTTTAGTTCCTGATAATGAAGTCTATGCTTAGTACTTACTCTGTCGAATGTATGCACTAACGCTAACCACATATAAGTAATGAGACTGCGAAGTCGGCCATTGATATATGTATTTGTAGCTGTTTCGCTTTATTCATTTTTCTTAGTCTATGAACGAAGGTGAGGGCATGACTTGAATAGAGCTCAAGTAACTGGTATATATCTTCAGAAATATTATTTATCCAAAACAATTAGCAGACAATCACACAAATTTTCGAACGATAACGTTTGAATCATATGGTGAAGACTTCTGCGTTGCTTATAACGTTGTGACTTCAAGAAACACGTAAGTCCCATTGAAGTTTTTGAATTCCAAATTAATTATTCATGAGAGAGATAACATCAACAGACAGGCCGAGTACGCCACGTGCTATACACGTTCACGTCATTTATGTTGATAAAGATAAATCATTTTGACTATACTGCACCTGCCAATCGGTTGATGAATACAAACTAGAGATGATTTCGTAATAATCGGAGTGTTTGTATTGCAGCTTCCGTGAAGATGGTTTGGAACCAATATCTTTAGCAACCCATACCACAGCAACTTATCTCAAATATGTTATCGAACAAGTAAGCATGAACAGTTCTCACATTCAAGCTGTCATAATTTAATTGCAATGAGGTGTGTTTAAGGTTGATACGTACGATGGGCCAATATCTTTAGCCGTCTACGTGGACAAAAGTACACATCAATCCATAACAGTCTTGCTCAGTATTCATAATTGTGATGCTAAGATTTCAGAGAAAGTATGTTTTGTAGAATACAGTATTTGAGTTGACATTGTTTGTCAGATTTCCGTACATATCGTTTATCGTAACTCAGCGTTCAGCAACTACTGCTCCAATGTTAAAATTGATTTGATCCCTTGTGCTAATCTTACAAAGCAATCAAGTTGGTGATTGTTTAGCTCCAAATGAGCTTGAATCTCTATTTAAGAAACAAAATATCTGAACCGATTGGTCCCATCATTCGGTATTTACCCTATTAATGTAATTAGAAACATAGCGAGGAGAGGAAGTCAAAGTTATTTACAAATCATCGCAGATATTGAAATGATTTTTAGGTGAGTTCTATCAAACAACATTTTCTAATATTTTGTTTAGTCGAAACTTTGCAATTGAGGTGAAACCAATAGCTAACAAGCTCATAACTGCAACCTCGAAACAGTTGATTGTCGTCAGGTGATGCTTGCCTATTTATGGTTTTTATGAAACTATTCAGAAGATTCGAACTAGATGATAAAATCAAGAAAGTTCCTCGAACTGTTAAAGAGTTAAAAGGCTTATTCGATAAGAAAAAGTATTACATGATTTCTTTCATAATATTACTTCTTCATGTTCATAGAGTGTTCGAATTTCATCATAAACTGTTCCCGTTAGGACATACAATACCTGGATTGTTCGATTGGTTTCGGAGATCAGATAAAGGACCCACAAGCTCATGGAGCATACCTTACAAGTGAGCTACGCTGTTGAACGTGAATCAGTGTTGGAGTAAATCTTATAGAGGGCCAGCTTGGGAGCCACAATTCATAATGCACAAAGATGCTCCACTGAGCGAAGAACTTATGCCTACACGAGTACGTGATCATCAAGCCTTGGTGAGAATATCTGTCCGAACCTTTTAATCATCCTTTTTTAGGTTTATGAATTATGCAGAGCAAACTATAAGTTTAACATAATTTCTACTCATTTCAATGTACATCGAGGAATAAAGAAGACATCAACCAATCTGGATACAGCCGTACGTGCTCATCAGTTTCGCTTCCGTTTTGAGTAAACCGAGTGACTGAAACACCGAATAGATAATTATTTTCAGAAGTAGAAAGAACTTTCTCAGACGAATTCAAATGACTTACCCTGATACATACGGATCTTGCCGAAATTTCACCATGTAGATCAGTTAGTTCAATAAACTAATTAAATTAACTGCAAATACTCTTCAGGTCATCACACTGGAACAGCTTCTCGGGTCCGAGATAATCGGAAGTTAGTAAACTTCGGACGATCAGGAGAAAATAGATTTTACTTCAGATTTTTGTATTTGTGGTTACAAATACTATTAGGAAATTGTATAGAAGACCTACATCAATGAATAAATTATTTCGCAACAGCTGATTTCTCAATCTGCCAATTTCTTTCAGTCATTAGGTAATTTTTCATTTACTCATTGCAACAAAACCAGTGAGCAATGAGCCAGCCACCCACCTGTCCAATATGCTATTACGCATACGGTTAAGTTGCAGAACTTCTGTTATTCACTGCTGATTACTACTTCAGATGATGAACTCGTCATCCCAAAGTTGTTGTCATGCGGTAACCATCACAGTGTGTGTCACAAATGTCTCGCAGAACTTTTGAAAACATCCAAGTTTTACCATTTAGCATGCGCTTGGTTATTATTCTGTTACAGTCCAAAATGTCCACTGTGCCAAGCTTCTCTTCAACGAGCTATGTCATGTTTCAGAGATAACAATGATATTATAGGTTTGTTTTCCACTCATTCTAATGTTCTTCCTAAACTGTTCTTCAGATTCTTTCAATTACATCAAACGAGTTCAAGAGCGTGAATGCTTAAGCAGTTGCTCAAAGTGTCATCTTCAAGGAGATGAAGAAATGTTCGTGGTCTGTAGTTCTTGTTTCAACAATGGTTCTCTAGCAGAAGTAAGTACTTAGATTCTTCCATTAGGAAGTTAATCATTATAGGTTGATTTGAAAGCTCTCTGTGTTGCGTGTTTTTCCAAATGTCATAAAGACCACGAAACAGTTCCTTTGGTTGAAATGAGAGTTTGTATATAATTTATGTTGTTTTATGGAAAAACGTTTTTAAGGCCATGAAAACTGCTGAGATGTTGCGATCTCGATTGGTTAGCTACACAAATTATAATAAGACTATTGGTTCATACATCTCCGAGATATTACCTTATCTCACTGAAAGCGAATCGGTTTACAAAGCTAGGAGTTATTTTTCAAAACGTGCTATCTCTAGTTATCAAACAGTCTAGCAGACATGGCTGAACATGCTAGAAGTTCCAAAATTCTCAAAAAAATAAGCAAAACATTTGACGATGACACGAAGTACCTTACAGAAGCAATCAAAAAGTTTCAAGATGAAATGGTTCTTACGTTCCTCACCCTTCTGAAGGTAACCTGAAAAACTCAATTCTCACTAATAGATATTTAGAATAAGATTCAAATTCAGAAAATACATATCAAGAGCATGAAAGCTTTCTGTACAGTGCAGGTATGCAAGTTCAATTTTGTTTTCAAACCGTTAGTATTTCAAGAAAGAAGTGCCCAAAAAACCGGAAGTACAGTTTCAAATCATCTCATCTGTGTTCCTGATTTTTGCTCTTTTGAAACTGCTTTTCATTCATTTGACGTGAGTGAAAGGAGAAGGTGTCGCTTTTTTCCATTCAAGAATCTTCGGAAGTGATTGAGGAACTGAAGCATCTTCTCAGAAAGGTATTACACTGTATTCACTGTATTATTGTAGGACAAGAGTGAAGAAGGAGAAAGTCACAAACGACAACACTGCTTCACAATAGATGAGAAGGATGTAATTGATCTTCATTTGGCTCACTTTGTTATAACTTTATTTGAGTATATAAAAGAACTATTAATTGAGCATATTTTGGTGACTAAAACTGTAACAAACGAATAATTGACATCAACAGTTAAATGAAGTTGTTTGCTCGAGAAGGCAAAGTTTCAACGAAATGGGTTTCAAAACATTCTAAAACACTTTAGAATAGAAGAGGCTTTTCTACATGATATAGTAGAATTTCTTGGTAACGTTTGTTTGAAATGAAAGTATAAAATGAAAGATTTCTTAGCCATCTAGTCACTATCGTAGGAATCAGCTTTCTCCGAATCTTCAGTGCGGTTTCTTCGAACCTTCAGATATGCCGCTAATTCAGCTCCACGCTTTGTTTTATACTGTAATGGTTTAGACTTGTATGATTTAACAGAGATTTTGATCTTACATTACTCCTATGCTTCTGAACTAAAATTTGACTGTACAAGCGACTTCCCTCGTCTTTACCGCACGCCTAAACGAACCATTCAGATCATATCATTCTTCAAGAATCCTACTTGAATCAAATGGTTTTTATTAAGAGCGAAAAGGGTTGCTCCCGTTTGTCCTTCGAACAACTCAATGACTCGAGCAGAAAATCCTTTCTGTTGTAACCACTCACTAACTTCATCGGCTGTTGTATCATTTTTGATAACAACAGCTGATTGCTGTTCATTTCTTTCCCTAACTTTCTTACGAAGGAACTGAAATTTCAGAAAGCTTTGTCTATGGAAATTTTCTTTTTCATACTTCGCCCGTGTCTTTTCCGATGGTTGAATTGAGCTCTTTCACAAGCTGAACTTCTTCAGGACTTCGCGTGGAAACCTTGATGACTTCTTTCTGACGAACTGGTTCTGCTGGTTTCTGAATAGATCAAACTAGGTTTTCTTCCGATTTGTCTCAACTACTTCTGTCTTTTTCAACTGTTGCTCTTTCAACATCTGGAGCATGGACGGTGTGGGAGGGGCTGGTGGAGGCTCAACAGGACTCTTCAATGAAAATGGTTAAATGCTTTCTGCTACCAGTTAGTTTACTTGTACGATGGGAGGAGGAATATTTCTCGGCGGAGCGTGTGGAAGTACTAAATTTGAAAAAGTTTGATTTTTAATTTATAATTTTTCTTTCAAAAATGTTTCGTTCCCTTTCGTGCAAATGAAAAGCTCTCTCAAGATTCTTATAAGAGAGAAAATGAATAAGAGAGAGTAGCCGTCACCAAAAAAAAGGTTGGAATAGCACAAAGGGGAAGGAAACAGAAGGTTTGAAAGAAAACCAAAATTACGTTTTACTCCATGAAATAAGTAAAAAAAGATTAAAATAAACATTCATTAAGCTAATATAAACTTGAATAATAAATAAGAGAAAAGGCACAATCTGTTCAGGCAGCTCATAAGATTAAAAAACAAATAAAAAATGAAAAAAAAAACAATTTTACGAAATAAAACGGGAAAAAGGACATTTTTGAGCTTTTCTAGGAGTATAAATGGATATGATGGAAGAGTGGGGGGAGACGATCGAAGTCTTCCGAATATCAAAATAGTTCTGATTGATCTTAAATGAAGAAAAAAATATGTTTTAATGGGTAAATGCCTAATGAAGGAGAAAACGATAGAATGACAAGAATTGTTGTGAAGAGGGAAGAGGGTCGGGGAAAGAAGAAGGGAAACAAACTGACTACCATGAGGAGTGGAAAAGGGAGTGGAAAAGAGGGATGACTTAAAGATATGAAATGAAGGATTAAGCTGTACAAGTTTCAATAAAAATCTTTTAATTACATAGTTGAGTTTTGAATAGAAAGTCTTCTGTTTTAATCTTTTGCATAACTTGAAAGGGTTGAAGGAAGGACGAATGGGGGGCGGGGTTTGGTTAGGAACATACGTTGTGCATTCTTGAAATAAACAAAATCTTTTGACTGATCTAATGAAGTAAGGTTAAGCTTATCAAACAGAAATCAACAATAAGATTGTAGCTTTACACAGAAGAATACAAAAAGGAAAGTTCAAATCATCGAAATTCGTCAAAAGCTAGCACAAACTAAGGGTGTGAAGACTTGCATGAACTTCTTTACATGTTGTTCAATAACAAGGTAAGGAAAGCATTCTATATGATTTCCATAAATTATTCAGAAGACATCGTGATTAACAACGTTCTGTCATGATTAGAATTTTGAAATTCCTGAGTGCGGCAATGTGAAACTGAAGAAGAGCTGAGAAAAATGCATGAAAATAGAAAAATTTTAGTAAATTTTCTTTTTTTATGCAAAAATTCTGTGAAAATCTTTAAGAGGCAGAAGGGAAGTGTGTAGTTTAGATATTTGAGACTAAGGAAACAGTGATTCTGGGATAGAAACGAGGGAACGATGAATGAATAGTGAATGAAGGTTCCTTCAGCATCATCATCTTCCAATGATTTTACTTACAATTTAACAATGCTCAAGGAAATAACAGAGGGTATATCATAAGTGAAATGAAGAAACTAAATAAAGAAGGAGCAGGTAGGTAAAAGAAGCTTTGAAATGAGCAGCAGGGATAAGGCATGAACGACATGGACAAAAACGATTTTGTTCAACACAAGGACATCTTGAGATGACGGCGGCTGATGGAAACGATGAGTTTTTCTCCTACTTCATCTACATCTCTGAATTCTTGATAATCTCTCCAACAGAAACAATGTTTCTGATAGAGAAATATCAAAAACTCAACCATTTCCTATTTGATAAACGAATGTTTTTTTAGAAATAACGGAATTCGCCGCGTTTTCCTTGTCGTTCTTTGACGTATGAAGGAGCATCATCCGGAAGCATACCTTGTTTAGGACTATGTTGCATGGACGAAGAAGGTAAATGACCATTAGAGCGACGACTTGCGATTTGCTGTAAATTTATTATTTTCAATTGTGGAACAGTTTTTTTCAATGTTGAACATACTGGATCGCCATAAATGTCCCGATTATCTCCGTAATCCATTGGAACCATGGAAAGAATGGTATGTGGAACATATCCAACACGTTGATGAACGTTACGGCACTCCCACCAGTTCTTAGTATCTTCTAAGACCTTCAATTTGAGAATATATAAGATGATTCAAGCTTTTTGTTCGTTTTACCTCAAGGTATTCTCCACGGCTTACAGTAAGCTCCTTTGCGTTTTGAGCTATGCGATCGAAGGTGGCGACAACAAGCTTGGCATTTCTTTCAAAGTAAATCATGAGCATGCCATGAGGAAAGAAATTGAATACCTGGATATGACATCATCAATGAAATCTTTTTGTCTTGGAGAAATAATTTCGGGATCTGGCAAGATTGGACGAGCTTGGTTGAACGGCGTTGGTCGTACGGCCAATCCCGTTGTCGCAGCGGAAGGAGGACTGAAATACGCGCAACATAACATCTATCTAAAAATAGAAAAACTCACGCATCATAGTTTGGTCTAACTGTGATGGCAGGACCATTATGAATAGGATTGATTTTTTCCTTCTGTATAAGAATACGTTCTGCCTCCATGCGAGCTCTTTCATCACTGGAAAAATGAACTAATAATAATAATATTCCAATACTGTTTATACCGAATTTTACGTTCTTGCTCTAATAAGCGACGTTCTCTCTCGTTCATTTCAGCTCTTTCGAGTTCCATTCGTTCACGTTCCAATGACATACGATCGAGATTAAGCTGAAATATTGAAATTAAACAAGATATTGGAAAAAAAGAAGATAAAATGAAAATTAAAACTAGAAACATAGTTTGAGGATTACATAGGTAAATTATAAAAATAGAAAATAGTAATTCAATGAATTTTAATTGGAAATTATCTTACGTTATCGACGCTGAGGTTTCTTTGTGGTCGTGGAGCACGAGGTCGAGATGACATTGGAGTATTTGGAGCCTAACAAGGAAAAATAATAGAAGATGCTCAACACATTTGTGATTAATGCTAATGCTGTGTTAGATGGTAAAAACATGCAAATGATGGATATGTAACATAACAGAAAGTTGTGGGTAAGTAAAGTGTGTATCTATCTGACTAGATGAACTAATGTTACTACTAAAGCTAAAAGACGGACACTGGAACAAGTTAGAAAAGACAGTCATTTCAACAGCTGACTATCTATTTCAAAGTTCCAGGTGATTGTTAACAAAGAGAAGCTCAAATTATTACCGTATCGACGCTACGATCACGACCTCTGAACTGAGCTGGTGGAGCTGATTCTCCTCTGTGGATAGGAGCAGGATAGTTGGGTCTGGTCTGTAATGAACATTCTGGTAAGTTTCAGTATATTATGGGGATAATACCTGATCTGGTAAACCGTATGGAGCAAATCCATCAGAAAATACAGGTCGATAAGATGGTGGTAATGGACCGTTCCAATCCTCTCTGAAATTGACTGAATTATCAGAAGGACGCGGTACATGACTTACGGTGGTGTTCGCCATGCTTCTCCCAAGCTCATCCAAACATCGGATTCTTTACTCGTCAAGCAATTTTGCAACAACTCACGAGCTTCCAATGAGAGCAGAGGAGATGTAATCTAATTGAGAAGATATTAAAGATTCGAAAGCTGTTTGTACCTGGAGAGCGATGTTGCGTCCAAGACCCCAATGACATGCTTGAAGAATAACAGTCAAAGGTGTGAAGAGGAAATGCAGTAACTCTGGAGCGTTTGGATCGTGAATATGACTTTTCAATTTAGCCTTAATATCGATTAAAAAATAAAATATTGAAAAAAGGAGAGCTTAAGACTTACCAGTAAATTGAATGATAATTTGAACTTTCTGAGAACATCAACAAATTCACTTTCCAAAGGTAATTGGGCTCGCATTTGTAATATTCCATTTGGATCAGGATGAGTGTTCTTCTTGTCACGTCGTGGAGCAGTTCGGTAACGGTGAGCCTATCATGGTGGATTATTTAACTTTCAAAAATTTAATTATTAACCTGTTGTTCTAATTCACGCTGGGCTAATGCAGCTGATTGAATGCGAGCAACGAAACGTTCGATGTCATCGAAGCATCGGTTGAGGGTGTTCTGAAAATATAGGAGATGGTATATATTACATCAACAGCAAAATGGAATTGAAAGCGCATGACACCGGTAGTGTGTGTGAATATTTAAATTTATAAATGAAATAAGACTTACGACATCACGTTCGAAGAGCTCAGAGCTATCACTGCTAACTGACACATCATCAGCTTGATATGGAGCAGCTGTAAAAGATATACGATTCCTCATTTCCAAAAATGTTAAAACGTACAATTTTGAGGGGAATAATATTGTTGTTGGGCAAGATGGGATGCACTTGAACGTCTTCCATTCTTAACTTTACGAACTTGTCCTTTGATGTAAGCTTGAAGATCATCAGCAACTTCAGTTGCAGCCACACGGTTACACTATAATAATGATGAATTATTATTATAATAAATAATAATCATATAGATTTATCGTTTATTGAATTATTTCATTTCATTTCATTAGCTATCTGTGTCATCAGCAGAATCTTATCAAATTCTTTGGGTCTGCTTGCTGAACAAGCCATATTAGGCTTATTAAATACCTATTCACATTAGCAAATGAAGTTGTTCATATAGATAAGAATTAAAGGTATATACATACATGTATAGTTTTACAAAATTAAACAACTCTGAAAATGGTCTCACCTGGAAAATATGCATTTCCGTTGGTGTTGTGTTTCTCTTATTACGTGGATCTTCACGAACTATGAAAAGTAACATGTTGTTGTATTGTTCACGAGAATCATTTGATAGATGAGCTGTTGGTTGCTCGATTAACTCCAATGGAAATTGTTCAACCAAATCCTACAACACATATGATATGTAATACCATGTTATATAGTTAGATAATATACCCCATTCTCATCTTCAACCGTAACCATGTGTGCACGGAATCTAAGGATTAATGGCTGAGCCCAAATTGCAGAATTTTTTTCCATTTGCTTCAACTTTCGAATACCATCGGCAGGAAAAGTTAAACCAAATTGCCTTGAATGAATTTGTTCAATAACTGATCCTAATGATTTATGTTCTACCTTCCTACAGCAAAGGTTGCTAAATGCTCCACATAGTATGATGGAGTCATTTCGTCAATAGAGTGCTCCACGCCGCGACGGGCTGTAGCTGAAACACACGTATATAGTCAAGATATCTGAGAAAAATCAGTACGAGGTACTACAGTCAGTAAAATACATTTTTGCAGAGAAATAAAAAGTATTAGAGTGTTATAATTCGGTTTGAATGCTAAGGGATTAGCACGCAAAGTTGATATGAAAGAATACAAGTCCAATGAATAACAGTTTACAATTGAATGTTACTTACCAGTTCGTTGATGGGTCATATCTGGTAATGTGTGGATTGGCAGATGATTTTGTGATCGATGAGACGATGTATATGAATGAGACGGGGAAGGTGCAGCAGACTGACTTCCAACTCGAGATGAATAGTAATATCCGGCTCCTCCACCTCCGCCAACAGATGAAGTCGGTCCTAAGCCAAGTCCTGGCGGTGGCGCTCTATAAACAACAATAATATAATGATATGAGAATAAATAGAAGATTATTATATGAATTAACATTCATTCATGAACAAAAAAGAAAGTTGAATAGAAAAATGTCGATGAGAGGGGGGAGGGGGTGGAAGAAGATATGAGTTATAACAGTTTTCTCATCGTTGTAACGAGGGAACTTGTATATGCAAAAGAATGTTTGGTGAGAAAGATAAAAAGTTGAGAAAAGGGTAAATTAATGTAGTATTTGAATGAATAAATAAGTAGTTAGATCGATTTTGAAACTTATTCAAATATTCAAACATAATTAACGATAAGAACTATTCTTCTTAGCCATATAAGGCTGAAAGAGAATTATTATTGGGTTTAACAGCTTTGATAAGCTTTTTCTCATGTAAACTTGGACTCGTTCAATCCGATTAATAACGATAATTTTCAATAAAATGATTGAAAAATGAAAATATTTGAAGGAAAATACCCCCGAAAAGTAACTTTTGTCCCTCTGATAGGCGAAAGCTCAACAATCGTTTTGGTGAATGAGTCATAATGTTCATCCGAAAGCTATTGTTTCCATGAAATATGCCCATATCAGCGAAAAAATGTGCTGTCTGGATAAAGTCAAAGGTGACACGAATGAATAGGAAAGTCAAAGAAACGAATAATGGTTGGTCGGTGAATATTGAGGAAAATGTTATCAAAAGGCTGGTTTGATCAAGAAAAATATAGTTTGCAGATGGCTTGGAGCAGCAAGACTGAAGAATGAATGTAATCGCTAAAAAGCCATAAAAGCACAAAGTCAAAGACATGAAACAGGCATTTGATGGCCAATGAAATATGATTTGAGAGCATTTCATGGATTATTATTGGCTAATGAATGATGTAAAGCATTCCAAGCATGTCATTGAACGAGCAAAACTTTATATATGCAAGAACTATCATCTAATCTATAAAAACAGTGTCCATGCTACAGATATCAGGAGGCGAACAAGAGGACGAATAAGGACAGAATGTGAAGGAATATCAGGTGAACAAACGACAATAAGAAAATGCAATTTCAACTGACTCGAAAATATGAAAAATTGAGATAGTAATTGTCAGAAATTCTCAAAATGATAGTAAAGCGATACGGTGATTTGCCTGATAACAGTTTAAAACTTTTATGTGAAATAAGGCTTCGTTATCTAACATTTCTTAAGATTTTTTTTAATCATTTTGTGGGAAGACAAATAAAAAGAAAAGAAAATTCACGAAAAATGTTTAAAAATTTTATTTTTTTTTTTTGGATAGATAATATGTGATTGTGGCTTGAGAAATTCATCAGAGGGGAAAGGGAAATGACCTTAAGATTTAATCAGACAAAAACAAATTGGTGGGACGGAATGAGAAATTCAAAAATTTCCTTTTAGAATTAAAAAAAAATTTTGAATTGAAAAGAGAATGGTAGAAAGGAGAGAGTGTCAGTAAGATAGAATAGAAGAGAAAGAGATGAAGAGTAAGCAAGTAAGTAAGATGGGGGAGGAAGAGCATGAAGAAATAGAATTTGTAAGGAAGTGACTGATGAGAGATTATTTAAAAATGAGAGAGAGCAAGAGAAGTAAAAGTTCAGAATTATACAGTTCTTATACTCATTTTGCTGTTTGATAATTGATATAAAAGATAAAAATGATAACAAGGTTTTGGTGGCGCCGAACAGAAGACGAAAGCTGTTTGTCAGGAAGAAGTGACAACGGTTTTTCAATAGCTCATAATGTAACACAAAATGAATCATAAGAAAGGAGAATTCATTAAAATTGAATGAAAACATTCAGATTACATGTTCTTATAAGGAATTCCTTTTTAAATGAACTATTCATGGGAGTTACCAATAATGATGAGAGCAAGTAACCGCGGGAGGGGGGGGGGGGGGAAGAAGGGAGTTGAAGATGGAGGTGAGTTGGCAAAAGAATGAACGTTGAAACAAGCATGAATGGAGATGAAAGTTGAAATAAATCATTCAAAAATATATTTGTTTTATAAAGAAACGTGTGAGAGAAAGGAAATATCCGCTTTTGATAAACAGTAATATCATAATTAATATAATAATCATATAGATAAGAAGAAGAGTGGGCTCATGATTAAAATAGATAAAATTATTCTTTAAAATGAAACTAAAAGTATGAAGAGAGAGAGAAAATATAGTAATGAGGAAGACAAAAAGTATGAACAAGTTGAAACTTGCAAATGATGTCATCTGAAGAAACAAAAAAATTAGAAACAAAAAAGGCGTGAATCTTCAAAGGAAATATACTATGCGCGATGAGATTTGAATATACGAGTGAGGAGGGTGGAGATGGGAGTTGGGTGTATGTTACAAATGGTTCGTGTTAAATCAAAACGAAAGCTACAAATGCAACCACACCCAGGTGAAGATTTCTCATGTTATGCTATTGGAATTTGAAATGGGCAAAAGTTGAAAACGATGACTGCAAAGACAGCCACGAACGATGAATGTGATGGAGATTGAAGACGATGAAATAAGAAAATCAATGTTCATCAAATAATCAGATGTATATATGAAAGAGTAAGAAAACTGTCAAATATCGTAAATGTGTTGAGAATCATAAAATTTTGATTGAAAAACGAACTAAAAGTTCCGAAAGATGAGCCATCGATGATTGTAAACGATGGAGTATTGTATAGAAAAATGATAAGATTCTATTAAAACTGTGAATAAGTTCCAACTTGACTAAATAAGATAACTTGAACAATATGAGGAAGGTAGGATGGCGAGAGAAAGGAGGAAAGGGCGAAAGAGGAGGGAGCGATAGGCAGTAGAACACATTCATATGAATGAATGAAGGTTTTATGAAAATAATGAAAACTATTGATTACCTGTATGGATCAATTCCTCTTCGCATCATCTTGAACTTATAATTTCATTATAATTTGAAAAAAAATAATAAAAACCAATCTGAAAGTATGAAATAATAATAAAAAAAAAACGAGATGGTAGAGAGCAAACGCGACCGCAACAAAGACGTCAAAAACGAAAAAAATGAAATCAATCGATATTCCAACGAGATTCGAGAGTTACGTGAAAAACGTGAAACAGGAAGAATAGGTTGTGCAAGTAATACAAATGGAATGAGATGATATACGACATGAAAGATTATGAAGAAGAATCAAATCAGCAGGTCTTCAAGTATTCAAAAGGGTGGATGATAATTTATCGTTTTGAATTTAAGGGTCATCCAAGGAAGCATCCTAGAAAAGGAGAAAGTCTTCTGAAGAAAAGAGAGTATAAGAGAATGCGAATGATGTTGAGAGATGAAAAGAGAGAAAGATAGCGATAGAGAGAGGGTATGAACGGAAATTTCAGGAGTTTTGAGTCTGATGGTGCAAAACGTCGAATGACAGAATGGGGACGATCAGAATGGTCAGTGAAATAACAAATGAACGAAAGCGATGATGATGATGAGACGACTGTTTGAGAACATTAGAAGGTTTCTTAAGTTTCATAAAAAAAATGAAAAAAAAGATAATTGGAAAAGACAATTTCATGTAAACGGCCAAGGGAAAGCGTATATCTTCAACAACACCATTGTTCGAACAACAAAAATTAGTTTTGAAATATGAAACGATCGTTGAGCCATATTTGGCAAAGAAAATATGAAAAACTGTTTGATTTGAATGATTTTCGAATACCTTTTTACTCAAAAAGTTGTCAAACCAAATTGGAAAAGATGGTGTTTAAAGAAGAAAATGAATGAAAAGTAAGAAAGAAAACATCAAGTTAGTGAAGGAAAGTAAACAGATGGTCAAACTGTATGATAAACCACACAACAGTGCTGTTATCGTCTGATTTGCAGCAAAATCTCCATTTTTTTATTTCATTAAAAACAACTCCAAAACTGACGTCATATGAAAATAGAGAGAGAGAGAGAGGGAGAAAGATATACGAGCTATATCGGCACATTGAACTAAGTCTTCTATCGTATAATATACATATATGGTTCTTGAGAATCTTTCTCGTTATCAAGTTATTGTTTCCTTCCCCGTAACTATTTAACTCTCAAAACTAATCGTAACTATTCTCTTGTACAGCTTTTCCTATTCTTTCACTCCCTTTTTTGGCTTCTCTTACTCTCTGAGTCTCGAAATTTTCTTTCTTTATCGCTTTTCATATGTTTGCTGATGAGTGATAGGGATGACGACAAGCCGTTCTTGAGCTTTTCGTCTTGTCACCAACCATCTTTTATTCTATCTTCACTCGTTCCTTTTCATGATCTTTCTCTTTTTGTTGTTGTTGTTGTTCTTTATATCCCTCTCTCGCTTCTCATCTCTCCCTCTCACCTTCTCCGAAATACAACAGATCAAACGATTTTGGAAGTTTCGATCAAAATTTTTTTATCCTCAACACGAAGGAAAAAAACTTTTTTTTTTCGACAAGATTCTTGCGATTGAAACTGAACAAAAGAAAATTCTTTGCTTTTATATGGAGAAAAGATTAATTGGCTGAAAAACGGAAGCTCATTGCGATCAAAAAAAAAAGCTCAGAAGCAGTGTTGCAAACGAAGGAGAAGCTGGAATAGCTAAGACAAAGAGCAGAAGTTGAAATTGTTGAAAAAATGTGAAAGGAAATGGAGAAAATGAAAAAAAAATAAAGGAAGAACCTTCGCATCATAACATCAGAGATGGGATGTTTATTATCATCTAATTTTCGTTTCATCTTATTATTCTTCTTCTCGAATTCTTTCGATTGGACGGTCAATTTTTGGGATGTTAGTTTTCTCCTCTCAAACCCTTTCATCTCTCTATCTCTCTCTCTCTTATTCGTTCTCCTCTCTACCTATCTTCCTCTCTCTCAATCTTAACTCCTAAGAAGGTCATTTTATCTTTCGCTGCAAAAGAAGTTACAGAAAATACAAAATGAATGACAACCAAAATGCATCCGATCATTCTAACAACCACAAATAAACGAATGGATAGGCAGAAGAAGACACATAACGAACATTTCAAAACTGGAATCTGTTGATGATGGAGAGAGGTGGAGGAGGAGGTGGAGGTGGGAGGGTTGGGCGAGCCTATGAAGACAGAGAAAGGAAAAAAGAGAGGTATTGAGATAGAGGGAAGTAGAGGGTAGTAGATATGAAGAGAAGAAGGGAAATGAAGCCATGATTGGCTTGAAACATACAAAAACTAATCCAAACTTCTGTGAAAACTCAATAAAGAAAGATCATTGCGGCTTCCTTCATCACAAAATTACAATAAAAAAAAAACTTTTCATTCCTTACTCAATTCAATTACGTTTGACGCTTCAATTCGTTTTATATTCTGTGAGATTGAGGAGACACTATCGTATGCAAGTTAGCAAGAAACACAAATTGAGATCAGATTCAAGGAAATTTGAATAATTTAAGAGAGAAATATTGGAAGAAATGATAATTTTTAGTGAATGCCGTCGTGTGGACGATGTTGTCGTCGTCGTCGTCGTCATCTCAGCCAGTTTCCATGCGGAGTGACGATGTTTGAGCTGACGACATTCCTAAGAGGATTAACCGAACACAATCAGAAGCTGAGTTTGAGGTTGGTGATGAACAAGAAATAAAACAAGAATATAGAAGACGCAAAAATTAAAATATATACATATATATTCACATAAAATACATGAAATCATTTGTTAATCGGTCTGAAAAAAAACTGAAAGAAAAATTTAAAATGAAAAAAGTTATGACCGGATTTGGTTATCAGACGTTCAAGGCTTGACTGACAAAAGGAAAGCCGTCCGAATGAAGAAGGAACGAAAAAAAAAACTTGGTCAAAACCTGTTCGAAAAGCTGAATAGGCGAATGGCAAAAGAGCCAAAAATGATTTATCTGTCTGAGAGGAGGAGAGAAAGATAGGGAGGTAGGGAGTGAAGCTTTTTTTTTTTCATGCCTCTAGCTTGTCTTCGTACTGATTATCACCTATGAAGAAAAGTGTGAAAGACATAAATCTTTGTGAAATGAATTTGAAAATTCGTAAAATGCAATGAAGGAAGCTTTCACGATATGATGATTGACAATTAGAAACTTGACATAAAAGGAAATTTCATTTATCAAATGTTGTCATGATCACTTCAATCAAATTTATCTCAGATTTATGATAGTTTCAAATGGGATTGGAATAGATATCATTATGATAAAACTGATAGAAGAGACATTGAACTACACAACACGGAGTAGGAGGAAGAGAGAGCAAAAGGGATAAATCTCTTGATGGAACACCAAAAACATTCACTGAAGTGATTTCGAACCAAATCTCAAACGATACTGTTCCGACTCTTTCCGAAGCCATTGAGCGTGATGAATATAGAGAGGAAGAAGACCAAGACGTGTTGTGTTATGAATGGAATATAATGAAAATGTTTTTTTTTTGCTTTTTTTTTTAAAACAATTTGTTGAATAATAACTTTTTAATAAAAAAAAGTAAGAAAAACAAAAGCTGTAAATTGCTGTGCAAATGAGAAATAGAGTTTTGATCGTTAAGGTGTAAGAGAAGGAGAGGAAAAAACAGATGAAAGGCTGGAAGACTAAGAAGTATTGTATGTAACACACAATGATTGACAATAGAACATCTACTTGTAGCTTACGACGGATGAACAAAAATAATTTTTACTGACAATCCAACCCAGAATGAACAGGTGAGAGTTTTAGAAGGGCAATGCTATGTGGTTGGAAATGGTTGAACGAACTATAGAAAGAAAGAAATTATACGAGAAAATTGTACGGAATAGGACATAGAGAGAGAAAGACAAAGAGAAGCAAAGAGACAGAGATAGAGAAAAAGAAGGAGGACGATCATCTGAATAAGAGAAGAGAACGATGGACAACCATCGCGGATGGACGACGCGCAACCAATCGATGGTCAATCTATTCTGGTATTTGCTCTAAGTCGTCTGCGGCAAAACAATGCATTTGTTTACATAACCTATTGACAAGTATTTGATTGACAAACAAACAAATCAGTGCCTTCGTTCAGTTTTCAATCACCTTTTACCTCCTTTCATGGTCATTAAGCTTTCATGAGTTAGCCATGGAGCTTATCAGTCGCACACACACACCCCCACACATACTTGCCCTGCTTGAAAAATTTTTAAAGTATGAAACGTACATTCTTTCGTTCTACTCTCGATATCGCTCATATATAGAGAGAGAGAGGGATAAATCTTCTTTCGTACTCTTTCTCTTTATCTTCTTTGGCAACAATGGAACGCCGCATCCTCTGCCAACTTTCCCAGCAGCAAAAAATGCTGGCAACACCGTGCGCATCTTCTAATTGTTTGAGACAGACACATTTGATTAAAATAAACAACTTTTTCATATTATTCTTATTAAATTTATGATAATGACCTTCTTGAGAGTACGAAAAACAAGAAATGAATTCACTAGTCGAGAAAGGTAAAAATATAAAAACCAACCGTTCTCCCGTCCCACAATATATTTGAATGAATTTTTTGTACGAAAATCGTTTTTAATTTTCGCGCCAAGATTTGCATAAGTTTCTACGTGAACGATCCTCTACAGGACTGTTTGTTTAGGCGAAACAGGTCGAGAAAATACAAAAAAGGGAGAAGTTAGTTTCGAAATTTCTCAATATAGTAAGTGTGATGACTGCAGAACGAGTAATAGAACTTGCTTGTATCATGACGTTCCTTTATCAGCCCAATGCTATTTAAGCTTTTAATAATTCCGTAAACGAGAAGAATGATAAACGTATAAGGGCGAGTGTAGGAAAACAGAAATTCCTTTCACATACACCTAAAGTTGATCTTCTTATGCATATGAATCATTGCTTTGCTTACTTCTTATCAGAGGAGCTTAAGGAATGTGAATGAGAAGCAAATTGTTCCTTTTGTGTTCTGCAGGAGCTTTTGCCTTTAGAATTTGCCTTGATCTCATCTTTCTACGAAGCAGTTTGTGCTCATTTTACTTCAATCAAGACAGAAAAAGATGTTGAGGGAAAGTAAAAGTTAGGGAGAAGCAGAGAAGCTGTGTTTGCTTCAGTCAATCTCCATATAAACACTTAATGTGCACGTTAAAGAGCTCATCCTAGTCTTCACTAAGAGAGAGAAAAGGAGAGAGAGAAAAAGGGTTCGAACGGAAAATTTCAGAAGAAGAGATAATTTTGAAGTAAGAAGGTTCCTTCAAGAGCATTAACTGTACTCAGCTATCTAAGTTCACCTCAACGATTTCGTTAGAAGTAAATGAGAGCAAACGAATAAGGTCGATATAGAACTGAAAAACTTTTTGTTTTGCGTTATTTAAAAATTTATTTTACGCCTCAAGTCAATTAATTAGTCATTTTAGACTAATAAGACAACAGGCAAACTTCTTGATCGAGAATGACCTCGGCCTAGGGGGTCGAACGATCCCTATAACGATGAGGATGAGGAAATAATGGAAATCAGGTCGCCTTTCATCGGGGACCGTTTTATTCTCTCCGGCAAAACCAGCACATAGCTGTTTAGTATTTGATGGTCATCTCCTTTCTATTTGAAGAAATTTTTTGTTTTGTTTTTTTCAGTCAGAAGCACTCTTGTATACTGCCTTGAGGCAATGACATACATTCTCGGTACGAAAGTAACAATTCAGTTTTTGTGTTTTCCTCCATCTCTTATTCTCATTCATAAAAAAATTAGATTTTAAAAAAGGTTGGAGATAAGCTGGATAAGTTGAGGGCAAAAAAATGAGTCATGAGAGTGCTGTGTCGGCAAAAAAAGCAACCACTCAAACCTTTTCTTCTGAAACTTTTGAAATGGAAAAAGGAAGACTTGCTTTTGCAAGAAAACAAGCAGCTTGATGATAGTTTTGCGTTGTTTTATTTGTTTGTCTTGAGCCATGTTTAGAACAAATGGAGAAGGAAGGTATTCAGAAGATATGAAACGTCAAATGCTTAAACCTGAATTTTCAAACTTCCTTATGCAAAGACTTGTCCAGAAAGAAACGCTTGGAATGTGTCGAAGACAATTTTTTTCAGTCGAAGTGATACTGATAGTATCTGATTGAATCAAAATTTTTTTAGTTGGTGAAATAAGCTTCCCTATCAGGATGAGACATTAATTGAGGGAACAGTTAACGTAGTAAGGAAAAACAAGATAAAGAGTGATGAAGACAAAAGGAGAGGAAGGTGAGAGAAATAGAGTTAGAGAGGGAAAAAGAAAAAAAGAAGACGAAGGAGGAAGAGGGAAAATGGAGGGAGAGAGGATAATTAAACTGTCCGACGACCGGAATATGTAACGAAACACATCCACGTGGATAATGCCTGTCCTGATGATGTTATGTACAATCGAAAATATAAAACATGAGAGGTAAATGTATTACTAATAATAAACTTCCTAAAATAGAAAACATAGTAAATGAAAAACATGGAATCATATGAATATCTGCATAAACTTGTATAATATTCGGTGTAAGTCAGAAGCTTGAAGAAGCAGACCGAGAAGAAGAGAAAAATCAGAGTGATACTTCAGCCTGCTCATCAACAAAAGCCCCTCTTTCATCTTTAGAGAAAGATCTCTTGAAGACGTTGCGAATGTACAAAGAACTCCGTAAGACCGATGGTCAACTTAGTTGTAGGCAAACTATCACAGATTATACAGGGAGAATCAGAAGACTGCCTTGTATATTACACGAATACAAACAAAGCGAGCAGCAAATGTGACGAAGATGAGCAGTACAACTTCTAGCTCTTGTTTTCATTTATAACATTAGAGAAGCATATAAAACATTATTAATAATATTAATTTGCAAAATAGCCATCTGACCATACCTTTCATATGCAACTGCGTTTTCTATACGCAACGCATACGGTATGCGCGCGGCAATGGCGGTCACTTTATAGAATGTCTCTTCTCTCCTTCTTCTTCTTCGTTTTCCTCCTCTTCTTCTTCTTCTTCTTCTTCTTCATCATGTTCGACTTGAAGAAACCGATGTGACAGTCAGGTTGAATTGCTTCTGAAGGCTACTGGTTAACCATAGAGAATGACAATAGTCTAGTGAATGATATAAATTCCTATATTATCCCATACCATTAATGACGAATAAAATGATTTCTTGTGTAAATATTGAAAAAAGCATTTGTTTATATATTTGAGAAACTATACGTTCGAAAAAAATATTTCGAAAGATTTTTTTGTTTTGAGAAATAGCCGGTGCACAACCGCTCCAAAATGCGTAACTTCAAAAAATGAAAATAATCTGAATCAATTTCACGTCAGGCACGTGAGATAAATCAAATATGATAGCTGAGCCTCATTGGGATTATGATATATACCAAAAAGCATATGATTGCTGTCAACTCATTCTAGACAAACTCCACACGCATCTAAGGATTAAAAGCAGCTGAAGAACACCTGAACATCTTTGAGCTTCGATGGCGTTTTTCCCAAATCTCATTTACCTTCTTATTTCATTTAACTGCTCTCAAACTCAGTAATACGAGGAAGACGAACGATGAAGTAATAATGAGCTAATTCTGCTTACCGTATATGATTCATTAGAAATTCAAAAATCATTCTTCCAGATGAGTAAATCGCAATCCTTTGAAACACTAATATATTGCTCTAATAAGCTGCTATTAGAAGAAAATTCACGATTCGTGTAGAACTAATATTATATAAAATTAGTAAATGAATCTGTAAATTTTAATATTCAAATTCCAATTCGCTCCGCAAGTAAGCTTCCAATCACATGTGTTCTACTGGAACGATGCCCTGCTAGCAATGAGCTGAAGCTCAAATATTCAAATATATCTATATTTATGAGGATTTCTCAAATAATAACAGCTCTGATATGAAAATGTGGAGCCGCTTCATCATCTGGTGATTTAACATGATTTCAAAGTCATGCTGTTGTCTTGTAGGACAAATTTCATTCTTACATCTTCTTCTCTCATAGTGTCCTGACATTAGTGATATAAAGGAAATAAGACGAATGACTTCCAAGTGTTATGAGAGGATAAGCTCCTCTTCTTCACCTTCTCAATAATCTCAATCCCACTCTGTTTCAGGTAATCGAAAACGTTCTTTAGATGTTTTTGAGCCTAATTGCTTCTTCTCCCATCTTTCAATCTCACTTTTCTCGAATCACCATTTTTTCGAAATGAGAAGGCAATTTCGTTAAACGATTTCATCGGAAATGATGTCGGAGGTCTTGTCACGGATGAAGAAACAGTTGCTCTTTCAATGTTATCTTAAGAAACAATAAAGTTTGTGGAAGCTTTGATGAGTAAATGAAAGAAGAGAGAGATAAATGGATAGATCATCAATTAGTTTCGATCACTATGTTGTTCCTTACATCGACTCAGATGCTTAGTGACAACCCTCTGCCATCATCACGTACTTTAACTTTCCTTTCTCAATTTTTATTTAAGCTCTGCAGATTTTGCATAGTGCATATCAGCTAAAAAAAATTTTACAGTCAAGTCAGCTAATATCCAACTCATCGTTTCTAAGTGTTTCATCCAAGACAACTATTCTTAACTTCATTTATGGAAACATTGGTTTTCTTCTTCATAGTTATGTTCTAGCAATGTATTTCATATTTTTGTTTCTCTTTCGACGAATTCTTGCTCCCACCCATTCTTTTCTCTGCTCCGCCCCTCTTTCATGACCACTACGGTAGTCAAATTTCGAATGTTGCGCTCTCCAGATGGTATGCGCTTCATTTTTTTTCTCGTTCAAATAATATTATGAGTTTTCTCCTATGTGATATAGAAACGTCGTGATTGTTGATAGAGTATGAGAACGAGAAGCGTTTAGATTATGTTAGCCATAGTTCACATTGAGAATAGGTTATAGAGAGAAAGAGAGAGAGAGAGAGAGAGAGAGAGAGAGAGAGAGAGAGTCTCTTTGGGTTGTAGGGAGAGCGAGGTGAGAACGTTGAAGTTAACCATTATCAGGATAAGCAATCAGAAGATGTTAAGATACATAAATTGAATGATTTAATGGTTTGTGTTCGCAGGTGAAATTTCTTTGTACGAAGGAGGAGAAGAAGATGTTACAACGATGAAAGAGAGCCGCCAAGGATTGACTTCATTCATTCAGATTCTTGTACTTTCCCTTAAATACTAAGCAGTTTCATGAATCTCTTGTAAGAATAGAATAAAGAGATGGTTTTTATTCATTAAAAGAGCCGATTTGATGAGACGTTTGTTTTCAATGGTCGCAGACAAAAGAGGAAAGAGAGGAAAAAAAAACTTTGAAACCTCTGTTTGCCTCAAAAAAATCTTTTTGTTGCAATTGCTAATCTCTGAGAGTAGTTTTGTTCACACACGCGACAGGACGACAATTTTTTATATTTTAGAATATTCGAGTTAATGAATTTGAACAAAGCTATTGGCATGTCGCTGACCTTCAAGCGAATACAAAAAAAAGATTAAAAAGAACGTATTTTTTAATTTTTAATTCGCATATGTTACCATAACTATACATTATTAAAGAACGTCAGACAGATGTTTTTTATTTTCATCACACATGAACTAACTGCTCCTACGTGTTTGCATTACCTTTATATTCTTGTTTCTTATGAAATGACCTAATTAGGCCGTATGTATCAAATTTCGCTTTGATTTTCATTTTTGCCGTTTGCACTTGAAATAGTTAAAACGCTCTTATCCAACTGATGAGATGCTTTGAAATGTGTCACTCAATAGGTATTTTCTTGTTTGGTTTATTACTAGAGTAGTCATCAGTGCTGTATATCTCTCTCCCTGCTTCTTACTCTGCTCCACATCTCTTCAAGATTCTGGACATCATGTGTTCTTCTGTTGTCATATAAACACCCCCCCCACACATAATTTTATTCTCTTTTCACGTTATATTCTAACGATATAAGGAGAAATAGTAAGGAAAAGTTTTTTTTTGTTAACCTTATTTGGTCTCTTTTGACCTTTGTCTTATCACTTGCTTTCATCTTTCTTCTATTAACTCATCATTCCTCCTTCAAGTTATTCCATTCATCTTTCTTATTGTGACAGCAAATCAACAAGTATTGATCGATTTGTAATTAGCATATAACATGTCATAAACTTCATGTTCAACTAATATTTCATAGTGAACGGTCGGTTTTTTTGTATGAAATCCATTTTACATTTTCCCATTTGGCAGAAGCGGCGAGCGGTTGTGCAAATGCTAAACTATACGAATTTTGAATCAAAACTCATATTTCTTTCAGTTTTTTTCGTTGATCTTCGCCCATCAAGTCTGAATTTTGAGAATTTTTGATATTCTTTTGTCAAGTTGACCATCATTATTTTTCATAAATCGCTCGTTCAATGTCGGAATGTCTCGAAAACGTTGTGCTGGAATCCATCATTTGATGTCCAACAAGGGACATCTTGAGGAGTCTTGTTGGTCCCTTTGTGATTTGTTCGCTCGTCTGCCATTTTCTTAACTCTTCCAATCTCAGATTACAAGTTTTCTCTTGGAACTTCTTATTCTTTTTATTTTTCTTGTGAGCATTCTTTCATAAGTGCTAAACTGAAATCGCTTGTGCTTTTGCTTTTCCACAATCTCTTCATAATTGAATGAATTTATTTATTTATTTCAGATCAAAATCTCTCTGAAGTCAATATAAGAAGAAGAGGAGAATTTGTTTATTCTTCAAAATGGCCTTTGGAATGGCCAGCCCAGCGATTTACTTCCAACTTTTCTCGTTTTGTATCTTGAGTAGACATGTTCTCGCTAATCAAACCGTTGAGAATGACGTTATTCAAGAAACTCTCAGAGTTATGTTGGGTTTCAACCAAGTTCCAACAGGTTTGATGTTCCAATACAAAACCATCTGATCATATACAACATCCAGAAATCACAACGGAGCCTCTGCTATTACCGTCTCGTCAAGCTACGGATTACATGAAGACTTTGTACAAAGTTTATGTGAATGATGATGGGTCGGATGATGGTAACATAGCACGCAACATACAACCATCCGTAGGAAAAATTGATGGTCAAGAAGTTTTGATTTTCGACATTTCTTCTATCGGTGAAGGGGAACAGGTGATTATCTCAGAATATAGTTGATATTACTTTTGATTTTTTGTTCACTTCTCATTCAACTGACTTGGAGCACACTGTTAACAATTTTTTCAGATTATGCGAGGTGAACTCCATTTCCATTTGAGAAAGCGTGCAATCTCTCGCCGGCGAATGAAGGCCCTGACTGCAAAAGCATTATGTACCAATGAGTATTGCGTTGAATCTCAATACCTACATCATTTGAACCCAACCAATAACGAGATTATTTGGGATTCAACCAAAGCCATGGTTGAAACTCATGCACTCGGTGGAAAACAACTAGTTGTTCGTGTGAGTTCTATTATATCAATATGATATACCTTACTTATTCATCCAGATCAATCGAAAAGATGTTAAAATGAGAACCTACAGCGAAATGGTACGAAGAAGCACCCCATTCCTCCTTGTTTTCTCTCAAGCGGATAATATCCTTGATGGAGAGAAAGTTGAAGAAGAAGTTGCACGAGCTCGGAGACGTAGACGTGAGACAAATGGTTTGTAAAGCTCAAGAAACCTGATGATTCTTTTAATTTCAGCGTATTATGTTTATAACGAGAATGAAGAAACGTCCACTTCTTCTCAAAAAGCAGCTAAAGAGTTTGAAATGCATCAAGAAACGAGAGTGCGTAAGCCAGCTGTTGTCAAGAAGTTGTCTACGGTAGACAAGTCAATTAAAGTGAGAAAAACTCTTGTTATCAAACTGTTTTGTTATTGAAGCTGAGAGCACAACGACGTCATAAGCAAATCAAAGACGACATATGGGAAGGCTTTGGAGTTGATGCCGATGAAGATGAAAATGAAGATGAGACCAGTGATAATGGAATAGATGAGTTGAGCGAGGTAACATCCAATGATGTTAGAGTTGTGTTGTTACACGCTCAAGAGAAAGAAAAGGTCTACTCCCAATTAAATAGCAGAAACAATCATGGAATTAATATTGAAGGTTTGTGCACGACGTCCGTTGTCAGTTGATTTCATGAAATTGGGATGGAACAAGTATGTGATTGCTCCTCCATACTTTGAGGCAGGATATTGTGCCGGAACATGTTCATACCCATTGAAGAAGGTATACGAAGCAGTCTATTGTTTCAAGCCAAAAATATGATACTGTTTTCAGTCTTCGAACCCAACAAATCACGCAGTTCTACAGTCTCTACTACTACCATCAGCAACTTCGATTGTTTGCTGTAGTCCAACTGAAATGCAATCATTGACCATTCTTTATCTACATCAAAATGGGCAGATGATTATTAAGAACTTCCCGAATATGATCGTTCGTTCATGCTCTTGTAATTAATCATCAGCTACATAAGCTTTTCAACGATTCGAATCCACTCTGATCTGTGTTTCTGCTCTAATATACTGTATAATATGAATATTTATCTTATATTCCCTAATTTGTCTCAAGCCATGACCAATTACTCTGTTTCATTTCTATGCTTCTAACGTGCGAATAAAAAATAACATCTATCGTCATCATATTGAAGAACACGTTTATCATCCCTATGTCTGTTTTAAGAATATCAACCGCTCCACTGTGTTCATTAAAGAAAAATGAGCGAGAAACTTGAATATCCAGACAACTCACGTGGATTCCGTGAAGTCACGCATACCACGTGCATCGGTTGGTCTTCACCATTGTTTGTGATCTGAAGAAAGGTGTCGGCTGTTGAAATATCATTTCATGATTGAATTTAGACAGTGAAAAGAATGTTTTTAAAAAATGTTTTATAACCTATTTTTATAAAAAATATATAAACGTATGAACAGTATAAGTTATAAAAGTACTATATGATTGATATAATACATGATTTACTTCCTTATAAGTGAAATATCTGAGGCAACATACATTGTTCTTTTCTTTTGCGCAGCTAAAGCTATATGAATGAAGAGCAAGTTTCCATAAACTTTTGTTTCGTCAAAAACTTTCTTATATGATATAATGTATCTTTACAAGTGGAAGACTAAAAATACAGGTCTCAGCTTTCAGGTGAAACTTTCTCAAAAAAATTCTGAAGTGCTCACGAAATTAACTTTTTGATATCAAACACATCTTTCTTGAAAATGAAATAAAAAGAAGTTATACCTTACACCTTAAACGCAGACTCACACACACACGCAGAAACAGAAAGAGAAATAGAGAGAGAGAGAGGAAGAGAGAGAGAGAGAGAGAGAGAGAGAGAGAGAG
>CALQYR020007421.1:627246-668517 GCA_943334845.2 Auanema sp. JU1783 | reverse complement strand
CAGAAAAAGAAAGAGAAAAAGAGAGAGAGAGAGAGAGAGAGAGAGAGAGAGAGAGAGAGAGAGAGAGAGAGAGAGAAAGAGAGAGAGGAGTGGGTGAAAGGAGGAAAGAGAACAATGGGTCAAAAGCACAGAAAGTCATCAAAGACATGAAGAAACTAAGGAGAATCAAACGTCTCAGTAGCTTCTGCCTATTGTTGTTGTTAGTTCTTTAGTATTTAGGGAATCGTTCAAGGAGTTTCTTAACGAAAGCAGAAGCGCGAGCTCCACCTTCCTTGGCAGTTTGCAGGACTTCCTCGTGCGAAACTTCAACAGAGTTGTCAGCATCCAAATTAGCACTGAAAAAAAGAGTTAATAGCTAATCATAAGTTCTGAAGTGCTTGAATTTGAAAAAAAGCAAAATGACTTCCTTCTCAGCTTGAAGAAGTTTTTCAAGTCTTCAAGAAGATGGATCATTGCAGATAAAAAGCTTACATGTTAGTGATGAGGGAGAAGCCTAAAACTTTGATTCCCAATTGTCGGGCAACAGTCACTTCATGGCATGTGGACATTCCCAAAGCATCAGCTCCAACAGTTTTGAAGAGAAGAACTTCGGCAGGAGACTCATATTGTGGACCTCCAGACATAACATAGATTCCTTCATGAAGGGTCAATCCCTCATCCTTAGCCAAACTTTGAGCGAGATTTCTAAAACATCAAATTTCTTTCCAGTGTTTCAACAATCTTCATAAACAATTATCAATCTTATTATTTTTTTTCAAATAAAGTTTGAAGATGATAACGCTTTTATGCCTATCATCACTTTTCACAACTTGATTTATCATTCCACTTTCCTTCTTCCTTCATATTGTCATCACGAGTTCAGATAGGAAGGAGACACGTGGAGAAATTAATAGAACAAGTCAAAAATTCAAATATTTGATAGGAAAATGAAATATTTTCCATGCGGTCAGATAAGGTCTTTCAACACGTCTTATCGCTTCACTCTCCTCATACGCATACTCTTTCATATGATACTGTTCCTGTTCAACTTTCTCTCTCTTTGTGTGTGTATGAGAGAGAGAGAGAGAAGATCTCTCTTTCTTCCTGTAACATTCTACTTTGTGCTTTACTCTTTTAAACAATTAAATTGATTTGTGTAATCATCCTAGTTTTATATCTTTTCTTAATCATTTAATCACCTTTCATTATCAAAATTCTCCTCAGACTAATTTTTTTCTGGAAGATTCAATCGGTAACACTCAGTGCCAAGCCTTTTATGGCACTTTGACATAATCAAAATGTTAAAAATGATTAGATTCTCTCTTGAGATTTACTTCTCTATCTGTCGCTCACCCCCTCTTTTCCTGATTATTAATGAATTGTTAACAGTTTTTATGATCAAGACTACACACTTCTGAAAGTGTCCGTCATGAAAATTGTTTCTCGTGGAATTTTGGATGACAAACATAAAAATGAAAACTCTTTCAATTACCTGAGTGGCTTATCGTAGGCATCATGAACACTAACGAAGCGAGCACCGAATCTTGGATCATTTACTCCAACCAATGGAGAGAATCCAGCTAATCCAGGAAGGAAAATGTGATCCTGCAAGATGAACAAATATGTTGTTTGATGTTTCTATATTGTAAATCTACTTTGATCAACATAAGATCTCCAAACTGGAAGTTGGGGTTGATTCCTCCAGCAGCATTGCTAACGACCAATGTACGAACTCCAAGCAAATGCATTACTCGAACTGGTAGAGTGCACTACAAATATTTTTTTTACTATTTTAAAATCATTTTTGGAAATAATACTGTCGTTCCATTTATAGACTCGAATCAGTCAGAAGATATTTTTATTTCCTTTCAATCAAATACTTCTGCGCATTCGTATTCCTTTCTCTCTTTCTAATTATTAACTGTTCAATTCAAAAAGTGGAACTTACCAGAGCAAGATCCATGGCATGTTCATAAGGATGGAAGCGACCCTGGAGACAAACAACACGACGTCCACTCATGCTTCCAAAAACCAAATTTCCTTTGTGTCCAACGACTTAAACTCAAACTTTAAACTGGTCTTGAGCTACAGACAGTACCGTGAGTAACAGGGAAGCCTGGAATTTTTTCGTATGGGAGAACGAAAGCATCTTCGACTTCATCGGCGATTGGTCCGAGACCGGATCCACAGATGATTCCAATCTGAATAACAGAATAGAAATAAGATCACAATTGTTCTATAAAAACCTCAGCATAACTTTTCTCTTCTCCGACTTGAGATTTGATTGCCTCAACTACAGCGAGGAGGTCATCATAAGAGCGTGGGCTGGAAGGATAAGATTGAGAGTTAGCTAAAATTGGTGTAAGCCTCACTTGACAGTCTTATGTGGAGCTTCAGCAGAAGTCAGATTGTTGTTGTTGATAGTAGCCATTATAAAACTGTAATTAATGTATTATTTGAAAAAAATCAAACAAAAGTCAATAGAATACGAATAATGATCATTGGAGTAAGAGAGAGAGAAAGAGCAGGACAGAGAGAGAGGAAACTACAACTTCAAATGATAATTTGGTAGCACAGTAACTAAAAACATGCGATAAGAGGATGTTTTATTTTGTTAAAAAAACAAATAACTCCTATTTCAACTCTCATTTTCAAATAATAAGTTTGACGTAGCAGCTTTTCAACTATTTTTTTCTTCGGTTATTGGAGAGAGATGGCATAGCACTTTGACAGTTCGTTAGGACCACTTCTTCATATCTCCTTTTAAATTATTTTTAAAAAGAAAATTCCATAATTGATAAAAGTATTTAACGACAATACATAAAACTTTTCAAACGTCAAGAACAAAGAGAAAGGAGAAGCTCGAGAAGCCGCTACCTTCTCTCCTACTAATTAACTTCTGAAAAGGGTGGTGTAGTTCGTAGGTGTTCAGACTCCGCCTTCCAAAATCTTTGGGGGGTCTGTCTGTTATCTTTCTCTCTCCATACATCTCTATCACTTTTCGTCACGTCTGCTTGTCTCTTATTCTTTCTCTCTTTTTTTCTTTATTTGAAAAGTTTGCTAAACTCTCCAAGTATCTCTCTATTTCTCTGCAGCCTGTACTTTCCACATACTCTTTCTTACCACAGAAAACTAAAATCATTATTTTACAGTTTTTTCAATTCTTTCTTTGAAACAAAGATTGCTGACGACATGTTTCTAAACATATTCTTGTGACGTTTAAAACACACGTGTCCCGTGTACACACGTGAAATCAAACTAAATTCATTTTGATTGGAAGCAGTTAGTGTAGCGGTTGTGATAATATCAATATTTAATAAGTGATTAGAAGCATAATATAACATAGGTCAAAACCTCTAATCAAAGATCGCTAGGCGAATGACCAAATATAGTTAATCAAATTGATAATTTTTGCAATGATTACGATATAAGGTAGAGCTGAACCCTTTCTGCACATGATCATAAAAGAGAAAGAGCAGCTGTTGTTTGGAATAAGCATGAAGGAGAAAAAAAAGGTGAGAGAGAGGGAATAGAGAATGATTTTCTTTGAAACTTTTTTAGAAAACGAACTGCAGTTGCGGAAAAGTCACAAAAAAACTTGGAAGTGTACGCAATATGAAACCTTCAGGACAAACAGGTCTTCCTGGAGAATGGTAACTTCTGTATAACTCAACTTCCGAATGGAATTGAGGAGCGAGGAGAGAGAAAGTTAAATATTTCCATTTCTTATTTGAAATGCTCCATAAGGTTGAAAAGTGAAAAAGACTTTGAAGAATCAACAGTAAAATTAAAGAAAAAAAAACTGTGAAGAAGCTAAGAATTAGTTTTTGACATGTCGAAATGACATTTGCTCAAAAGCTTTGGAACATATGAAAAGTCAAATATTTAAAGAAAAACCTTCCAACTACAAAAATATTTCAAAAATAAATAAAAATTAAAACATTTTCTTCGTTGTTGTTTTACAAAATAAATGAGATGACAAGGACAAATGGTTGAAAGACGAACACAGTTGTGAAGATTGTCCACGCCGTGTTGGTCATTGTCTTTGTCACTTGTTTCAATTAAAAAAAGGATAGAAAATGAGATTTTCATCTGAAATTTTTGTAATGAAATGGTTCTTCTGACTGTTGCCATTAAAAGAATTATTAAAAGAGATACATGAGAGAGAGAAAGACGGAGAGAGAGAGAGAAGAAGAGATAGAGCTGATAATGGAGAGCTTGAGATGAGTTAAGATCGGGGACGAAATGGTGAAAACGAACAAGGCCTCGCGCGCATTTCCAACAACATCCGGTAATCTTTAAAAAAAAAATTTCAACATTTTCATGTATTTCACTTCTTATATAGTTCTTTCATACTTCTTATGATGTCATTTCTTCTTATTTCTATTATACTATAGAAGAATCAAAAATTACATAAAGTTGACCTGTTATTACGTCAGTTGTGATCGAATAATAAGGGTTGGAAAACAAATCCTGTGGATGTTCTTCAAATAGTAATGATAAGATGCAACAGATTTCATTTGGAACACGTGCGTTTTCATGATGATAATAGGTCATGTGAGTATTTGGCTAATAAATTGCGTCATATTTGGAAAGTATAAACGTTTTTTCTTTCATTTTCACGAGATCCATTGAAAGGGCTTCCGTATGACTACCCGCCTTCAATCAGTTTCCTTCTTTGAAAATAGAACTTTTCAACAAAAATATTAAAATATGATGGAAATCTTGTTCTCTTCATGATCAGAGTGATGTGAGAGGAAACAAAAAAAAAAGAAAAACGTCCTTGACTTTTCATTAAAACAGTAAATTCGATTATCATTTATCTTATTGTAGAAAATCAAATTAAAAATAAAAAAAAAACTTTTTATAACAATTTAATTGAAATAAAAAAGATGAAACAAGTTTCATATGAGAGATAAGTATGTTTTTTTGAAGTTTCAATAGACAATAGACTTGGCAACATCACAAAAGCAGAAAAAAACTTTTTGCTGAAAGTAAGTTTAGGAAGAGAAGCGGAAGAAGAGAAGAGAAGTAAAATAAGGAAGTGAGAGGAGGAGAGAATTCAGAATCCAAACCTGGAGAGGAAGGTATTGAAGCTTGAAGAGATGGAACTGGTATGAGTTATTCAAAAAAAAAATTCATTTTCACTCATATGGATAGTACGGTTGATGAACAAAGGTATGATCTACCTGGGTATTAGGTAGATGAGAAGGATATGATGTGACTTTCAATTACTTGCTGAGATTGAGAATGATTGAAAAGAGTGAAGAATGGCTTTTACAGTTGGCTGGTCGTTCTTTGTCAAGGGTAGCCAGTGAACTACTGATCATTCGATCAAACGGAAATCATCAATGCTTTTCAAGGATTGAAATAGCCGAATAAAAAAAAAGAATGAAAATGTTGATTGACCTTGCTATGAAATTATATTTTCTGTCATAACTAAATAAATTACATTCAGTCACGTGTTTTGAACTTTTGAAGAAAATGAGACGTTTGAACAAATATTTCTTTCAATAAAAATTATTATCTTGTGTCAAAAATAAAAAACAATTCCAATATTTCTTCAATTACACTGCTGCTCTCTCAGTTTTATTCAAAAAAAAGAAAAGGAGAGAAGTTGAAAAAGAAAAGGTTTAACACACATCAGTTCTTCCCTATAGCTTCATACACAACCGTCCCTTAGGCGTGCGAAATTCAAAATAACCTCAGACGCATGAGTCACGGACAGCATAAGTCCAGTTGACATGAAGTTCACGTAAAGCGAATAATGACGTCGTTTTGCTGACTCATCATGATGAGCGAATAAACAAAAGTGAAACTTTTGAAATTTGCATGGAAAGCAAAAAAACAAAATAAGCTATCTTATCATTAACCGTATCGTCACTTTTGGAAATTATGCTGACTGAATTCTGAATATATCTTATCAGTTTCTACGAACAGCCATTGAAATGATGATTAGATTCAAAAATTAGAATGATAGAAAATGAAATTAATAATTTGAATTGAACGTTTAAAACGATGACTATGTTCTGAAGGGATCAGAGGATGAGTTCCGCTCACGCCTTATAAGGTGATTTCTTATCAGAAAACGGAACAATTTTTTTTGACAAACCCTTTGATTGTCCGTTAATCTGAAAGTTTTTTTGTTTCAGAAAAAAATGAAAGCGCATGATGAATTTGATGCAATTTAAGACAAGAAAAAGAAAAAAAAACTTTCTTTTATCTTCTATTATCTTATTTGGTTTCAGAGTTTGTAGTAACCTATACAGGGTCATGCCAACTGCTTATCAACTAGAAAGGAGGAGAGGAAGGGAAAAGGAAGAAAAAAAAAAGAGTTTAAGCTTTTAATTAGTAAAGCAAAGAATAATTGAGAAGCTGGAAATGATAAACTATTTCATCAGAAACTATAATTATCCCATTAAAGGAAAAAATGTGTTTTGTCTTCGTCAACTTATGAAAAGCATTTGATAGAACGGTTGCACTTTAACTTCGTTCACACAGTCGCATCAGAATATAATCAAAGATGAAGAATGAGATGAAAAGGTGAAATGAAAGTTGATGAAGGACTCTCATTGCGTGTCAGTCAAGAGGTTATGGAGACGGAAAATAGTAAAATAAATTGGTTGTGTGTAATCAGGAAAAAGTCGAATTTGAGATTGATTGACAGGTATGGGAGGTGAAGCTTAAGATTACCTTGTATAGCGTTTAGCTTGTACCATCTTATGACCTCTGATTATGAGTTCATTGAGAGCTGATTTGATAATAATCAAAGAATAATATTAGTTTATTTCGTACTAAAATAATAAATATTAATAAACAAAGAGATTAAGCCCAATGATTGATCAATGATTTGTTTTCATTTACGAGAATTTCAATGATGAGAGAGTATGTGTATGTGAGAGATTAACGATGAGATATAGACAAACAGGCATTTTCATGAAAATATTATTGCCTATAAGGAAATTCTTGTAAAGGTTGAACTCTGTTTTGGAATGTGGTAACACCATGAACTTGCGGACTAACCATCCGTGGAAAGCCTTTAAACATTATAAATCTTCAATCATCACTTAGCATAATTTAGTTCAAACCGTTCATGCTTCCAGGAAATGCATTCATGCCCTGTCCCATCTCTTGACCCATTTGACCCATTTGTCCCATTTGTCCCATTTGTCCCATTGCTCCCATTGGACCCATTTGACCGCTACCGCCCATGAATCCATTCATTCCTTCACCCATCATCTGATCAGAAGAGCAACTGCAATCCATTTGTTGAGCTAACTGAACAAGATTAACTGCAAAAAAAAGTATTTTTAATTATATTAGAAAGAATTACTGACGGAACTGTTCAAAGCCGCTCTTGCCAGTATTACTCCGGTTGATTATTTCATTCTGACGGCGAACTTGTTCCTGAGAAACACATTCTGATTAAGAAGAAAAAAATAAAACAAAAACAACTATGCTTGCAGCCAAGTACAAGTCCCTCAACTAATTGTCTCTGTGTATGACTCTCTCTCTCTCAAGTTTTTCTCATAACTCCTGCTATGTACCATTATAATTTTTTTTTCTTTCCAAAATACTATATAGCTTACTGAACAAAGTTATCTTAGCCATAAATGTTTATTTCTTTGCTGCTTTTGATCCCCTATTTGTATCTCGTTCTCTTTCTCACTCTCTTCGTTGCTCTTCACTTCCTCTCTCTTCCTCTCTTCTCCTTCTACTCATTCATTCTCCTCTCTCTATAGTACTTGCTAGCTTCCAGGTAAGGATATTGTGTTTTCTATTATTGTATCTTCTAATAAAAAAAAGCAAGAAAACTGACATTTCGTCTTCATTTTGTTTTTTTTCTGGTATTCATCACCGATCAAATTTCATATTCGGCATTCGGAGTACTTTCACACCCCACATAAGGTCCTTTCTTCATTGGTAAGAAGAAATGAAAATGAATTTTCTTTCTCCTCTCTCAAATATTTTTTTTTTCCGCTCAAAACAACATTTTCTAAGCTCAATTTCCGATTTAAATAACAAAACTTGTATTTGAAAGAAATAATTTAAGTAAATTCTCTTTAGTAAATGAAATAAGGTATGTGTTCATACCTGTAATTGCTGAATTTGCTGTTGAGCTAGCTGATTTGAATCTGTTGGTGCAGGGCTGTTTGGATTAGGAACTTTCGAATTACATTTACAGTTAAAAGCAAAATTAACTTAAATAATATAATTGTTTATTGTTGTATAATGCCTCGTTTACCTGGCATCATTTGAGTGTTCATGCTGTTACGCATTCCAACACCTCCATTACCCATCATTCCCTTTAATATTCAATTTACTCGATTATGCTAAGTATATATGAACTTTACCTGTCCGAACATGCCTTGTCTTATATAAATGGATGGATCGAATTGCTCACTTACTTGAATTTTACCATTTTCAGCAGCAAAAGCCTAAATTAAAGAATTGTATAGATTCGGATACGAAAATGAGAAAATGCTGAGAAAATCTTCCATGACTCAACACCAATTTCTATTTATAACTCACTTTTGTATTCAGTGAAATCAAAAAAAAGTTGAGAAAAAATATATTTTGGCAAAAGCTAAGCATATCGAAGCGACTTGACAGTTTTGATCTAAATGATGAATATTTTCAAAATCTGAAATGTTCAAATGATGAGGGAGGATATAACGTGAGCGTGACGAAGAGATTTATTCAGCCAACTGACCATTTGGTCATTTAAGGTAAAAATGATGTTTAAGCTGCCCTTAATCCTCCGTATTTCAACATAAATTTTTTGTCCAGAACTGAAACAAGAATTTACTTTTCTCTCTAAAATCTATAAAAAGGATTAATTCTTTCTACAATATCCGTTTAGAGGAGATTTTCCTTTTTTTCCCCGAAATCCATTGAATGCAGACATTTTCCTTTTCTGATGTCCCTAGAGGCTTCTAAATGTTCCGAAGAGATCTCTCCTATCGTAGAGATCGGTGGAAGTAAAAGTTTCCTTGTCTGAAGACATACAATTGGTAGTTGTCTTTGGCTCTCATTCTTTCTCTTCAAACCGCTACAAAGAATGTTCATGCATAGGTTGGAGGTATAGCTGGAAGACAAGCAAACTCGGATGATTTGTCTGATTTTATGAGTTCAGAAATCACCATGAGTGGGAGTCATTATGGATTTCTGAGAACTTTTTCATAAAATAATTGAAGAAATAGTAATTAATGAAGATGCTGGAACCTATCTGTGTTCGCGTTCGTCAATGAAAACAAAGACTATCCCAATACAATCTCCCTCTCGTTTGCCCATATGCGAGAAGCTTTTTCTCATTTGTGATGGCGAGATATACGTGAATGCGAACTTTCTTTTTCCCGTTTATGGCTTCAATTCGATCAAATTTCAAATATTTTCTACATTTATCTTGCAAAATCCTTTTTCTTTCTTCTTCAATCTTTCGTTTTCCTGAGATGCTTCAACAGACAACTTTGAATACATTTTTTCGACACTTTTTATCCTTTCATTCTTCAATTTCAAATATGAATATGTCATGAAATATTCAAATTAAAAACCATTTGTTATAGTAATTTTAAAAGTTCCATATTTAGAAATCGTCATCCTCATCATCATTCTCATCATCTATGTGCTTTTAAATTCTTTGGGATTCTCCCAAACCAAACTTCTCTTCGACTTTAAAGCCAGCTTAAATCAACTTTGGTTGTTTCGTTTGTTTTGCTGTTTGTCTTCTACACTCTCAACAAATTAAAATACTTTCCTGTACTTTCTGCCAGACATTGTATTGCTTCTGAAACACAACAACAAAGCATAATTCTTCTTTTCTACTCTATTCTCCAGAATATTTGTTGACAAACAGTACCTTTTTTTTCTGGAGGCGTTTGGAATGTTCATGATGACGGGGATAAGAATGATATGATAGAGAGAGAGAAAGGGATCTAGAGAGAAAGAAAGAGAAAAAGGAGGAAGAAGAACAACCGCGATCAACGTATGCTGTGGATAAAATGAAATTTCACGTGAGATTTGACGTGATCTCGCAAAATATGCTAATGCGGCGTGGATGGATTATATACGTATAGTACACGTGATATTCAACCAAAAAAACTCTGCTAGTGTGTTAAAATGGAGAAATCAGAGATATACATAGATGGAGATAAAGAAGAAGAGAGACAGTGTGTAGAGGAGAGCTGCAAGATCTTTGTCACATATGCAGCTTCATCTTTCCCAAAGTATTTTGCAGGAGAAAGTTTTAACTTTTTTTTTCTGTAACTCATAGAAAATCTTTCGTTTTCAAATTAACATTCTCCATATGAATAGCTGAAGCTGGAAGTTTATCGATGAAAAGTTGAAGAAAAACGTTTTCTGATTTTATGAAAAAGTGGTTTGACATGTGCATTCACGTCATTTCTTTTGCAAGAGTCTGTCTATTGTGTTTATTTTCTTGTAGAATATGAATCTTTGTTTCCATATATGAAGAATCTTTTCCCCTCTCTCATCAGAAGAATGGAGGGAGAGAGAGAGAGAGAGAGAGAAGAAGAAAGTCGGAAATTTTCTCATTCAATTTTTCTTCAGCTTTTGGTCAGATTCTTGTCCATTTCAACACAAAAGTTTGTTGTTCCGGATTTGATTTTTCGATTTCATAAAGACTTTTGTAACAAAAATACTGCTTCTTCCTCCCACATAAACTTATTTATTTATTTCACTATCTCCTCTCTCTCTTCTATTCTTCTTCCTCCCCCCCCCCTCTCTCTCTCTCTTAGTCTCTTTTATGTTTTGCGTCTCCATAATGCTATTCTGAGATTTTCAACGGCTTCTGATGACCTTTCCTTCGTCACAAACCCCATGACATCCTTCGTCATAGGCTTATCATCCATAAGATGCATTCATTCGTCATTCTTTCCGTCAATTTATTTTCTCGACAAGACTCTTCATCATTTTTTGTTTTAATTTTTTGAAACTTTCCTCTCCCACTCTAGTCCGGCTTGACGGAGAGAATCTAAAACGTGGGCGTTTAAATTCGTCATTTGAACTGACAAAAAAAAATGGTTACAAATGTGTCTGTCCTCTAGCTTGATTGTCTTTACTAAAGGCATCTTCTCATCTTATGAATATTTCGTATTTTTCCATTCAACAGATTAAATTTTATCATAAATGTTCTTAATAATTTCATAAAATAGTCAAAAACATCCATGAATGGTCATAGTTCAAAGAGGATTTAGCCATCTTAATGCCCTACGGCAGTCTCTCTTCTGAGCTTTACGATTAAGCTCATTTAAATCATTTTCTAACTAGAACATTTCTATTTAAAACATCATATTTGTCTTTCTTTTTTTTCTCCAATTAATATACAAAATGAAGAGAAGTGAGATGACGAAAAAAAAAAGAAATAAAAAGATAAAAGAGATTTAAAGTAAATTGAAGTATCTGTACTCTTGCATATAATCAATCCTCTTAACTATACGAGAAAGCTGTTTCACCGTCTATTAATCCACATTTCTTTGAAACGTATCGACTTCTACACTATCGTTCGATAATAAACATATTGCAAAACTATATAAAAAAAAGTGTTTTAATGATGAGAAAGAGAGAGAGGGGGAAAAGAAAGAGAGAGAGAGAGAGAGAGAGGCTTCTTTATTCTTTCGTAATAATTCTGGAGCCCAGGATGAGCTGCCTCCTCCCATTCTTGGGGGCTCAATCTCCTCTTTTGCGGTAGCGGCTTCTCTGTGCAATCCACCTTATAAGCCTTATGAGCGTTTCTCTTTTTTACTCTATTTATAGTTTGACAAAACTGTGATTTAGTTGTAACGAACGTGTTTTTCGCATATCTGCAACATAAAAATGTGCTGAAGACAGATAGAGTGAAGAAACGTTTATAGTTAAACCTGAATGACTTTGTTTATGAATGATGTACTTCTTCTAACAGCTTCAGCGTGCACCCAACGATTCGTTCTAACTCTTTATGTTAAAATATTTTTGACTTCGAACATTTCTTCTGAACTGCGAGAACAATGAAAATATTATTTCTTCCCCTTTCCTGGAAATTCAATGAAGAAGGTGAATACTTAGCATTTGCTCTTTTTCTGTTCTTCAAATCTCTCGCCTTACTTGTCAATTTTTTTAACTATAAAGGAAGAGAGATAGAGAGGTAGTGAAAGAAGAAAGGGAAATGATTCTTAGATAGGAAGTAAAGAAAGATATCGTTCTGTTGAAAAGCGGAGATCATGAAGCTGAGAGTTTACTTTAGCATGAAAGCAAATGAGGATTAGAAGTGTGTCTTCTTTGCTTCAGATGAACCAGACCTTTCTCTCAATCTCATTACTCTTAACGCATTTTCTTCTCATTTTCCAATTTTTTATAGACGTCCAGTAAAAATAAATATTTCTTGCCCCAAAAACATATAGATTAACCATATTTACATAATACTCGCATTTAAATATTCTCGAGAATTTTTCATTTGATCCATTATTCTACATGAATCGGTCATGTTTCTCTGAGCTAGCATATGCGGCATACCGTATATGAGTGTGGATTTCTTACAAATCGTCATTCTCCTATTGTTCTATCCTCACTAAATCTTCATCTTTAAATTCTCTTAGAGAGATTTCCGTTTCTCTCACTCTCTCTCTCGGCCTCTCTTTCCCTCTATCCATCTATGACTACATTTTTTGTCTTTCTATTGATGAAAAATCACTTATTCCCTTCTTAAGCTTAATTCTTATACTCGTTTCTCTCTTCATGCATCTGTGTGCCTTTCAGTTGAAGTTATTTCTTTCCAACTCTCCTCCCTTCTAAGCTGATGATTTTCAAACTTCGAGAGCTCCTTTTAGCTCGTCTTTTCATTCGTAATCTTTCAAAGAGTTAATATTTTGGTTTTGTTCATCTTCCCCTCTCTCCTTTCATAGTTTTTTGTGTGTTCACCTCACTTCTTCAGTTGAGCTCAAAGTTTGTCTGAGAAAAAAAATTTTTTTCTCAACTTTCTTCTCAATAAAACCTTATTGTTAGTCATTATTATAATGGTATTCATTGCTGTTTGTATGAAATTAAATCAGAAAACCAATACCTCTTCATGAATATTTTTAACAATGCGTGAAAAAAAATAATTTCAGCTTCTTATTCACACAAATTATTTTTGTTTCACCGCTTACCGTTATCCTGGACTGAAGTTCCTTCTCAACTTCTCCCTCTCTTCCTCTCTCTCTCTTTATCTCTCTCTCTCTCTCTTCCTCTGTATCTCTCTCTCTCTCTCTCTCTATCTCCCTCTGTCTTTTGCTGAATGTAGAAGCGGATAAAAAATTCTTTGTGTTTTACTCTAAATACGACCGTTCTTCTGGAGCACAAAATGACAAAATGACGTCAATTCGTCTTATCGCTCTCTCTCCTCGACGACTCATTTGCATATTCCGATTAGCCTGAACTGATATCCTAACTATAGTGGAAAGGTTGAAAATAGCATGATAAAGCTTTTAAGTTTTTTGTTTGTGAACAAAATGATCTGGATCACGAAGATTCGCTATATAAATCTCTTCGTCATTATTCTCCTCTTTGTAATCTAAGATAAGAAATGCCAATTCCAGATGTCCATGCGAGTACTTTTTCCGTTCCTTCTCATCGTGGCTGTTGTGTATACTTACGAAGGTGATTCTTATCTATTCCTTAACACTCCTTTTATAAAGAAATTGAAACAATGCTAATTTTCTATTTTAGACTCAATGATTCCTTCACTGAGTCTCCAAACTGCACCTTTGGAAATGCAGCCTGAACAAGCAGACTCTATTCAACAGAGGTAAGCTTTTGTATCAAACTTTTAAATTGAAAAGAGAAAGGATGTTACTTAAGAGGGATGAAAAGGACATATATTTTTGAGATAGAAGGTGAGTGAGAAAAAAATGAAGCAATGAACAGGACAGATAGAAACAAAAAGAGAGAGAGAGAGAGAGAATAGGAAAATAAAACATTATGAATCAGTATCGAAACTGCTCGTATTGACTCACTTCTTCCTGAACTCTAAACTGTTCCCTCTTTTTGTCTTTTATTCCTCTTTCTCTTTCTCTCTCTCTACCTATCTTTCTCTGTTGCGATCAACATAGAATGATTGACAAAAGGAAAGGTTAACAGACGAGTTATGAAAAAAGACAATGAGAGTCGATGAATTCGAAGGACAATAAAGTCAAAGACAATTTTTCAAAAACCAACTGTTTTATGTGAGAGGAACATGACAGATGAAGCACCTGATAAATTGTGTTACATTTTTGTATTGAGAAATTAAGAAAGAAACTTAAAAACTTCTGTTTTCAGACCAATAATGATTCAAACGCGACGATCACGTACGAAGCTCGAGTGTATTCTGAATTTGCGCAGTTTCGAGCTGTGTCGGAATTTATTTTAATTTTTTTTTGCTCCAACAAGTGGCTTCCAGAAGAAAAAAAATAATTGAAAACAAGCAGTTGCAACCAAAGTAGGAAGATGAAAAAAAAAGAATATGAAAAGACAATTGAAGGAAAGCACTTGAGGACCTATCATCACTCTATTTTTCATTCAAAGTATTGAATGCCAATGAATATCCATTGCATTGAATCGGTGATTATAAGCCTCTTCTTCCTTTATCCATCTGAATGTCGAACAGTTTTTTCATCTCTCTCTCTCTCTCTCTATGTGTATATGTCTCTGTCATTCCACTAATTCCATATATGAGCATTTTGATGATACTATCCTGTATTTCATGAGCGATTGTTTATTTCCATTTGTGTGATCTCATTTTTTAAAATTATTATTATTTCTTCTCATTTTTATTATTTCTTTTAATATTTTTGAATGAACTATCTAAACAGAATCTCAAACTGGGGAATAAATATGTCTGAAATCATCGTTACACTCACATATCACATTTCATTACAAAAATCTTATAATAATCTCATTAGAAGTTGACAATGCAAATGATAAAAATAAGCTTCAAGCAAACTCATTTTCATACGAATGAAGTCAAATGCTACTTCCTCACTCTCAATCTCTCTTTTTTATGTCCTTTGCATATTTCTCTTGTCTTTTAAATCATCTGTTTGAGCCACTTTGCAATTCTTAACTCTCTCATACACTCTCTATCTCCATCTCTTCAACCTATCTCACACTTTCCCTCTTTATGCTGTATAAAAATATAAAAAATTTATTCATTTGCATATCCATATGAGGCGAATTAAACAGATTGAATATCGGCTTTCTATTCTCTTCTAACCCACCCAATCCTACAACTGACCCTCTGAGGTCGCGTGTGTCGCTTAGTCATCCGAGAGTTAAGACAAACGGGACCCTCATGTCTGTTCTTTTCATGTGTAACCCCATTTGCCTTATATAGCAGTTGCTTCTATGATTTGGACGTCTTTTTACTCTTTTTTTTTCTTTACTTCTCCCATTCTCCTATTGTCCAATCCAATGTTTCTCTCCACAAATCCTATTTTCTTTCGTATGTCCGTTTCTCTCTCTTTCTCTCATTCTCTCTCTTTACTCTTTCCTTTTGTCATTTTTTCTTCTTATTCTACCACGTCTAACGTCTTTAACACCAACTTTTTCTTTCACAAATACAACTAATTTCGATCAGAATAGATTGAAAGACATATTGTGAACTTGAAATGCGTTGGTCAAAAAGAACAAACATTCAACAACAAAAAACATTTTATTATGTTTCAATGCTTTTTCAATATATTATTCTGATCATTCTAAATAGAAGAAAATATAGATTGATAACAGAGCACGCTTTAGATGAATTATGTTTGCTCTATTCGCGATCGATTAACCAGCCCAACCGTTCAATTTTGTGTCCTCACCTCAGCCCCCCCCTTTCTCTCCTGTCAGGTTGTATCTTTTTATATATTTATTCATATAAAACGTTTTTTTCGACATTTTTTTCCTTCATTCAAACTTTATCTGATTCGCTTTACGATTTTCATCTTTTTCGGTATTTTCTGTGAAGAGCAGTAGCCGTGTGGTTACACTTACTCAAACAACTTCTATGCCACACCCACACTTAATTCAAAGATTGCCGACTCATCCCTCCTATCCCGCCTTCTATATATCTTCAGCCAACACCTTTTGCCTGTTTTTTGTTTTTTTCCGTTTTCAGTTCATTTAAAATTTGCTAAAATCTACTGCCTCTCCGGGCTTGATCATCCACGATCATGAGCGGCTGCGCAACAGCGTTCTTTGGCGCCGACCAGCTATCCGGCGAAAACTAGCCTGGTCCTCCTCTAATTCTTTTTCTCTCTTCTCTTTATGTTCTCGTGCGCTGACTCTGTCAATCGCTCTTTTTCTCTTTGAACACTCTTCTGTGCCTCTTCTACCTTGCGGTCAATTCTCACCAACAACGCCCTTTTCACGCATAAATGATTTGCAGCTGCTGCTGCTTTATATGGCTTCTCGAATCCATCCTGACCTTCTGTCTTATTTTCCCAATTTATTATTCATATTTGGATAATAAGTTGCAGTAGGATATATCGAACTGTCTTCTGATCCCATGTGATTGATTCTTCTTTTCCCGTTTTAATTCCATTTTCTTTGTGTATACACAGGTCTAGTTAAAGTTATCAAGGTCATTTTTACCATTTAAGGCAGTCCGAATCTTCTCACCCATCCCGTCACTTATGTCTTTTTCATTGAATTATTAATTTTAACTTAAAATGGATAGCAATACTGTTGCTGTAGTTCCTTCTAAAGGAAATGTTTCAGCCTCTGTTCAGGTGGCGCTCAGGTTAGTCAAAATCTCAGTTTTATCCATTCTGTTTGAACTTTCAGGATAAGACCTCAAGGGAATAGAGAAAAGCTTGAAGGAAGTAGAGTATGTACTTCAGTCATTCCTAATGAACCTCAGGTAATTAATAAAATGCGGTAGATGAATATCTTTTTGTTCTGCCATTTAAGGTCACAATTGGAGGTGATCGATCATTCACGTATGACTTTGTTTATGATCAACCAACAAGGCAACATGTAATTTTTGACACATGCATTCATCGCTTAGTTAGTGGGCTCTTTGAAGGATACAATGCTACAGTTCTTGCTTATGGACAGGTTCTAAACTCAAAATTAATCCACAATGAAGTATCTGTTTTAGACCGGATCAGGAAAAACGTATACGATGGGAACAGCCTTCGATACGGGTCTCATTAAAGAGGAGGAAGTGGGAGTCATTCCAAGAGCGATATCTTTTGTCTTCGAGCAGATTGCACGTTTAAAACGTGAAGCTCAGGAGAATGGTATACTTGAGCCGAGTTTTGACGTTGCTGTTCAGTTTATCGAGGTTTTTATTGCAAATCCATCACTTTTTCAATTAATTTTACAGCTGTACAACGAAGAAGTTATTGATTTGCTGAGTGATGATCGTTCGGCTTCGACAAATGTTAGAATTCATGAAGACAATCGAGGAGAAATTTATCTCCATGGAGTTACTGCTAAACCGGTGCAAGATCTCGATTCCGTAAATACAATAATAGCTGAGACCGAACAATATATCTTTGATAATTCAGACTATGGAGATCTTGAAAAATGGAGCTTTGAATAGAACTGTGGCGTCTACTAACATGAATGAACAGTCCTCTCGTTCTCATGCTATATTCTCGCTACACATAAAACAACAAAGAGTTATTCCTAGCGAGGGCGAAGATATGGGAACTGTTAGTTACTTCATGAAGCTTAACATAACTCCATTACGTTTCAGGGTGCTACTGAAGTCGAAGTAATTTCTGCAAAGTTTCATTTTGTGGATCTAGCTGGATCTGAACGTTTGAAGCGAACAGGTGCTACTGGAGATCGTGCCAAAGAAGGAATCAGTATCAATAGTGGTTTGGTTAGTTACAACATTTGGCTTTCCTATTATCTTTTTTCTTTAGCTAGCATTAGGAAATGTAATCAGCGCCTTGGGCGGCGCAAACGGAAAAGTTGGGCATGTTCCTTACCGAGACTCGAAACTAACAAGATTATTGCAAGATTCACTCGGTGGCAACAGGTAGTTGTGTTTGATAATTTCGTTACTGAAAGAGTTTTCTCAGTCAAACACTCATGATTGCTTGCGTTTCCCCTAGTGATAGTGACTTCGTTGAAACGTTAAACACAATGAAGTATGCTAATCGTGCGAAGAACATCAAGAACAAAGTAAGAATTTGATTCTATTTTTGTTATAGTTTGTTTATTTGAAGGTTGTTGCTAATCAAGATAAGTCTTCTAAGCTTATCGGAGAGCTGCGGGGTAGGATAGCATCTTTGGAAGCAGAGCTGCTTGAGTTCAAACAAGGAAGAAGAGCAGTAGATGCGAACGGTGTAGAAACTCTTAGCGATCAGTACCACGAAAACGTTATGCTTACTGTCAGTTTGATAATTATCACAACAAGACTGAATTTTTCTGTTTTCAGTCAGAAGTCAATCAACTACGTTTTCGGGTTAAAGCTCTTCAAGAAACTAATGAGATACTTCGAGCTAGAAATGTCGAATTAATGGCTGCCAAAGATGCTGTTCTTCTTGCTGGTGCAATAGGGGATGGCACGCAAGGTATAATTAATGACTTTTCATGCAACAAATTCGATTTATCTGTGTTAAGATGTTATGACCGAGTCGGGAGAAAAATTAGATCCTGTGCAAGCTACCATCAGGAATTACTTGGAAGAACTGGAAAAAACACGTTCAGCTCTCTATGAATCGCATGCTACATCTGATCAGTTACGGAAAGAAGTTGCGCGTTGGAAAGCACAGGTGAGAAATAAAAAGTTTTATACCATTTGTATATATAAAATAATTTGCAGGCTTTGGCAGGCGGTACTTCAATAACTGCAACAGCTCTCAGTGCCGATAGTTCGCCATTCTCTCCAAATTCCTTCAGTCAAAAGCAACTGATCGAAGAAGCCAAGGCTGATTTAGAAAAAATGCGAAAACAAAATACAACATCTTCTGCTGTGAACGACTGTAAGTGGTTTTCATCAGGCGTTTATGCTAGTTTAAATCCGCGCGTTCAAAATATGCTAATTGATGACGCTACTCAGAAACAATCATTTGAATCATTTTTTTCTCCACTCGAATAGAAGCGGCTGTGCTTTCCTATTTTTCTTTCAAACTTCAAGAATTTTACTTTTTAGCTACTTCTGATTATGCATCACATGGTGAAACTATGGACGATTGTGAAGATGGTACTAGCAATGATGCGGATGATATAGAATCTGATGAAGATGAAGCTGAAGGAGAAGATATGGTGTTTGAAGAAACTAGAGGTATTCACAATAAAAATGGTGCGAGATTATTTGATGATTTTGAAGAGGGTTGCATGCTTCGAGATAATCTGAACGATTTGCAAACTGAAATAGGAATCAAAGAGAGGTATTCTTTCAAATATAGTTATTTGAAATAATTGTTGATTTTAAGATTAATAAGTGAATTAGAAAGATCTGAACGCCGGTTAGCTGAAGTTCGACTCACTTATGAGAGAAAGTTAACAGAACTCTCTCTGCGAATCAAGCAGACGGAAGCAGAAAGAGATCGAGTACTCTCCGACAGTGTCTCCAAGAAGAGCGACAAAGCTAGTCAAGAGCAAGCTAAGGTATTAATTGCTCATAGTTGTGTATGTATCATTTTCGATTTTTCAGAGAATTCGTGATGAATATGAAAGAAAACTGAGTGACATGAAGAATGAATTCCGTAAGCTGCAAATGGTTGAAAAAGAACATAAACGCATGCAAGCTCGTCAGGAGCGAGAAAGACAAGAGCTAGTTCGATATCAGAACGAACTAAAGGAGTTGAAAAAAGTCAAGGTTCGCCATAAGAAACAAAAGCTTCAGTGAAGTTTCTGCTTCCAGGTTGACTTGATGAAGAAAATAAAAGAAGAAATGAAGAAAGCCCAGCAAGTTTCGATGAGCAACTCTAAACGATTAGCAAAGCTTGATAAAGATGCGAGGTATTGTTTTCATTCATTTTAAAATATTTATTTTACTTTATAGAACAAAAGAAAACAAAATTCGTCTTCTTGAAAGCAAAGACAGACAGCGAGAACAGTATGTCAAACGAACTAACGAGGAGATCAACCGATTGCGCAAAGCTCAAAGAGAACAACAGAAGCAAATTGTTGTGTTTCTTTCAGTTCTTGTTTTATTGTTTTTTTAAAGGCTCGATCCACTGCCACACCAGTTCGTGGGGCCCCTGCTATTCGTCAGCCTGTACGTCAAGTTGGGAAAAAGAATGGGCAGCCTCCACCAGAAATGACCTTTTCGCCCAAACATGCTAAAATTAAATGGAATATGATCGAGAAGAAGGTGAGACATTTGTTCTTTTTGCACCTCCGTAGATGTTTGATCTTCTGAGAGCTCACATTCTGATCAGTGCGGAAGTGATTAAAGAAACAGTTGCGTTTTTTGATGCAATGTATCTTATTCGAGCCTTTGTAAAGTCGTTTTTTTTCCAGTTGGCTCGTTTGGTGATTCAGAAGCAGACTGTTGTTAAAATGGAAGAGGAATTAGCTCGGCTCTTGAAAGAAAGGCATAGTCTTGTTGATGAGATTAGTGATCTTGTGAGTCGTCATTCTCAAATTACAGCCAGGGAATGTTTTTGAATTCAACGGTTTTTTTAAGGAAAAGAAGTTTGCTTCTTGTGGTCAAATATCGGAGCGTGATGATATAATGGAAGAAATTGATGGAGTTCGCCAAAAGCTCTCGTATATCCAAGATCAAATTACGGAGGTTCAGACTTCAATCGTAGACGTGGATGCTACTAAGGTATGTTTTTGTTTATTCGCATGCGGGACACTCATTGAAAATAGTGACTGATTTGAATTTTCGAGAGACAAAAATTGAGGATGTGAGAAGGTATACCACAAAACATGATATGTGTGGGGTAGTCATATGGTTAGGCGTTCGGAATAACATGTGCGTTCAACTTTTCTGATCTGTACGACTTGTTGAATAAGTATGGAGAAATGAGAAAACACGTGAACTGGAATTGTAAATTTCATTTGAACATGTTAATCAACGAGGCATTTGTTCACACGGTAAATTACGCTAAAGAAGTTTAGATGACACATTACCGTACATAAATGAACCGGAATATATAAGTATTGTATATGGCAATAGATCGTTTTGTTTTAAATGCGTATAGATTAATGAGCTGCTTAAAAGTAAGGATCAGGAGCAAAGTATGAATGTTCTATTTATTGGACTTGGTAAGAGTCTAATAACGTAAGGCTTCCATCTTCCAGTAAAGCAATGGTACACTTGTGAGTAATAGCAGTTTCCTTGAATCCATTTATACTTTGCTTCTTTTCGAGAGAAGAGTGATAAAAAGTGAACTTGACATGTAGAGGGATTTAACAGTTAGGTTGCAAATGGTATTTAAAAAACATTGTTTCAAATCTGTTGAGATGAAATCTTCCTTCAGCCAATTGTTAAGGATGGTCTTGTTTTGTCTCCAACAACAAGTACCTGAAATATATTTTTTCATTTGTGTAACTATTGATTCCTAAAAGCTTGGAGGAAATAAACAAGCGAAGATTTCAAGTGGAAAAGATGGCTAGCAGTTGGCAAGCGAAGTGATCGATGTGATTGTTCGACTTTATGCTACATTATGACTGTTGGTGGATTATCTTAGCTTTCGTGAGAGAATGAGCAGCGAAACCGAACAATAACTGTGAGAGCAGTGAAAAGAAGGATTTATTACTGACCTGGGATGGGCTGTCGTCCGTATTTCCGAGTCCGGCGGCGGAAATAGACTTCTTACTGACCCGTGCTCCAATAGTTGAACGACGTTGTGAAAGGTCTGGTAGTGGTTCTGGCTCTGGGGGACTATAAAGCAGAATTTGTTTTTTCTACTAAAGTATATTGTCTATACTTTCTCGCCCTTCTTATTGTCATCACGACAAGAAATGTGAACATAACTGCGCAGACTGCAGCTCCGCCAGAAAAAACTACACGTCTCCATCCGCTTTCATGACTGAAAGCAGCTGACCAAATACAAATTGCTATGCTTATAAGAGATCCCATGATGCAAAGGAACATCTATAAAATAAGTAATATTCTTATAATTAGTGGCTTTTCGTTTTAGTTATTGTCTGTGTTGTTCAGATCATTCTCACCCACTCCTCCCTCTCTTTCGTTTAAAATATGCATGTGAATGAGTGTGTATCGAGTCCTATTCATTCTTATGCACATACGCGGATTGGAATTGTTGACAAGTTGACACTAAAAAGATGGCCAGCACATTCCAGCTTACAATAAATGGAAGTCTTTTGTTCTTCTTTATTCCTATGCTGGGCTCTGCTTCATTTCCGAGCAACTGGTTCACCTACTCCTCTTGTTCAAATGCTGTTCGCACGCTTTTCAAGCTGGCACAGTGATCTATATCTCATTGCTTTATGTGATATTGTTTTTGGGACTTGGTAGTTGAGTACTCATGCGTAAATTTGAAAGCTTTTGTGCTGATTAAACTGCAAGCAAGCCAAAAGACCAGATTGAGTGAACTGCCTTTTCAAATATATTAAGAACCAGAGAATTCTAGCTGGACCCCCCGTTCTTTCAAGTACTGAAGGGCTTGGCGTGAAACATGAGATAGACGGATATTCGACTGTTTTCGTTATGCAGACTGAGGTTGCTTTGGCTACTCACACATCCGTCATTCGAATTTTGCTTTGATACATTAGAGACTTGGTGACAGTACACATCATTTGAGAGGGAGAGAGAAAAGTGAGTAGACGGACCGGCTAAAAAACAAAAACGCACCTGTCCTCCGAAATTCATCCTGGAATGTGACTGCGAGGGTGCCGTCAATATCTGCTTTACTGGTATCTTGCCGTTGTAGCTGTTGTCTCCCGAGAAACTGCCCTATAATAGAACCATGTTAAGAGAACTTTCAAGATTTTCTGTTCTTGTTGATTTCAGTGGAAAGATGTTAGAGCTTGAATCTCAACTAAGTAATTTTCGAGATTCAAATTCAAATCGTTTCCAAATTGATTTTTGAGATATCTATTTCTGAGAACCATTACAAAGCCATATAAATGTTCTTGTACTTTGGAAGAACGAAAGTTCTAGAGATTTGAAGGATTCGTTGTCACAAAAAGGTTATCAGGAATACTCACTAAGTATGGTTATACGAGTTTCTAAAACGCCTGAGGACTGCATGTGCCCTTTCAGCTTAATGGGTTGGTATGGATACAATGAATAAAATTGAGTGAAAGATATGAGAAATGCATGAGTTTGCTATCTCCAATTCATTTGTCTTATTCTAATTTATTTCTGTGATTAACGGACTCACCTTCATTTGTATGCTAGATCTCTTGCGATCTGCGCTAAGGCTGTTAGAGCGTTTGGCTGAATCGGAAGCCATTTTAGGAATGCTAATGAAGAAAGGCGTGCCTCTTCGCGTTTGCTGTTGATGCTGCCGAAACTGGTAGTGAAAATATAAGTGATGAGACTGAAAAAAAGAAAAGTGTCATAAAAGTATTAGCTGGCTCGCCGCCATTGAGCAAAGAGAGCACAATTTGAAAGGTATTACATTCATATAAATATGAAAAGCATTGAAAGAGATTAGCAGCATGCATATATGTTCGCTATTGATTTGGGAATTCTTTTTGTTTGGTAATATAAAAAAATATAATTTATCTTGCTATCAAATGCAGTTGGTAAGCGATGGTGTACCAAGCCTCACGTCTGCTAGAGTAGCTCGAAAGTGGGAGTGGATCAGTTTTGGAGGAAGTAAAGAAAAGTTATCTCAAAGTGCGTTGAGAATGATATTGCTTCTGGTACAAGAAATATTGAAAGATTTATGTATAAATCTCATAATATTTTTATGCGCACATAAGATTGCAATAAGTAAGAAAATGGAAGGGGGATCGAATGCACTAGGCCACAATCTGATAACTCTGCTTTTGAGGGGCGACCAATGAGACTGATGTGAACCAGAACCAAGAAAGAGGCAGAGAAAGAGTGAAAAAAGCTTTTGATTGGAAAAAGCTTCTGTGCCTTATTCCTCCACCCTCACCGGTGTAATGTGTTAAGCTTGAGGGCTGTCTTCCTTCGCACACACATATATACACCACACTGATCACATCACTGATGAAAGTATGAGCATGATAGGTGGAAAAACGGAAAAGAAATAAAAGAATATCACGAGATCACCTTTTTCCGCTCCAAAGCTAAAATCTGATTGAGCTTGCATCAATCTGATGCCGAACAGGCCACAATGAGTTTTTTCCCTCCCACCTCTCACTTCATTATCTCTTCATTTCATATGAACAAAATGAAATGAAATATGAAACTCTACAACACAGTTTTCCATTATTTTTATTGTTTTTGAAGATTTTCGAGAGGAAGAGAAAAGATCTTTTTCATAAAGCTATATTAATCAACAAGGATAAAATATGGAAAAGGGCAAACGTGTGACCGAAGTAGAATATTTTATGCAAAATTTCGAGAAAAATAGTCGTTATCGTATTAGATGATGATAATAATAGGAATAATTTGCGGAAGTAACTTATTGGCAGCAGGTTTCGTCGGCTTGGATTGAAGAGGAGAGCAGAGAAATGGAGACAGGGCTGTGATTATCGAATGAGCTGTCCGCTGCCCTTGGGGGGCTGTCACATGTGCCGGAGCTAGATGTCAACAACCGTCTATATCCACTACTCCTTTGGGATTGTATTCATTTCTATATAATTTCGGTTGTTGTTGTTGGCAAAGTACTTGTGAGCTTTAACATGCAGCTACCTTTTGTGATGTTTTAGCTTTAAAAGGTAGAGAGGAAGAAAAGGAGGATGTTTATACATTTAAGGGTTATCATTTTGCACTTTAACGAATTCTGCTCGCTTGACGTCGGGAAAGATGAAAATAACTCAAGACAAATACAGCTATAAGCTATTGTTAGATTGTTTTTTTCCTGATGTTTAGTTATGAAAAGAATTCAAAAGTCTTCGAAAAAGCGAGAGGGACAGAATTAGGTAGGAGAACGATTCGAAGCTTTGAAAGTGATTACAATGGGTAGAAACGCTTTCGTTGGATACATACAAATGGCATCATTATGTGACTCTAATAATCGGTAAATAGGCCAGTTGAAAGACCGAATAAGTCATTGATCTCTCGGGATTTCTACGCTTTGTGTGTTGAGCCTTTCAACACAGGAACATTGTTTAGATTAGGTAAAGCAAAGTTGTAGCCTAATTTGTGTCAACCGCATAAAGCTTGTTTGGTAAATCCTGGGGCGGTGAGGAATAATGACCGGAGCATACACATGTAACATATATAGATATTTATATGTATATGTATTAGAGTGAAGATAGGGATACGATTGGAAGGGAAAGAAACCAAGAAAGAGTATGACGAGTGGATGAAGGCAAGAAGAATGTACGGGAATAGTGAACATACCCCGGATGAAGAAATGAATGCATGAGAGAGGGAGAGTTGAAAAGAGAAAAAGATTAACAAAGCTGAAGAGAGTACATGTGCTAATAAGGAATACAGAGCTCATCCAATTGTTTCAGGAGAACGGAGACGAAGCTGATGATACTGACAGCAGTAGCATTGAAGCCATTTTGGACCATTGTTCGAATATTGTGGAAGCGAAATATCTCCTGCAACACTTATTCAGCCATAGTTTAGAGCAAGGAGTGTTAGCCGCGAACGTTAAGGCTAATAATCGAGTGAGTTGTTTTTCATATACAAAGTGAAAACAGAAGCAAGCATTGCTTAATACCCTGATTACAAATTCGGAGGGTTCACGAAAGAGGTGGAGAAGAAAGAATGAGCAAAAAGTATACGATGGAGAGAAAGAAGAGATAGAGAGAGGGAATGAGATAAAGAGAATGAGGACATTCGGAAAAAAGAAAATTGGTAGAAAAATATTTGATGAGCTTAAAAGGAATAATATAACTGATGAAAAAGTAATATTTATTCGATTGGCATGGTACTTAAGCTGGTTGTTGAGCATTAAAACTGCTGATACTACTGTTGCTGAATGAAATGCAATTTTTGAGCAAAAAAAGCTGTAAATGTAAACTATTTGTTGGGATGGAGGATGGAGAGGAAGATCTCATCCATAGATGGAAATTGATAGAGAGAGAGAGAGAAGGGGGTGGATGAGTACTTTCTTCGAACATATTATCTGCTTTAAATGCAGTTTAATTTTTTCTTTAACTACCCTCAGTTCAAAGAAAATGGAAAGCATGCGTTTGAACGTTTATTAGAATATTCTAACGATGAGTTCTAAAAATTATTGGTTGCATATGCGGTTGATTCCTTGTTTCTTTTATGTTTAGCGCGAACATTGAAGCTTGTAGTTGTAGAAGGGAGTAGAGATAATGAGGCTGCTTCAATATGGAAGCATAGCCAATTAATTTCTTTGTAATTCATCATAAGGTTGTGTATGTAAGTATGTGTATGTGTGTATGCATGTGCATGTGCATGTGTGTTTATAGCTAAGCAAGCAAAAAAAGATTTTTGTTTTAGAAAATTGGAACTTTTTCGCTCTTGTCTTCTCTTTCTTTTCTGCCATGGCTCAAACAAAATTATGCTGCTGTTAAGATGAAGAGAGGAGAGAAAAACAATAAATTTTTCAAAAAAATTGGCCGCCTTGCTAGACAAAAAAAACTGTCCATTGACCAGTTGGTTGTGGCTCATAGAAAACGATATATATGAATATACGGAATGGAAAAAAAGCATGTATATCTCTCTATCTGTCTTTATATTTCTCTCTCTCGTTTTTCCCTGTGGCGTGTTTTTAAAAGGAATAGAAGATTAACTTCAAAGGAGACTGCCTTTCCTTTCCCTTGGGTACTTTACAAATGCATCTCTCTCTCTCTCTTTCTGTTCCTCTCTCTCTCTCTCTATCTCTCTCTCTCTATCCATCTCTATCCTTTCCTCCCCTTCCTCTCAAAGAACATAGAGAGCCCAATGTCCATTTTGAGCTATGAATCCCTTGTTGAATAAAAAATACGTAAAATTGAAATGGTTGGGAGAGAAGGCAGGGTGCAAGAAAGATGCATGAAAACTTAATAATGTTGAAAATACTCGTAACTAAATATGAATAAGTATGTGTTTGGTATCTGATGGACAGCTTAACAACACATCATTTCATCTGTTTTAATTGTATTTGATTGTTGAAAATCAAAGTACTTGTCGTTTTTCCTGCTCAATCTTTTGCCACATTTTGTACACGACCAAAAGCTGTAGATGCAGCAGCTGCTTGTTAAGTGAACTGTGATGTTGAAATGTTTTCAACTGGTAAGAAGTGAATTGAAAGAAAACGTTGTTGTTACTTTTTTGTTCTCTTTGTAACGAAATGGCTGCATTTGTAAGGCCTAAGGTTGATTTTTCTTCTTTTCGTTTTCTGCCATACAACGATATTGAGATATTTCTGGAGATAACGAGAAGAAAGAGATGAAAGTATAAGAGAGGCAAAATAGAATGAAGCAATGAGAATGAAGCCTTAAGGTTTCTGAGAAGAAGCACGTTTTTCCCCTCTTGCCACTTTCTTTCCATTTCTGTGAATGTTTGCCGATTCTACCAGTTGAGTAACTACATGGCCAAATTCCGACTACGAAAATTGTTTTTGTGCCCTCTCATTTTGTATGAGTTTTGGTGAAAAAACGTTTCTTCTTGATAAAAGCTTTTGGCTTTGGATGTCTTATCCGCAATTTGGAGCAGAGTTTATTCAAAGATGGACTTCCGGATTTGACTGTAAGCGCGATCAGTCATCTTTCTTTCTTTTTTTCTCTCTGTTTGGAGGGTAGGAGGAAAAAGCTTTGACGAAAAAAAAAATGTTGCATCACTCTTTCTCAACTCATTCATTTCTTTGAGTGTGATTTTTGAGTTTTGCACTAAGGTTTATAGTCATATATGAGCTTTTGGGTAGTCCTCAGAATGAGAAAGAGATGGAATTTTTGGATTTAAATTAGTAAAGATTTGCTTTGAACAAGTATGATAAGAGCAACAGAGAAAGAAGGAGGAAATGAGTGATTTTGCAGAATGAATTGTGAGATAGAAGAGCCAATGAACACATAGTGTCAGATCTCGTAATTCTTCCGACTTTCAGGAAGAAAAACGATAAAACAAAGATTTTTGTTGCTCGAAACATGTTATTATTTGAGCTTTAAAATGATGTTAGCACAACCAAAAATCACAGTTAATTTCATTCAGTTTTGGTCATAAGAGTTTGTGAGCGCATGAGAGTGAAGTTATGATATCAAGACTGGATAAAGATCAGTTAGCTTGAACCGTCAGTGGCAAAAGCGAATTTTCGCAAAATCACATTTGTGCTGGGCGTCAAGAAGACAAAAATATAGAAGTTAAACATGTTTTTGACAAATCATGCTGTTTAACTGCATTTTCTGCTTAAGTTAAAGGATAAACCGGGACGTTACAGCGAAATGCAACATTTGAAAGTCTTAAAGGAAATGGGAGTTCGTTGGTCCTCGTCTCGTCCTCATGTATCCCTTTTTGCTATCTGACCCTAAGCATGTTAGTCCCTTTCTCCTGTTAGCATCTTCCTCTCATCCTTTTTCTTCTTCTTTTTTTTCTTCCTTGAAACCACGATGAACAGCTTCTTCGTCAGTTTGAAGTACAAATTGAAGAGTGCGTGTTCAGTTTTGTTGCCTGTGAAAATAAGCGAAATAAATTGGCCAAACATCTTGACAAAACTCGCCAAAACATGCATGGAAAGTTAATTGGCACATGATCAGTCAGAGCGTTCAAAGTATTTAGCATAAGCTTTTATCAACACATAAGTTTGATAATGTTTTCAAATCGTTTGCCTTGCTACAAAAGAGGAAGACAGGAACGCCAAAATAGAAAGAAGAAGTTGAATCTTCTCCTCCTCCTTCTTCTACTTTTTTTTCCAATTTTAATGCAGCTCTCTAGCATTGCTTCCCTAATTTCATTCACATCCTGTCTCTCCATAAACAGTTCATTGAACGAAGGTAGCGTGAATGTATGCGATGAAATTTGCATAAAGATCAATTGGTTATAAATAAACATAAGAAAATGGAATGTGGGCTCTCTCTCTATCTCCCTCTCTCGAATTAGTATGTTAGATCTAGATTAATCCGCTATCAATAATGATTGTATTTTACTATGAGAAGTACATCTATAAATGTAAAAACTTTTTGATATGCTTACAAACATAGTAATAGAGAATTCATAGAAGAAATATTTTTTTATTCGTTCAAACGAAATATATATTTTGGTGCATTCTTTCTGATGAACAAAATATTCGTGTGAGATGGTTTTTAGAAACGTTTTGGGATGAAAAAAGACTTGAAAGAGGAGAGTAAGAAGCATTTTTGAAATAAAAATAATTGGCAATATATGTATCATGAAATCGCAATTATTTTATAGGAACTTGAAGCAAAAGTACAACATTTGGAGCAACAATCTTTCATTAACGAGCAGCTTCTATCAACAGTTATTGAAGACAAAAGCTTAGGTACGTCCATCTATCTATTCTCTACATATACAAGTTACCGAACGGTTGCATTCCATAGAACATCACTTTATCTGACTATTGCTAGTTGATGATAGTTCAAAAAATTTTTGATGAGACAGCTAGAAGTTGCTAATGAAGCAATTTTGTTAATGAGCTAAGGTTTCAAATTTTTTTTTTGGTTGGAAGTCCGATCTAGCTTGTTGCTGCAGTTGTCGGCCTAATAAGATCTTGTGCTTTTTTTCCTGCCCACAAACTGTTGTGAGCACTAAAAGCTTTGCTTTGAGTTCATATTTGCAAGTTCAACAACCACTTGATTATGATGGCAAAGCATAACAGAATGCAATTTTGTAATATTCTTGTATTTATAAGAAATACGAGTAGAAAATATATATTACAAGAATAAATCTTATGAATAATGAGAAGAAAAATGAAATTCTCAAGAGCACTTAGAATGTCAATGAAAATTGAATGAGCAACTAAATGATGTGAGTATTTTCTGTATCAGCTGCTTTTGTTCTCACATTCTCTGACGCTCTCAAGTTATTCTAAAAATAATTGCCGTTATGCTTTGATCTGTTCTAAAGATATCACAGGTGAATCATATGATATCTCATCCTCTCTCTATCTATCTCGCATAGACATGTTATCTCTCTAGTTCACATTCGCTAGAAGCTGGATAGAGTTAAGAACATTTATGCTGTTGTTGATGATAAGCACTAGAGTAGTTCAATATGGATACTGTAATTAACTGATTTATTGAACTCATTTAGCTTCCCATCATCAATTCAATGAAACTTAAAAAGAAGTAAGCAAAGCGATTGATCTACTCAACAAAGAACTGAGTGAGGACCATAGAGCTCTAGTCCGGATGGGGGTGTTACGAGCTCGACGAATACTTGTTTTGCTTCTCCTGTCCAAGCTCCGCCCGATCCTCCCTCTGAAGCATGCTGAACTTGCCTGAGAATTGTAGACATACTGATGTAGAATAGATAGAATTTGAAGAAACAGAGAGATATAAAGATAGTAAAGATGGAGAACGGAAGAGAAGAAGAATAAGAGAAGGTTCTTGTCTCAATGAAATGAGGGGTTAACTGATGAACAGAGAGTATGAGAAAGAGAAGGGATTAGTTGCTTTGTGAGAGTACTTAAAAAGAAGCTTCCTCTCTCTGATTAAGAAAGATTGACTTCTGAACCTTTTATGTTGTCCTACATTGGTTTATGTAGACGTTTTGACATCGTTTTGTGAAAAGAATAGTCAAAGCTTAATTGCAATTTCTTTCAATAGTTCCATTACACGATGACATTCGAAGAGTTTGGGATTGAAAACACGCAATCTTTGAAATGCTTAAATCAATGTCATTGTGCCGTTAGAAAAGAGAGATTAGCTCATTCTTAACTTAAAACTGATCATACACTCGAGCAGCTTCATCTATTCAATTTGATTGTGCTCTTCAAACTCAAAGACATTTCTTGAGCTTTGAAAACGAGAGGGTAGATAACTGTTTATTTTTTTGTTGGCTGCTAGATTTGGGAAATGTATCAGCAATATCAAGCTCTTAGCAAATTAGCATAATAGATCTTATTCGATAATTGTCTTTCGAATGTTTTCTTGAACGATAATAGATGCAAAACAGAAGAAAAAGAGACAGATTATCTAGTTAGCATTCGTTTATCCTAATACAAAACATTCTATTTTGATTTATCAAACTAACTTTGAGCTTCATTCGCTTCAGCTCCGTATATACATTTTCAAATTTTGAATTCTCATGATTGACAACTGTGAACAGCTCAAAGAAGCTGTCAAAAGTAAAGAATATGAAAACAAAAGATGTGTCGATTATGAAGCTGGCAAATGCTTCACAAAACTTAAAACAACAGTTTGAGAGAGCATTTTGAATTATTCAAAAGTATTAGTCTAGACATCAATCGTGCTCATTCTACTTTACATCTGTTCTGCTGCTCACTGACAATGCTCCTATTGCAATTGACAGATAAGAAAAAAAATGGCTAAAAATGTGATGTTAAGCTCAGTCAGTGATTTGAATGGTTGATATAGTTAAGCATAGGAAGGGAGGCCAATAAAGGAATGCAAGTATTGGCAAACGAAGCTTAAGATGTCTTGAGCGAACAATTGAAAGGGAGGACAAGTTGAAAACGACCTGAACTTTAAGTCTGGTGGGATTTGAAAAAAGAAAATGTTCCTTCTTCCTTCTATTCGTTTTTCATCTTTTTTGTCTTCAACCGCCAGGCACCCTCTCTAATTTCAAGATGGGACTTTCTGGAGTTGTTGTTGATGAGAAAAAGCTTGTCCTTATGAAGCATTTTATTGTTTCGCATAACGTATTTTTGTAAAAACAAGTAAGAAAAATGAAAATAAAAGAATATGTCGGGCAGGCATCTTACACAATAGAGAGATCTTCAAATGATTTACTGCATATTATTTGATATCTATAGCCAATTTATGTCGTAAGGGTCTCAAAAAGAAAAACAGAAAAGTATTTTGAACTTATTCCGTTGGCTTCAAAGCGTCCTATCATTGAGCAAAGTGAATTCTTCTGAACAGCCTCTGATAAAATTAAAAGTGGAAGCTGTTAGAGTACTAGAAATTGAGGATAAAAAGTTGTAATTTGAGTAATGAGAGTCGACGGGGGAAAAGTAATCATATGATAACAGGAGGATGTTTTCAAGCATTTTCACGTCCTTTGCAATAACATTTGAGGACAAAGCTTACCTCTTTTACTTGAAAAAAAAATATAATTAAGCTTAAGTGTAGTCTTGTTTATGGACAGAGACAATAATTATATTATTATATTTATTTTTGTATTTCAGCAAGCGATCTCGAATCATTGGAAAATGGCATGCGTCGGAAGAGCCGTTCTCCATCTCTTCAATCTATGCGAGCAGGGAGCACGTCGCCGAGCATCACCGGTTAGTGTCATTCTACAGCCTGGTTCTAGATATAGAAGCTTGATAATTTCCTTTCCGTATATCTATAACAAAAATCTTTTTCTTTTTTTTTTGATATTCAAAAATATTTTTTCTGCTGCTGTTAAAACAGGAAACAAAATATACTTTCATATTTTGCAGATCAGTCTGAGCCAACTCTTCAACTCTATAAAGCCAGAAGACGGACAGCAACCACTGATGAAATGCTCTATCCATCTCCAGACTCTCCTACTTTACCACCTTCAGAAAAGGAAAAACAAACGTTTGAAGAGAAACAAAACCCGGAAGAGGAGAGAAAAGAACGCAAAAGAGTGTGAGTTTTGGCATTCTGAGTTTCATTCATGTGCGAATTCTGAACCGTCTGTATACCGTTTGGGACTTGAAAAAGAAAAAATACGAAAAAAACTTGAAAAAAAAGTAAAGTGAGCATCTTCTCTTCTCTGTCAATAGCATGTCCTTGGTTTATGTCGAGGGAAATGTATACCTTATGCTAACGCAATGTGCACGTTCCTTATTAATATCAACTAATTGAGTAACCCTATGTTTATGTGTACATATGCCACATCCGCTTGAAAAGCATGTGGCCTGTCCGCTTTCTCCGTGGCCGTCTGTTTCGTCCTGTGCATGATACTGTTCTGTGTATACATATATGTCTTGGATGGATTCAATTCCGACAGTACTTGTCCGTTTAGTGATGTTCCTGCTTTTTTACCTCCGTCTGCTTCGGCTACGCATCCGCCATCATTCGCTCGTAATACGCGTTTACGAAGCACATATGGAGGAACGAGCAACTCTGGACGGCCACCAGCGGCTCCATCACGTGGAGGACGTGATGTATCTGCTCAGTCTCGAGGGTAAGCACCACATCAAAACCATCCATGTGCTTTGGTTTTTGTGCCTCTGTTTCAATTATTTTATATATCTATATATGGTGATGGAGTTTGTGTTCAGCTTATCTCGGATGTCCAGTTATTCGCGCTTGGCAGCTGTAGCTGAAACAATCGAAGAGCCATCAACATCCATCGGTGCAGCAGCTTCTGTCACATCATTACCATCGTCGTCATCAACAAAGGAACGTTCTTCAACTCGGGATCAACGATCTGTTTTCGCTCGTCTCATTCCGTCATGGTCACAAGAAGCTAGTCCCAAGACACTCATTAATCGGTTGGCTCCAAATCTAATTTTACGTTAATTTTTAATATGGAAATGTCGTTCTTAATCTATTTTTGTGAGCTGTGATGTAACGTGCGTGTGTGTGTGTGTGTGTGTGTGTGTGTGTGGTGTTAGTAATAGTAATCAGCTTCTAACAAAAGAGAAACAGAAGATCGGTCTCTGAATTAATTTTCACAGTAATTCTAATTTTTTACTCTAATATTGTCAAAAGACATACTGCTTACAACAACAACAACAACAACAACAAGATCATATTAACTTGCCTTTTTGAGTTCTTTATTGCTTCAGTTTTTTTCTTTTCTTAATTTTTTTATTTCACTCGCAATACTCACTGACTGACGGGATGCTTTTGAAGATTTCTAATTACTTTTTCTTTACAATAATTTCCTTTTCTTCTTTCAATCTGCTGTCAGTGTTCATTTAACTTCTGTTTTCTACAGAAAACAAGGAAGAATAGTTTCGGTACGGAATGATTCGTCAACCAGAACTAGAGTTGTTACGAGAACTCATACCTTGGAAGGTCATTCGAAAGCTATCTTAGCTTGTGCAACAACTGAAGATCACTTGCTGACAGGATCAAAGGGTATAATATTGTGCATTGTGGTATTGTTCACGTTGTTTTACCTTCAGATCGAACAGCCAAGTTATGGGATTTATCGACGGGTCAGGAGATTAGGACACTTGGAGTTCATCCGAATTCTGTGCATTCGGTCAAATTTGTACCAAACTCCAACTTGGCATTGTCTATTTCTATGTATCAAGTTAGAGTATGGGATATTCGAACAGACAGTTGCATTCGAGTTCTTCACTCTAGTGGTCAAATCATTGAAGGTTGTGTGTCTCGTATTTCTTCTCTTCATCTCTAAATTTAGGTGATGGTGGTCCCGTCGGATCTCGTCAAAACACAGTTCCTTTCTTGGAAACGGTTATCAATTCGGCCGAAGTGGACCCATATGGGCGATTGTTGTTTACTTCTTTCGCTGGAGATGTCCGCATTTGGAATTTGGAAAAGTGGGCTTCATTTGGTCGTTTAGTCGGAGCATCGCACAGCCCACGGTTAGTTCTTCATTAATTCTTTGTATTCAAATCGAGCTCAAAGAAAAAGGAGAAAATTGTTTTTATTTATTTTTCATTAGAGGAAAAAAAGTGAATTATTTCCAGATCGGAGGTTTCTTGCTTAGCAGTTGCGACGGGCGAAGATGATGCTCCATTTGTGTTTACTGGATCGCGTGACCATTATGTGAAGATGTACGAAGTGAATCCGGCGGGTATGCAAGAGCTCAGAGCTCAAAATTCTAAACTTCCTCTGTTTCTTTAAGGAGAAGGCGTTCATGAAGCTGCTGTCGAATTTTCGCCACCGCATTATGATAATGTAACTTGCACACTAGCCTACAAAGGCAACTTGTTTACAGCTAGCAAAGATTACGTAATTTTATTTGAGAACATGATTTTCGACTTTAAATCTATTCTAGAACATCATGAAGTTCTCATTGACTGACTATAAACGCGATCATCTTGAGTTAAAATCTCATGACGGATACGTGCAAGGAATGTGCATGGTAGGGGTAAGTTCTTTGACGTTTGGTAGAATAATTTTGTTATATCTGTACTTATAGATTAATTCGAATAAGCCATTGCTCGCATCGGTATGTCGGGAAGGAACCATCAAATTTTGGGATGTCGCTAGTTCTCGTCGAATGAAACTAGTGGAAGAAGTCTGTTAATGTCAGTGGAACCTATTCATTTCCGTTCGTTTTGCAGATTAGTAAAGCTCACAGTGGGGGAATAAATGGAATTTGCTGTAATAATTATTTGATGTTCACTGCCTCGAGGTATTTTCACTTATGGAGAATGTGTGTATCAATGAGATCTTTGCAGCGATCAAACTGTTGGTTTCTGGAAAATCAATGCTGACAGTTAGAATTCAAAACAATAACAGATAACTATATGAATTTGAAAAAAAAAGGAGAAAAAGACCAGCAACAGCTTAAGAAGCATAATGTGTGAGTCTAAAAAAAAGTTTTTTTTAACGTGTAATCATCTTGTGAATGCTGGTATATCTATGTATGTTTCAACTGAACCTTAGGTTTGTTTTTATACGATCTTTGCCTGTATTTTCCTAATTGCTTGATCAGCAGAAATATATATAGAAATGTAAAATTAATTAATTTGAAATGTGATATGTCCGTTTGTGATTGAAAGCATGTTATTCCATTGAATCACTTAAATATAAATATAAATATATATATTAACAATTATTTTTTTCAATCTTATTTTACAAAGCTACGTTCTCATATACTATCAAGATCTTTGTCACGCATTATTTGCCATATCATGACAATTCTGACCCGTTTTATATATATTTTGTTTCCTTGTTCCTGACGATCATGTTGAGAGAACGAGTTCGCCGGCACACATTTCACAAACTGTCATCATGTCTCGAGCCCAGCAGTATCGCGGTTTTATCTGCATAGTTACCGGAGTTAAAACTTCTATCTGATTGGTTAGCAATCGACGCCTCAATCTAGCGAAACCGGAGAGTCGCATCTGAAACAGTTATATGTTGATTTGAAGGTTGGTATGGAGGTTATGCAATTTCAGATTTCCACGTGAAAATAAAAACAACATGAAAGCCATTTCATGTTTGAAGAGAGAATGAACGGTTGCATAAAAAGAGAAGAAAATGAGGAAAATAACTAACCGAACGGAAACTAGGATTACGTTGTTCAATTGTTTTGGTTTTGTATCCAATTTCCACGTATTCGTATAAATCATCAGCATTACTATAACATAAACTTATTTCATCGAAAGCTCTTACTGCTTTTCATACCTTATCCGGGATAAAATATTACTTGATAGAGCATAAATTCTGGCGTTGCGTCCGAACTCCTCAGTTTCATGCGAAATGTTTCGAACACAGCTCAGTTCAGTTAAGACATGCTCAACATATCCAAACGTTTGGTTATATTCTATAGAGTTTTCAAAGAAGCGATTTGACTGTTCCGTGTGTTCGACCATACACAGGCATAGATGTTGGGGAATGCGCTTAGTTGAACATGTTGAATGAACAGAAACCTCTCGACTCAACAGTGAGATTCCTCTTGACTGTTCTGTAACAGCAGAAAAGAATCAAGAGAAATATCAAAACGAATCGATTACCTGTTGAGCTTGGTCCAGCATTTAAGAAAGTTCTTATAGTTTCATATATATCAAAATTCGATGTCAACCTGTTAGATTATAGTTTAATGCTTTTTCAATCACTTAGTCCTCCTCACCGCATAGCATTAAGTTCGACATTATAAGAATCCAATACATTTCGAATTCGGAACGTATCCGGAATTTTGATTTGTAGAAATGGATTGCGCGATAAAATAGCATCAGTCATACTGCTTTCCAATCCACTAGAAATATTTTCTTTATCATAAGCTGTCAGGTTGATAAGTCACAAACGTTACTGAGTTCACTCCGACAAGCATAAAAACCATTCGATCATAGAGTGGATGTAGTTTCATCCTTTCCAATGTCAATCTGGATATTGAGAAAGATGAGATTTTTCAATTACCGCCTTCCTCTCACCTGAGAATGGAATCAAAATGTGAAATTTCCATATCGGTCAGAGAAGGAAATTGCGAGAAATAATTAAATGATGAAACACATTTAGAGTTCGGAATGAAAGCGGAACTTAGAAAATTTTTCAAAAACTCTTCATAGGCCGTCTGCAAGTTTAGATTTTAAAAGTCAAATCAAATTAGGATTTCACCAGTCCATTTCTGTTACAAATAATATCTTCCGTCCTGTTCCAATTATAGAATTTGTTGAAGTTGATTTGTGCTTCATCTGAGAATACCGCTGATTGATTGAAGATGAGACTGTCTTCATTAGTTATGGTGGTACATCCCTGTGCTGCAAAAAATACTTTCGGATTCTCTCTTTTTGTTGAAAAGGCTATGCGAGAGTTTCAAAACGAGAATATGAACAAAAGAGATAGACAGGTAGAAGGAAAGAGAACTGAGAGAGAGAGAGAGAGGAAGAGAGGTGAACGTATGGAGAGGATGGAAGTAAGATAGAAAGACAACGATACCTTCGGCGATTTCAATTAAACTTTCTTCGCTTGGCCCATTGATGAGATGCAATAGATTCTCTATTGAATTATCTGATATCTGAAATCGTTCAAACTTCATAGAGGCTATAATTGATACGGGAAGCTGTAAAAAGTTCAGCCAAAAAATTGGAGACAGGTTTATGAAACAAAAGATTTAGTTTCCCATGTTTCGTTTCTGTTCTGAATAGAGAGGAAAGGCAAGAAAGATAGATGAAGACGGAAAATACACACCTGATTGAACATTTTCATGGATATAAAGTTTTCTGTTTTCATGAAATCTGATGTCTTCGGGAGTAACGTAGCGAACTGCAGAGACCCGATAGACGGTAAAGCAATCACAGATATCGAGACCTTGAGAAGAGAAAAAAGATTTCAACAGATGAAAAAAATATTTCCGCACCGGCTCTTCTTCCGGTATATCTTGGCTTATTTCTACTTCAGGGAGAAGCTTCTCCCAATTATGGAAGGTTTTTTCAAACAGCGTCTCATTACCAGATTCGCATCGAACATGAAAAACAGGATCCGGAACAGATATTATTTGCTTCCAATCAAACTGAAACACACGGAATATAGAAGTTTGTGAAGAAATTCATGTCAAAACCTGTGACTGTTGTTGATTTTCTCCATTCAAGTCGATTTTCGTATAAAAGCAAGTCGTTAAATTGAATAAATTAGAGTTTTGATCAACAAAGTCGAGAGTCAAAGTAGAGTTCTCATCCAGTTCAGCTCTCATCAACCAATCATAACTACACATATCAGAACTGTAATCAATAATTACAAAAATAATCAATCAATATAGTAAAAAGTAATATGAAACAATGCACGTACATAATTCGTTTCCTTCCTGTCGCCTGTCTATCTATGACTTCATCAATAACCGGCCATTTGCATGCATTCTCCATTACATGACTATTAGCTTTATTGTTTTGTTGTATAGCATGTTGTGATTGATATTATTCAAACCTGATGGAGCTACACGATATTTCCAGAACTCTAAATCATCTCCTTCATTCGACTCCAGCACTTCTTCTACACCAAGAAAGAGAAATGCAAGTGTGCATACTCCTAGCAGAACAGCAACAATCTGAAACAAAATATTTGGATGATGGAAGCATTTCAATTGAATGTACTTTCACGTAAACTGACGTGAACAGGTTCATTTTTTTTTCTTGGAAAACAATTGAGTTAAGTTAGAAAGTAGAGAGAAAGAACTATGTGAATCGAAGCTGATTGGAAGTGAGGGTCGGATATTGAATGGACAAGAGAGGATAGCGTTAAGAGGACAATGTTAACGTTTGTCTTGAATGAATCTAGTTTTACTTTCGAACTCGAAGAAAATGAAAATCTTTTATAGTAAAGAGTTGAATTACATCAATAAAAACGTCATGAGTGGTCTCGAACAACGAGTGAACTGAAATATAAAAGAACTTACGATAGCTTTTTTGAATAAATCTTTCCATATTCGTAATTCACACATGTCAAGACTCTCAATCTTAATTGTTCGCTAGCGTTGTTCTCCCTCGTATATCTCTAAATGAGTAAACTTATACGAGCCTGTATCATTTGAAATGGGAGTGCGAGCGGAACGTTCCAAAAAAAAAGAAAAAAAAAGAAATTTCTTTCGAGATTAAGCATGTGAAATATAATTTTATATAGCTTAAAACTTTGATACAAACATATAGTTTAAAAGAAACTATGATAAAACATGAATCAAACGCTAGCTGATTGACAATGACTGGCCCATATTTGAAGACAACGGCGACGGGATTAAAAGTCGGTCTGCTTTCCCTTTCTACTTTTCTTTTCTTATCTTATTCTTTTCAGGTCTCCATATCCATTCATTGTTTTATATTTCATTTCTGGCAAATATATTCACTGAAATCAGTTGTGTATAGGTCATGATATCCATTTTTTTGCGCTAGCCAGTAAGCATAAAACATTTTTTTGTGAACAAAGCTTTCTATCTTCGGCCGTTTCAATCTTTCATGATGATATGATGTCAGATTGTTCTATCTCTACTCAATTTCTATTGAATTCATCTCTTCAACTCATGGAAATATTCATATTTAATACATACGATTATCAGATCAAGATGAAAACCACTCATATAGTTACTTTGGCAATTTCTCGTTTTTAATTCGAAGAGGAAGTTCCGAAAAACTGTTCTCAAGAGAGGAAATTACAAATAGGTTATTGAGTTCGCGGCAACAGTTCACATTGACTGTGATCATTTGTTGTCGCTAATAGAATAGAAAGGGGAAAAAAGCGGAAAAGAACAAGATGAAACATTCCTGTTCTCTAACAGGGAACTGTTCTCACCGTGCCCAGATGTATTGCTCTGTACATTCAAGCAAAATAATATCTTACTTGACAGAAGCACCGGAAACTGAAATAAAGAGAACATGATCATTATCTGATTTAGACATTTAAACAATAAAAATATTTTCTACTCAGTTAGGTATTCCTTCTAGAAATTCCGCCTGCCGCATCGAACAGATGGAGTTCCACTTTTCATGATGCGGAAATTCGGAGATAATATAGACATCTCAGCATTTTGATAGTTTCTCTAGTTAAGCCACTGTTTCCTTTTGTTGTGATATGCCATTTATGTTTAAGTGAGTTATATTTTCTCAGAGGGCAAGTTGTACTGACCGTGTAAAACATAGTTTAGAGGTGAGATTTCTGTACTTCGATCCCGGCAGTGGAGCGGGAAATGAATTTTATTCATTCATTCCTATTTGGAATATTTTGGAAGTTAGGTTGATTTCGTTTGTTTGAGAGGAAAAATAAGGAAAGAATTGAATTTTTTTAAATGAGAAAAATATTTTATAACATTAGTCTGCTTAACATACGTGCTTTACAGTTTTCTCCATGTTGTCTCAAGTATATCTGTATTTGCAAGTGGAATGTTTGAACTCGGTCAAATCTGTTATTTCATTTTCAAAGTGTGTTGCGTCTTAATCTCTTAACTACCGTTAGTCAGTCTCTACGTGCCTCGCGCAGTGAGTGACGTTGAATTACTGACTTTGAGCTCCGAGTTCGAAGAGAATTCCATTAACAATAGAACCGAGACCGGGTCAACGCTAAAGACTACCATAAGTGGAAGGAATTCAGTGAAGCCGTTCAAATAGGGAAATATGTAAATAGTTCGCCTACATTGCTACAGATTTTTCAGTTACTCTCATCTGCTCCCTCCAAGAGAATCGCTGTTTTCGCTGAGGCAGATGATAGCGGTTGTTCATCATTTTCTTTTTTAACGCAAAGATTTCGTAAAGCATTCGTCGTGTCGAATATGGAAGTAATGTAAATTGCTGGATTTCATTGTTTACTTCTCTTCTTTTATAAAGTTTAATAGTCTGTCTCATCGTATGAGTTGATCTTATTGTAGTTGAAGACTAGCTTGATAGCAGTAATGAACTCATCATAGTTTGCATATATCCCGTTGAAAAGTGGTTGTGTGAGATTTTTTAAACTTTTTCAAACAGTTATCGATCTCCAAACAGATCCCTATAAGCTATACTATACAAAGTGTGAAAAGCTAGATGGTTGACTCACCTTGCAGAGGTTAAGATTTTTCGTCTGTAATCGAAATATACAGTCTTGTAGTTGAGCACTTGTAGATTGATCTCAGAGGTTATATGATTATACTTATTGATT